>CM045492.1:26578979-27150675 GCA_024704745.1 Rosa lucieae
CCGAGCCCGTTGACGACCCCTACCTGAAAGAGTATATAGTTGGATCTGTTCTGGGTTCGCTGTAGGCGCGGAAACCTAAACCTACAAATCAAGCCTACCTCGTTTGCCGATGAACATGCCCACCCCAAAAACGGCATGCACCGTCTGTTTCTCCAGCCAGGGCCGGACCTGACACGAGGCCCAAGAGTCGGCTGACTCAGGCCCAAAAATGTAGGAGGCCCAAAATTTTTTTTATAGCTATTTATTATGTCCAAGTGCAGTATCTGTCAGTACTCCAAAGAGAACTGTGTGTGAACATATTAATTAACAACAATCACTTCTCCGAAAAAAGGCAAAAACTTATGTTTCAAGGAGGCCTACAAAAAGTTGGCCAAATTTATATGATGCTTGACATATATAGTATAACATATAATGTTAAAGTGTTTACACCCATTCAGACGTAAAACAAAGAAAATGGGGTACACCCATTAATTAATACTTGAAAGTGTACCCAAAAAAAAAAAATGGTAGAAGCCTAACTGATATAATACATCTTCGGATATTGCATACAAGGATTGTCTTGCTGCAGTCCAAGATATTGCATACAAGGATTGTCTTGCTGCAGTCCAAGATATTGCATACACTGAGTTTGGCAACATTATAGATGATATTCTAATGATATTACATAGCATGCTGGAGGAGCAAATCAAGTATGCTCCTCGGAGTTGTAACAAAGTGGCTCATCGTCTTGCTAGTATTGGTTTTGAATCACATCAGAATGAGACTTGGCTCACTCATTCTCCTAGTTTCATTGCTGACGTACCACTTTATGATTGTAACCTTTTGAATCATTAATAAATTACCGTGCAGTTTCAAAAGATATAATACATCTTCGGATATATTATTTACTTATAATCTAAATATTTTTGGATATTACATGTTGTTTGTTGCTTTATTATCAGATTTTAAGTTTATAACTTTAGTTCCAGATTTTTTTTTTAATACACACTACGATTTGAGGGCCCAACTCCTAGAGTTCGCCTCAGGTCTGAAAATTTCAGGTACGGGCCTGTCTCCAGCGCGCAGAAGGGAGCCCCAAGTGAGAGCCAGTCAGGGTTGATGAGGAGGGAGCAGCATGGGTTTCCTTCAAAGCGAAACTGATGCGGGAAGCGTGAACACGATAGTAAGAGGCTCCGTCAAGCGTCGAAAGCCATATGAGATGAGCTAGAATCCACTAGCAATTACGGGCACAGCCGTAAGAAAATAGAGAAACTTCTCTAAGATTTGGTTTTTTATTGATAACTTGAATCCAAATTACAATCGAAGAGGTGCCTTATATAGGGCACATAAAATAAACCTAATACAACTAGAAAACAAAAAGAACAATTTATTATAGACTAAAACTAGGAAACCTAATTAAATAAAAATCAAAAATAAAATCCTATATATTAAAGAATATTACGCAAACATATATTTAGAATCCCAACTAAGATTTCGCTCGAGAATCCCAATATATCCAAAAGAGTAATTTATGATTAATTCCATCATTATGAAGCCTATTTGAATACCAATTTTCAATATCCAAATCATTCTTCTTAATGTGCAGAAGCTGCTTTCTTTTCGAGATTCTTTGTTGAAGTTGGCTAAAATCTCGTCCTACATCAGAAACAAATAGCAGGAATGATGCATGAGTACTCGATCCATTGAGGAACTCCGGAATGGCTCAAGCGTCAGAGAGAAAAAGGGCTAGATATTTAGCCTAATATGAAAAACCAGCCCCAGCGGAAGCTATGCCTAGGCCTGGTGCTTTGTCCATAATATGAAATTCTAATCAAATTAATAGAAACCAATTATACTTACAAATTTCACCAAAGAAAAAGAAAGTGCCAAAGAAAAGCCGCGGGACGTTACTCTAGCGAAGCTGGAAGAAGGGTACGAATTGGCAGCATAACACTTGGTTTGCTTGTATGTGCACTCTTAGGGCACGTTTACTTACTTGGAATGGACAATAATCATGAATCGGAGACAAGTGGAATGGGAGAAGAAAGGAATCGGTATTGATTCCGGAAAAATGATTCCTAAACTCATCTCCCCCCTTCGTAATCGAATTCCTGAGTATTCAGGAATCGATACCTGATAAATAGGTGGAACCTACACAAATTCCGATTCCTTCATGTGTTAGTAAACACATAAATTATTTTACCTGAAATCATTCTGATTCCTTTATGTGTTAGTAAACACAGGGGTGTTTTTACTCCGTAATCATTCCATTACATTCCATTCCATTCCAATTACGTAAACATGCCCTTAATTGTTGGAATTTAGTTAGAATATTTTAAAATACCTGCTATTTTTGAAACCTCCTTTGAACCGTTATTTGCAAATAGTAATAGCCATTAATTCTTTTTGTGTCATTAACTCTCTTTGATTGTGATTGATATAGAGATTTCATCAGTTTTATTCATATATATATATATATACACACACCATTCATTTGGTCAAATTAACTCTGCAATTATATGAGTTCATTCCTTATTTGATATCTTCCGTTTTGATTCTTCCTAATCAATGTCATAATATTCATTTCAGTTATATAAGTTATATAGCTTAATTGATATTGTCATCTCATTGATCATTCCTTGTGCTGATGCCTTGAAAACTATCTCGTTGATTGCTGCCTTTGGTTTATGCTTTGAGAAAATGGACATTCAATATACCTCCATGATCAAATTTAATTTTGATAAAGAATTAAGAGACATTTGATGGCTACAAATATGGGGGTGACTAAAGTATCCAAAGTCATGAAATATGATATATAATGTTGCCTACTAAATTCTCAACTCCTTGATTGGCGAAGATTCGTTGGGTAAATATATATGGCTTAATATTATCTTGCCTATATTTATGAGCCTAAGGCTAATTCAGACATACTCAAAAATGTGGGGGTCAAGGAAAAACAAAGACAAATATGCTCTTATATTTAAATGAGAGTGGATAAGTAAAAATTCAATGAAGATTACTTATTGTCTTTGTAAGTCAGAGTTGATTTTGGCCAAAAGCTAGTGGTTAATACATCGAGGGGGATGGGGCTTATGCCTATAGACAAAGATCAAGAGTGATAGCAACCTAACCTATGTGATTGGAGATCCCATGAAGTAGGTTCATATGGGTAAGAACAAGTCACTTGTTGGTCAGTGATGCACTACCAAATAAAACTATTGATGGTCCCTCCCTATGGTGTAAATAAATAGTGCTTGAACTGCAATGTGTAAGGTTGAACAAATGTTCTTAATGAGTTCTATAGCCCAAACATTTGGGTGGTGTGTTTGGTGCAGTATACACTTAATGGATTCACCTATATGGATGTGGAAATAGGGCCGCTTCCTATCAGAGCAAGGCATACTCACTAGAGCATTCATGAATAACCAAGTAGGGCGCATGGCCTATTCGCGCCACCCCACTTCGAACAGCTTGATCTGAGAGTTAATGTGGATGGTTAGTTGTCTGATTCACAATTACAAATTTTGGTTCATAGAAAATTTTATTTTCACCAAGGTTTCGTGGGTCACGACTAATTTGTCCTATGGCTGGTTCATAGTCCAAAAGACACAAGTTCTGATGCATTGATTGTCACTTTCTTTTGGTATTCCTTATCTTTCACTTTCCTTGAAATTTTGGTATTTTGAAATAGTGGGGGATTGTTGGAATTTAGTTAAAATATTTCAAAATACCTGCTATTTTTGAAACCTCCTTTGAACCGTTATTTGCATATAGTAATAGCCATTAATTCTTTTTGTGTCATTAACTCTCTTTGATTGTGATTGATATAAAGATTTCATCAATTTTATTTATATACCATCCATTTGGTCAAATTAACTCTGCAATTATATGAGTTCATTCCTTATTTGATACCTTCCGTTTTGATTCTTCCTAATCAATGTTATAATATTTTTTTCGGTTATATAAGTGATATAGCTTAATTGCTATTGTCATCGCATTGATCATTCCTGCCATATATATAATCCCTAGCTTTCCAGATAAAAACACACAACAAGAAATTCAATCTCCTTTGTTTCCTTTCCGAGCGCAAAGTATTCATGTGTTTCCTTTAATTTATCTATTCCACTAAAAGAAAGTTTCAACATGTTCGATACGATCCGAGTATTGTGAGTGTACACCTACAAGGATCGAGGTTGTTGTACCCTGGAGGGTAGGGCACCACGAACCTGCTACACCAAGACATTGTCTCTGAGGGGTAAAATATACTCTTAAGGACAGTGTATACACGCCTCAACCCTAAACTCTTTTTGAAGTAATCATTGGGTGGCGGCTCGTAAATCTAAAAGATAAGTGTTGATCAATATTTTCAGCTTGATATGGCATTAATGTGATTATATGTATTTACTAATAAAATATTGTATTTGTAGAATTTTGTAGGAAACTAAATCTGATGACAAAAATAACATCCATCGACCAAATTTCCAAAAATTACTCTACAAAGGCTACCCGACAGAGGGGGTACCAATTCTTGAATACGACGGGTTGAACCAGATCAAGTACTGAAATGCACCTCCCTATCATCATATGCAATACTGTGCCTATCTAGCCCAATGAAGGTGCCCATAGAAAGATCATATGACTTTTAAGAGTTGTCAGATTCAATAAATCCGGAACCCCTTTAAGTTTAATTTGCATTCACCTCATTATTCAATGTATTGTGTTTGTAACTTAAAAACTAACCGTTTTTGCACATTTACTTTTCTATATTAATAGCTGTATATAATTTTCGTACTATTTATTGTGTATCATTGCTATTAACCTTATGGTGTAGCCTATTTTCTATGCATTAAAATATTCTTTACCGTTATAACTCGAAAAGTTATTTCTATGCATTAAAATATTTTTTACCGTTATAACTCGAAAAGTTATTCCTTGGTGTTGCCTTTGGAATATGTCCCTTCAAAAGTTTAAATGTTGCCTTCGGATTATTGTTTCTTCGGAAATAATAAAGTTGTTACCTCTCAATATTTCCATTGCCTCTTGATTAAGACGATGCCTCGGTTGCCTGAAAAATAAATGTGTTCTCATGAATAATGCATTGAGAAATTATTTTGTCAATTTTACATTGACTGCTGCCTATAGTAATTTGATGCCTCAGAATATAAATGTCCCTAGAGTTGATGCCTTCGAAAAGGAAAAAATAATAATGTTGCCTTAAAGTTTGGTTACAAGTAATAAGAGTTGCCACATTTACATCTTAAATGATAAATCGGACCCTATCCTATGGATTAGATATAACGGTTGCCTCGATACTTTAATGGTAATGAATATGGTTGCCTTGAGAATTTAGTTACCAAGAAAATAGTTGCCTAATTATATATTATCGGTGCTTAGATGTATAATGCAGAGACAACAATTCTCTAAACATGGTTGCCTAGCCATTGACGGCATCAATATTATACCACAATTATATATTGTTGCTTACTCTAGTATTTGCTCGAAAGATTAGCTCCATATATGTTGCTTTAAGGTTTTGGGTTGCCTTTCGAATTTTCATTGCCTTTCGGTCAATGTTGCTTCAAAACAAATAAATATATGCAGTTTTTATTCATTGACGCATCGATATTGTCCCTTATGCTGATGCCTTGAAAAACTATCTTGTTGATTGCTGCCTTCGGTTTATGCTTTGAGAAAATGGACATTCAATGTACCTCCATGATCAAATTTAATTTTGATAAAGAATTAAGAGGCATTTGATGGCTACAAATATGAGGGTGACTAAAGTATCCAAAGTCACGAAATATGATACATAATGTTGCCTACTAAATTCTCAACTCCTTGATTGGCGAAGATTCGTTGCGTAAATATATATGGCTTAATATTATCTTGCCTATATTTATGAGCCTAAGGCTAATTTAGACATACTCAAAAATGTGGGGTCAAGGAAAAACAAAGACAAATAGGCTCTTATATTTAAATGAGAGTGGATAAGTAAAAATTCAATGAAGATTAATTATTGTCTTTGTAAGTCAGAGTTGATTTTGCCAATACTCTGACAAA
This sequence comes from Rosa lucieae, assembly GCA_024704745.1. NCBI lineage: Eukaryota > Viridiplantae > Streptophyta > Magnoliopsida > Rosales > Rosaceae > Rosa > Rosa lucieae. The sequence goes on from CM045492.1 coordinate 26,585,019, forward strand.
ACCACTAGACTAAAGGCCAAAAGCTAGTGGTTAATACATCGAGGGGGATGGCTTATGCCTATAGACAAAGATCAAGAGTGATGGTAACCCAACCTATGTGATTGGAGATCCCATGAAGTAGGTTCATATGGGTAAGAACAAGTCACTTGTTGGTCAGTGATGCACTACCAAATAAATCTATTGATGGTCCCTCCTTATGGTGTAAATAAATAGTGCTTGAACTGCAATGTGTAAGGTTGAACAAATGTTCTTAATGAGTTCCATGGCCCAAACATTTGGGTGGTGTGTTTGATTGCAGTATACACTTGATGGATTCACCTATATGCATGTGGAAGTAGGGCCGCTTCCTATCAGAGCAAGGCATACTCTCTAGAGCATTCATGAATAACCAGGTAGGGCGCATGGTCTATTCGCGCCACCCCACTTCGAACAGCTTGATCCGAGAGTTAATGTGGATGGTTAGTTGTCTGATTCACAATTACAAATTTTGGTTCATAGAAAATTTTATTTTCACCAAGGTTTCGTGGGTCACGACTAATTTGTCCTATGGCTAGTTCATAGTCCAAAAGACACCAGTTCTGATGCATTGATTGTCACTTTCTTTTGGTATTCCTTATCTTTCACTTTCCTTGAAATTTTGGTATTTTGAAATAGTGGGGGATTGTTGGAATTTAGTTAGAATATTTCAAAATACCTGCTTTTTTTGAAATCTCCTTTGAACCGTTATTTGCATATAGTAATAGCCATTAATTCTTTTTGTGTCATTAACTCTCTTTGATTGTGATTGATATAAAGATTTCATCAATTTTATTCATATACCATTCATTTGGTCAAATTAACTCTGCAATTATATGAGTTCATTCCTTATTTGATACCTTCCGTTTTGATTCTTCCTAATCAATGTCATAATATTCCTTTCGGTTATATAAGTTATATAGCTTAATTGCTATTGTCATCGCATTGATTATTCCTGCCATATATATAATCCCTAGTTTTCCAGATAAAAACACACAACAAGAAATTCAATCTCCTTTGTTTCCTTTCCGAGCTCAAAGTATTCATGTGTTTCCTTTAATTTATCAATTCCACCAAAAGAAAGTTTCAACCTGTTCGATACGATCCGAGTATTGTGAGTGTACATCTACAAGGATCGAGGTTGTTGTACCCTGGAGGGTAGGGCGCCACGAACCTGCTACACCGAGACATTGTCTCTGAGGGGCAAAATCTACTCTTAAGGACAGTGTATACACGCCTCAACCCTGAACTCTTTTTGAAGTAATCATTGGGTGGCGGCTCGCAAATCTAAAAGATAAGTGTTGATCAATATTTTCAGCTTGTTATGACATTAATGTGATTATATTTATTTACTAATAAAATATTGTATTTGTGTAATTTTTTAGGAAACGAAATCTGATGACAAAAATAACATCTATCGACCAAATTTCCAACAATTACTCTACAAAGGCTACCAGATAGAGGGGGTACCAATTCTTGAATATGACGGGTTGAACCAGATCAAGTACTGAAATGCACCTCCCTATCATCATATGCAATACTGTGCCTATCTAGCCCAATGAAGGTGCCCATAGAAAGATCATATGACTTTTAAGAGTCATCAGATTCAATAAATCTGGAATCCCGTTAAGTTTAATCGGCAAAGATTGATCGATTAGACTATCAATTATATCTACAAATTAAGGTACGTTTAGTTACACCTCTTTGGTCAAGCACAGAAAGATCGATACAAGAGACATGAAGGTGTTTGTCTCAAAGAGCAAGTTCAATTCCTAAACATTTTATAAATTAAAGTTTACTTACTTCACTATGCCAATAATGCCTTCAGACGACCGATGATATCTATCGTCTGATATGCAAATTTTCTGTTGTGTATCCGATTGCCGTCTCTTACGGCATTAGATGATAGACATTGCCTATCCTCTTATTTCCTTCACACAACAGAAGCTTCGCAAGGCTCTGTTGTCTTAACAACCCAACTTTGAAGGATTTGGGACTTTTTTGTGGTGTCTAATCACATAGAGCGGCACATTAATGTTGTTTATATCAACTACACTATACTGTTTTAATCAAACGGCTGTTGTTTGAAATTAGATTAGAACATATTTATATGTTATCTGAGGTTACCAAAATAAAGGCTTGTTTAATATTCTGTTGTTTGAATGCATTTTTGGAGACATTTAAGTGTTGATATAACTGGAAAACAACGTCACTACAAAATCACTCTTCTGTTGTTTGAATGAGGTCAGAAACTCACTCTTTTGTTGTTTATATCAAGCTTTTTTTTTGTGTGATAATTAAATGAACTTCGTTTTTCTTTTGTTGGTTAGAAGTATTTATGTTGTTTGATAATGAATTGAACTTCAGTTTTATGTTGTTACAAGTATGTAGGAACGACAGACAGTTGTTATTTTTTATTGTTACTGTATTTGTGGTACAACGTATCATAAACTTGCATGTGTTAGATTTGAACCATATCAAACCTCATTCATTCTGAACAATCATCGAAGGCATATTATAGGACCTAAAATCAGCAAATTTCTCATTGCATCAATTAACCCACCAAATACAAATCCCATAAGTACCACAATACTAAACTAGCTAGCTAGCTAGATTTTACATTAGCCAATTTCAAGTATTGTCATTGTTGTGATCAGCATAATATTTTGATCCTAATTTAACTAAGACAAAAACCTAGTAGGCATCTATAGAGTAGATAAAGCAACTGCATGCATAATGTTGTTCAACTTTTTCCATCAGTTCTGTCAAAATGCACAAAAGCAGTTCCTAAACGCTACTACTCAAAACCTGCCAGAGACAGAAGCAAAGCTAGCTATATAATCCTTTGACAGATTATAATTATATTCACGAACTTCTTAGTCACTTGGCCAACAACATGAGAAATCTTCTTTGCTGCTCCAATTACGCAGGCCAGTTTGCGCTTTCGAATACCTTGTTCTTAGAATGTACATAAACTCGTTCAAAATCTGCTTTGCGATACCTACATTGTCGTGGATCCTACAAGTACCATCTCTCCATAAGTTCCAACAAAAACAGAAATAAAAGATGCATTATATTGTCGATCAAATCATCATGAGACTGAACATATTACGTGCTACATAAAGGCAGAGCAGCTCTAACTCTATTTTACTGTTGCTAGAGAAAGTAGAGCACTACAATATTGTCAATTTAATCTCAAATGCTGGCGTATTGTTTTTGTTTTTGAGAATATGTTTAGTTTTTATGTCTGCTAGAGAGAGAGAGATAGCACACTTGTGTGAAAACTGAAAACGTTGGTCTTTGCTGAACCTTAGATTAAACAACATCTCTTTCCTAGACCTCAGGACCATTAGAGCTATTGTTATTGATGGGTGTTTACACTACTCATCAACCTATTGATGGGTTGTTAATCCCTTCAAAAGATCCCATCTTCACTCTTCAGTACTTGAGGTAAGGCTTCTAGTATAGCTACATCCTTTGCATGTCGATATGAAAATTCGGAGTTCAGATATTTTAGTATTTGAGTTATATTGCTTCTCTGATTAGTCTTTTCTTTCTTACTCTTAGACTTGGGTGGGGCTACTATTACAGCAAGAATCTCACCATGCATTTTAGTTTTTAAGTCTGCACACCAAGCGTATGATAAAAGTCCCCAACTAGCTTAAGTTCAGCTTTAGGGAGTTGCTTAGGATCAGTTTTTGGGATTTGAGACTTAATGAGTTATCTTTGTTTTAGATAAGCAAAAGGAGGAGAACAATTTAGAGCAAGCTGTTGATCCCCTTGATACTACAAAAATCACCTGAAAAACTTGAGGTAGGGAAAAATCGGTTTCAAGTTACTGTGTTTTTGTCCCTCTTAAAGGATTTTGATAAAATAGTTTTGTTAAACTAGATCAAGAGCCTTCTTTGTTTTGAATGCATTGATAACTCATTTAGTATTGCATGTTTTATCTGTTTTGATACCATGTAAACAAAGGCTATGTTTTAAGATTCCAAACCACATGCATGCAATAACTTAATTGCTTCTTTGAGCTTAAAAATCGACATATGGTAAAGTTTGGCTTAAGAAAATGGAAGTGGTGAGTATGCAGCTTGTTAAGGATTGTGAAAGCTCGGGCACAATGACCCGTGAGCTTTGAGTTGTTATGGGCACAATGACCCGATTCCTCGGGAAGTCCCTTGTGAGGGCTTAAATGCTTTGAGTTATGGTATGATAAGGTATGCTACATTCCCTTCCAATTGTCGACTCTACGAAATGACTTATGTTTTGTTTTGGAAAGTCATAAAGCTATTTCTTTGAGTGTTTGTTTCAGCTATATGATGAATTATTTGTAGTTTAAGAACTTTTTGAGTCCTTGAGTTTAGATTGAATTTCTATCCTGAGTTTCTTTCAAAGTTGTTTCAAGAAGGGCATATACAGATTTTTCTACAACTACAATTACACATTCTAAAACCCTACTGGCCGGGCATCGTTTATGCTCATCCCTTTTCCCTTCAAATTTCGGGTGGTGATTAGTCTGTTTGTTTGAAGTTGGAATTGCTCTACCTACTACCAGACTTTGTTGAAAGAGCAAGATATTTTGGTGAGCTGTAGGCTAATTCAAATTAGATGGTTAGATGTATTTTGATGTAGATAATTTAGCATGTTAGTCATTTTGAAGTATACCTCTAACCAGATTGCAGCTGGTTTAGTTTAGTTAGTACCTGTGATATGAAAAGCCAAATGGGGTTGCATGTTATGATTCTTGTATCCTCTTTGTATCCCCTTGTTTACTCTCCAATGTAGTAGCTATTCTTTTGGCATGTAAGTTTGTTCTTTTTATTGTGCCTCTCTTGTTTACTCTTAAAACAAAGCAACTTTAAAATCAAAAAATTGTGGTTAAAACAACTTTGCTAAATTTTCTGAGAAAGCTGCTGATCTATTAACTTTGAGCCTTGTGTTGCCCTACTTAATGATCTCCAAATGTCATGAAATTTTTATATGTTTCTGTTCTGCTAGTTAGAAAATGATCTAGAAAGTTTTATCTTATTTTGATGCGTAGTGAATCTTCTGTGATTTTCTTTTAAGTCTGGTCTGTTTTTGGTAAAGATCCAGAATTTTTAGTGTACCCTCTGACTTTCTGCTGAGATTTGAACTCTAATTTGAATCATTTAACCTTTGATCTTTGTATATATTGAACTAGACATTCCAACAGTTGTTTCAAAATTAATTTCTTGTCAATTGGTCTTAAAATGAATTTTTGGTGAATTTTCTAACTTGACTTTGCTGCTGCTATATTTTTCAAAAACCTGACAGTCAGTCTATTTGCATCCATTGTTTCCCTTACTTACTGAACTCCGATTATGTTGGAAATTTAGTATGTTGTACCTTGATATGTTAGCTTTCATTCTGGAAAATTTTAACTTCATTGTTGCACAAATGAATTTTCGTAAATCCTCAAAGCCGAACTGTTACTACCTAAAGGTTACACTTTAAGATGTGTCAAGTTTGGTCTTTTTTTGAATTTATCTTACTTGAGAACCCCTTAAATCACACCCCGGGTTTGAGGTGTGACTGCATGTACCCTTTTAATACCGAAGAGTTGATTTGGTTGCTTGCTTTAGAATGTCTTCAGTATTGTAATTAATAAAGAATGACATCTTAAATGGTGATTAGAGGATTTGTGGATGGCAGCTATAAGACGCTCTGGAAGCTTCAGAAGTAAAAGGAAATAGAAATGTCAAATGAGGGTGTGAAAACAAAAACATAAAATTGGACGAGTAAGCTCTAATGTTATATTTTTGAATTAAATCAGCACCAAATTCACTCTGAAAAATAATTTACTCGACCAGGCAACAAGGGATATGAGCATCTTTAGCAAACTCTCTATTTTGTCTCCTTAGCTATTTTGGAGAGCAAGTTTAACTTTTTATATATTTTAGCAGCTGCACAAGACTCCTAAGTGGCTCTCCATTATAACTTTTAGCTATCTCACTCCTAAATATAGAGAGTGAGATGAGGCTTTCTATAATTTAAAACATTCATTTTGGGTTATTTTATGTAATTTATAAATACATTTAAACTATTTAATCTTCATTTAAAAAATAATATAAACTCAAAATTAGCTAAAATAGATAACACTGATACAGACGTATTTCTAAAGTGGCTAGCCAAAATAACTTTTTAGCTATTTTAGCTAAAATTTAACTTAAAAATGGCTAGCATTGCTAAAGATGCTCTATGTAACTTTTTATCCAAAAAATTAGTAAAAAACATGACATACCAATCTAGATGTTATTTCTCCAAACTCGTGGCTCTTGAATAATCTGATATTGTCCAATAATGGAAAGAAGAGTTTGAACCATTTAATTACTTATATAAGGATACAGGTAGACATTCAATTGCCTGTTGAACCATTTCCGGCGGTGACAAGCCAGACCCTACATATTTGACATCTTGTTCTTCAATCTCTGCATTGATAAACTTGCAAAATTTTAGATAAAGTAAATACCTCACCCGTCGAGATACTGTAACCATATCTCACTACTAGTTATACACTAGGCAAAAGGCCCGAGCGATGCTGCGGGTATACTATTGATATGCTTGAATTTACATTAAAACTATGTTATAGATACATTACATAGCAAAATGAGTGTACATTGTTTAGTTGTCCCAAAAATTTGGTGCCTTTGCCAAATTCCAAATCCAGTATCTTAGCCAGATCTCAAAAAATACAGATGCTAACCAAGTAGTTGTATATGTACATAGTGCAAAAAATGGTTAGGCTTGGCCCAAAAAGGTCTATGCTAGTAGTTAAGATTAACTATTTACAACATATCTTCGGATAAGTCTTCAAGTGATTCTGTAGAAATGTCGTCCCTGCTATAGAAGAAAGTAACATAGGAGTGGTATGTCTTAAATTATGTGATTGATGTAAACATTATAGGAGAAAGTAATAGTGCTCACCTTTTCGCTGGTATTATAGACCAATATTTGCATATTTGATTTGTGTATGAGTTGTACGTTAACTAAGCAAGGCTTGCTGATTTGTCTTTGCAGTTATGCTCACACAACATCTTATCATTTCTTATGCGATAATGACATTAAAAGCACAAAGAACACATACAATCACATAATATCGCTTCTCAAATGCACAATATCAAGAAAACTTGAGTTCAGAAAACAATCCCAAGTAGATAAATTCACCATTATGCTTATCTAGAATATTTACATCTATGAACAGTCCACAAAAGAACACACTAAAATCACATAATATCGCTTCTCAAAACATATCGTGAGCTTAGAACAAAAAAACCGTCCACAAACGAATAGCAAATATACAGCTATAAACAGTGTAAACAAATCCTGCAATCAAACCAATGAATGAACATTAATGAGAAGAAGCTACGAATATATATAATAAAGAATATTTTACATTAGAGGTTCAGTACTATATCACAACAGAAAGTAACAGTGATTGTATCCTGTATGATGCAATACTTGATATAATATAAATATCAAAATGCATACCATATACCTGTAACAATAATAAGGTCTTATTGCTGGATATTATGGTTTATCAGATTGATGTATCTCTGTATCTGCAAAAAAAAAAAATTGTCAAGATAAATTCTCAGCATTCCTCACTTTGAAATTCTGTATATAAAAGAATTTCCATGATCTACTTGTAATTCTTCCTACTTTCAATGTTCACTCACCTTTGACACACATGAGACTAAGTTACTGTTTGCTTCCTTGTTGTTCCTAACTGATTTGAACTTTTGAAACAGAGGTGAAGCTGCACAAAGTAGCTTTCAAAATGAAATTACTTGCATCACATGTGTATATATATATTTTTTTCATATATAAAACAAATCATCAGAAGTGTTCTCCGGAATAACTCAAATGGCCAAACAAAACAGCAATCAAAGTCACATATGAATCACAAAGCTAGCTTCTTTATAATTGTTATGAACATCAAAGAAAGCAAGAAAGATGAAGATTCAACATAATTCTATCACTAAAGCACCAAAATTTGCAAGTAAACGATGAAGATTCAAAGTCAACCACCCATTTGACTCATACACCCAAACACTAATTTTGGAAAACCTATGCCCATCACATTAGAACGATTTTAGAAACAAACCTATATCATCCAAAGTTATATATCAAACCTATAAAAATTAAAATTAACTGTTAAATAGAATTCAAAGAGAGCAAACTGATTTCCAATTCAGACATCAAAATGCCTCACGAAAAGCAAGCAATCCAACAATAACCCAACTTTAAAAACTTCACCCAACACAACCTGCACATAAGGCAATCACAAAATAACATATTAAAAAATACCATCAATCCTCTGCGATAAACTAAAGAACATGATACAAAAAACTGGAATACCTGAATAAGACATGCAAGGGGAAAAAAAGTAATCAAACAATTGAATAAATGAGGATTAAGACATGCAAGTTTTTTCCTTGTTTCGATGGATTAGAGCACCACAATCATATGTGAACCAATGCAAATGGTATCTAATACTATAGGCGATTTGTAACAAATCACGCTTAATTTTTTATTTTATTTTTCATGAGCAGGAATTCAGTTATACAAAGATGAAATCTCACCTATTTCTTTTTGCTAACAGACCTGCCATGCAATAAAAAGAAGGAATAAGGATTTCATACAAAGAAGAATAAATGATGCAATTGACAAAAGAAAAATTAAGTATACAGCTTTTAAGAATAGAAATGCATTATATAATTCGTATCAAACACAAATTATAGCTATGAAGATCATGAATATGCAAGAAAGAGTCTATGAATTCAGTTGAAAGTGTAAGGAAAACCAGTCTGAAGCAGAAACCACAGATAAGAAGGCAATCATAATCATATCAATGAAGCATAACAGTAATCAATATCTCCTCTCTTATAATTTCCCCCTTCTTAATGTCCACATAATCTTAAAGTAGAAATTAAATTTTAAAATAGAGGTTAGTTAGGATTGGTAAAGGCTATAGCCTGCATAACATAGGCTTAAATTCTATCAAAGTTATACCAGCTAAAGCTTTTCTGATATCACGAAAGATCAAAATGTTAACATCCCATCTTGTAGCTGAAAGACCGCATCAAATCAATTATCAGCATTCTCACAAAATATAAATAAATAAAATAAAAAAGTATTGGTATAAGCTAAAGAACACTATTGTCTAGCACTCAACTGAATAACCGAACAGAAAAACCTTAGAATGCAAAGTTTCTTGCCGAGCATAGAACTTATCACAGATAAACAATTTCAATCACAAACCCTAATGCATTGCTAATTTGTTGTTTATGAACAGGGCCATTATGAACAGCTATTATCATAAAACAAATAACTAATATCTAATTGAGAAAAAAGAAAAGTCTACTTCTACAAAGATGAACTCAGATCAGATTCAGGTCAGAATCTGATGTATCATGCATATGCCAAAAAAAAAAAAAATCAATGAGCAGTTGTCAAGCTATATTAAAACCTTGAACATAAATTATCAAATTGACTCAGTCGTCAAGCCAAGTTCTCAACAAACCAAGTTTATATTACGTATTCAAACCAAGTTTATTAACCAATTAAACTAAGTTTACTTTGGTCAACTTTAATTTGATCAATAAATCTTTTTCCGGTATGTATGCGCCAACTTCCTAGTTTCCATTAGTTCTACCGTAGCCTCTTAAACTCAGTAAAGCTGTTCATCTTAAACAGGTGAAGATTATTGAATGAACTTCATGAAATTACCCAATCGAAAAAAAAAACAGAGCGACGGTTCTGAAATTACCCAAAATCAAACACTCACCTTCAACCTCCTCCAATCAATCACTCAAACCCCAAACTGGAGCACTAACAATACCCCTACAAAATCCAAACCAAGGTCAGTTGAAAACTACTTCGATTGATTCTTGAACAGGAAAAACCAAAACGGTGATGTATGACGGTCGAAAAGCTGAGAGACCCACAAAAAATATATGAAACAAATTTGAAACCATGGCAGAGTACCTGGGATGATCAGTTCACTCAATTTTTGTTCCAATTGAGGATCAGTTTCTTCCCATCTCCCTCTTCTTCTTCTTCCTCCTCCTCCTCTTCTTCCTTTCTTTTCTTCTGTTTCAACAAAATCGCAAAGGAAAAACAGGTTTGGTTAAGTGTAATCAAACAAACACCCTCGATTGGAAATTGAACGAAAACAACCTTGATAGTCTGCAAGAGCCGATGTCGGTGTGGAGATATTATTGGAAACAGATAGTTCCAAAAAGAAGAAGAACCGACAAGTATAGCCAAACTTCTCAGGCAAACCTTCGCAGCAAAATGAAATCACCACTCTCTCTCGGTCTCTTTCTCGCTCTCTCTGTTTCGACTGTACTTCCTCTAGAAATCTACGTGCATTTGACTTATTATAGAACGATGGCATCCCGTAAATCAAAGAAAGATAAGGACAAAAGCGTCACTCCACTTTGTGCACAGTGATGAACAGGAAACCAGGCAACTGAGCTTTAGTATATTGTAAATGTGCTCAGATTCTCAAGTACGTAAGCTTATAGTACTGTATTTGCTATGCTATGTGTTAGGTAATGTCACATGTAGGTTCAACTATTGACAACTTTTGATTAAATCTTGATAGATTGCTAGATAATTTAGCAAGAAGGCTTGCTATACTTATTTTTCATAGAATTAGAGTTACTGACCAAAACATTTTAGATATTGTTTCCTCAGTTGTTAACTTTGATCCACTTTGGAAGTATTCCTATATGTTGCTTACATTCATTATAACATCAAAGAAAATCAATTGAAAACTATTTAACATAGTAGATATTGTCCACCATTATGTTTCAAAAGGAATAAACTTAGTTCAAACCAGTTAGAGATAAAAGTTCAATCTCATAAGCACAGCTTCCCATTTAGTAAAAAATCAGACGTGGTAGTACCATGTAAAACCACTCTGTGTTTTCCCCATACCTCGTCGATAATGTTCCATGCCGCCATACTTCTTTCTCTTGAACAATGTACTTCATGAGCATGCTCTTCTTCTTGTGAAAGTACGTGTTCTAACATAAAAGAACATATGATCATGAGGTGTAAATTATAAGGATTAATTTCAGTTTACCCCCCTGAGGTTTGGGGGTGTCATCATTTCACCCCCTCTACTTTCAATTTTGAATTTTTACCCCCTAAACTTTCCAATTTCAATCAACCGTGTCCAATTTCAATTATTCCATCCAAAGTCAACGTTAACTTTGACTTTTGAAGGGTAAAATGGTCTTTTCAAGATAAAAAATATATAAAAAATAAAAAAATAAAAAAATTTCGTTTTTTTTTTCTGTTTCTTTTTTTTTTTTTTTTTTTTCTATTTCTTCATTTTTTTTTGTCTTCAACCTATACACCAAAAGTTATAATAGGTTTATAAAAACAAAAAAATATTCTAGGTGGTTGAAAGCCGCTTGCTGGTCTACGATATTTGTGATATATCTCCGATAAAGTGAAGAATTTTAGGATATATCCCCAATAAAGTGAAGAAATATCTGTAAAAAATAATTTTACACTTTATCTAGAAATAAATATCTGTAAAAAAATAATTTTACACACTCGCTGGTCTACGATATTTGTGATATATCTCTGATAAAGTGAAGAATTTTAGGATTCCCTAATAAAGTGAAGAAATATCTGTAAAAAATTATTTTACACTTTATCTGTAAATAAATATCAGTATATTCCCAATAAAGTGAATAAATATCTGTGTAAAATCATTTTTGGTCTACGATATTTGTGATATATCTCCAATAAAGTGAAAAAATTTAGGATATATCCCCAATAAAGTGAACCAATATCTGTAAAAATGATTTTACAATTTATCTGTAAATATCTGTATATCCCCAATAAAGTGAAGAAATATCTGTGTAAAATCATTTTTTACAGATATTTATTTACAGATAGTGTAAAATTATTTTTTACAGATATTTCTTCACTTTATCAGAGATATATCACAAATATCGTAGACCAGCGAGTGTGTGAAATCATTTTTTACAGATATTTATTTCTAGATAAAGTGTAAAATTATTTTTTACAGATATTTCTTCACTTTATTGGGGATATATCCTAAAATTCTTCACTTTATCGGAAATATATCACAAATATCGTAGACCAGCAAGCGGCTTTCAACCACCTAGAGTATTTTTTTTGTTTTTATAAACCTATTATAACTTTTGGTGTATAGGTTGAAGACAAAAAAAAAATGAAGAAATAGAAAGAAAAACAAAAAACGAAGAAACAGAAGAAAAAAAAAACAGAAAAAAATTTATTTTTTTTATTTTTTTAATATATTTTTATCTTGAAAAGACCATTTTACCCCTCAAAAGTCAAAGTTAACGTTGACTTTGGACGGAATAGGAGAAATTGGACACGGTTGATTGAAATTGGAAAGTTTAGGGGGTAAAAATTCAAAATTAAAAGTAGAGGGGGTGAAATGATGACACCCCCAAACCTCAGGGGGGTAAACTGAAATTAATCCAAATTATAACCCCAGTAGCAATGCAATGTTTAAAGACCTCAACTTTTTGTATTATACTGAAAAGAAAAAGAAGAGCTTCTCTATTCCGTACTTGTGTCTTCCAACTTTACTATTGAATTTGAGTATTTGACCATATATGTCCCCAATAACGAATGGCTAAAGAAAACTGTCAACTTGAACAAATAATTAAAGAAAAATTACTTTGAAGCTGCAAAAATTTCAGAATCCTGGTTCACAAAATGGAGAAAATAATGTCAGCTAGAATGTCCATACAGCATAATAAATAGTATTAGGCATTATGATAAGAACCAAATTGAGAATTGAGCACCTAAGGTAAATTCAAGTTTATGTGAGGCTCCAAACCCTGTTTGTGATCAAAGTCTTTGCTTTGCTCAGTTCAATCAAGTTCGCAGTCTCCAAATTTAAATCTTTTTATTGAAATAAAAACACAAGTCTCAAACTTTTTCCTATATGTGAATTTCTTTGTTGCGTATTATTACTAATACCCTATAAAATCAATAACCCAATACACAAAATTTAAGCTAACATAGAAGAGGAGAAGTACCTGGTTTTTCTGGGCAGTAGAGGGAAACAATAACAGGAAAAGAATCGAAATCGTCATCGAATCTCTCCTCTCCATCCAAGCCTTCTTCACTCCCGTCTTGCCTGACCTCCCTTCTTCTTCTTCCAAGCCCAATCACTCACAGGACGATGACCCCGAGTTCATATACCGCACTTGGCTCCGGTCCAAGTTCGACGAGCTCGTCGAGTCTCTCATCCAGCTCATTCTTTTTGCTGGAATCCGGTGAAACTCTCAAGGTTTTTTTTTGTTTTTTGTTTTTTAATTTACAGCAATTCAGATAATTATAGATATCTTTACTTCTTCTAATTTGAAATTTGATAATGCGGAGGTCGTGTTGGATACACTGATGGAGTTTGTGAAGTTGGGAAATGGAGGAAAGTTTCACTCTGCTATATTCCATAAGTTTCTTCATAACACTGTAAGTTATGGTTTTCTCTATAGATTTGATCAGGCTTTGATTTTCCTCTATTGCTATTTGAAGAGATCTTTATGATAATTCTGTTGTTATCACTAGGTGTACTCTACAAGGTCGCTATATGTCTTGGTAGACTTGCTTGCATCAAAGTATTTCAAGTATATTGATGTCCGGTAAGGTCACATTGTTGTTAGGACTGATAAATCTGAAATCAGATTGCTTCATTTAGTTCTTTGTCAGGTATTGAAAATGTAATTCATTGATTGTTTTGGTTTTTTGCTTATCTTTATCAAATGAGCTTCAGGTCTTTTGGCCATCAATCTGTGAATTGTTTACATGATGGTACCTGGAACAAACCTTGGTCTCTGTAGCGAAGCTCCATAGATGTAGTGTTGGTCTCTGCAGCAGTAGATTCAAATTCTACAGTGAAAATACCAAACGGAACAATATTGTGTTATAATCAAAACAACAACTTAACTACGATAGTACTTTCTCAAGAGGGACACAGAATTTGCTAACGCAGTGTAAACCTCTCCACTGAGGAAACTTCACTGCGTAGCATTTAAAGTAGCCAACACGAAAGATCAATCCAATATGAATCAAATGAGTTTATAGTATACAAGTTGTGTTGTTCATAACATACACATTCACTTAGCAACAAATGCTAACTTGATTTACAACTGATCTAACGTTTACTTGATTGTCAATCTATCAACTCTAATTAAATCATTGATCTCTCTTGTTCTCAATGTCTCACTGATCTTTGAGAATGATTTATGAAAGTGCTGGACAACACAAGAGAAAGCATGAAACACATAAAGAGAGTTTTCAGAAAAATGGTTTTTAACAAAAACCCATGGTTCAAGTGTGAACGATGGTTTTATGCTGCAGATGAAAACCCTAAACATGTATTAGTTTCGAAGCCTTTTATACAAGAGGAAAACTCCCCCTCAAACAAATCTTTTCTTTAATCATCAAATAAGAAAGATATAGAAAGATATCAAAACTTATTTGTTATGCATGCAAAAAGTCTTTAATGCAAAATGCAGCAAATCAATTTAATAGATATGTAAATCAATTTAAATTGTGCAACATGATTTTGGAATAAATATATATTAAACTCAAGATCAGTGAAACAATTCTGCTTGATCGTATCTTCCTCTTTGTTTCCTTGAAGCTCCGGTTTCCTTGTGACAATGGGAAATCATGTATTGAATGGTAATTGCCAAATATACTTACAATCTCCCCCGTTGGGCATTCCCATTCAACACATGATTTTTCATCTTTTTGTCCTGCATGTTAGTTTTCACAGATAAAAACTAATCACTAACAAAGAGTGCTACTTGGATTAAGGAATCAGTTTCCATCCTTTTCCAGATCCAAGTAACTAATGCAATTATCACATAATAATAATAATCATCCAAAAATAAGCATCCCAAGTAGTCTGTGCTTATGCACTTACAAATTCAAAACCAAAATAAATATTGTTCATGAAAAATTTAAATGCTGAAACAGAAAAGAAGAAGATGAAAAGATGGAAATTACTTCTCCCCCTTTGAATGGGAAGGAACATCAAACTCCTCCAGCATTTTGGTCACTGTGTCCTGAAACTCCTCGGTGTCCATGGAACCTTTGCTTTCTTCTTGATTATCGTCCTCTGGCACAGGCATGGAAAGACCAGGAGCGTCAAACCCAGGAGGGTGGCGCTGCATGTTTCGGATTTCCTTGAGGACTTCCCTGAGAGTATGGTTGGTGCGAACGAGTAGAGAGTGTATGTCATCCATGTCAGTTATGAGACAGGCGATTCTCCAATCAGCCACGAGGATAGCATCGCGAAGAGAGGAGTAGCGAGAGGGGTCAGGAGATGGAGATTGACGAGGAGGAGGAGGAGAGCGACTTCGTTCACGTTGCATGCCAGGATGGAGAATGCCAGCCCTAGCAGCGGCCTGACGACCTTCCTCTGGGGGAGGAAGTCGCCGGTGTCCACCAAGGCGAGGTGTGATCTTTGTACGAACCATGATGATAGTAACAGCTTTTGAAGGAACCTGCACACAGAGACAACCAAGAGTAAAATCCGAGGGAGACAAGAGAGGCTATATAATGAAGAAGTAGGTGTGGAGAAAACCAAAGGACAGACCGATTGGAATAGCGTCTCAAAGGGAAGAGGAATTATGACAATTTAGTTCTCCGAGATACATGCATGCAATTTATTTCTCCCCCTCAACTTAGGCATAAGCAATAAGGAATTGAAGTGCAACCAGATGGCAAACAAGAAGGAAAACAAAGAGACAAAATATTCTCATAATCTGCAATTATATCACAAGATCGTTTCCTTCGCTAAGTAGCAAGACATTAAATGCAGTTGTCATATCGAAGAGAAAAAATAGCATAGTTTAATCACAGAGAGCACAAATCACGTAGTGAAAGGAACATAGATCAGAGCACAAAGCATGATGTATTCTATCAACAAATGAATTGGTACTCATATTTAGATCTTAGGAAGTAAATCTGTGTTAAAAGTGAGTAGAGCCAGTATATGGGGCTTAGACACAAGTTTAGTGAAAGAGAGAAGGAGTGAAGTAAGAAAACGAAACTCGTGAAATAAGCTCAAGACATCTCCGTAAAAGGAGTAGGAAACATAGTTCCCAAGTACGAAATGTATTTGAGTCATAGACTTCTTTTATTTTGCGACACATAGAACTCATGTAACAAAACTCTTCTCAGCAACTCCCAGAACAGATGTTCTTAGGGTACTAAACATAACAAGGATGCTCCATGGAGAGAGTCTCGAGTAGTCGTCTGTATTATTTTATTTTACGTGCAAAGATCACTCACCAACTCTTTTCTTGCAACCTTAGAAAGTTCACCACAACTAAGGCCTGATTACTAAGAGAGATGGGATAGAAATATCCATTCTCGTTTCTTACAAACCCTAGAAAGTTCACAACAACTAGGACCTGATTACTTTGAGAAGAGGGAATGAATAATTTGAGCATTTGAATTAGTTCGCTTAGTTCACTGAATCTCTTTTGACAATAAACAAGGAGCATGCCACCACATAGGCTATAAGTGAAAGTGCATATGAGAATTAACTGACTAAGATACGAACCATGAGTACACAATATTTGTTCAGAATAAGACATGACAATAGTGTCCAGAGAAAATGTACAAGTCACTAATGACAGTGGTCAAAGCACACTAAGATCACAATGTTCTCTCTCAACAGTGGACAAGCATTAGAGTGCCTTAATACTTAGAACATATCCCCAAAGCATTTCTTAACATTTCAAACGGTGTCAAGAGGCTTAGTGAACAAATCAGCAAGTTGACTCTCAGTGGGCACAAAGTTTAACTCAAGTATATTTTGCTCAACCAAATCTCGAATAAAGTGATAGCGCAGATCAATGTGTTTTGTTCGAGAGTGTTGAACAGGATTTTTGGTGATATTGATAGCACTTGTATTATCACAGAAAATAGACAACTTACCTTGAGTGATGCATAATCATGAAGCATTTGCTTCATCCAGAGCATTTGTGTGCAGCAACTTCCAGCTGCGACATATTCAGCTTCAGCCCTAGATAGAGAAATGCAGTTTTGCTTCTTGCTGTGCCAAGCAACAAGATTGTTCCCAGTGAAGAAACAACCTCCAGAAGTGCTTCTTCTATCTTTTAAGTTTCCACCCCAATCAGCATCAGAATAGCCTGCAATTTCTACATTAGTGTCAAAGGTATAGAAAATGCCGCAGTTAATTGTACCTGAGATATATCGGATGATCCTTTTGACAACTTCCAAGTGTGATTCTTTGGGATTTGCTTGAAATCGAGCACACACTCCCACACTGTATGAAATATCAGGTCAACTGGCAGTTAGATACAGTAAGCTTCCAATCATGCTTCTATAGAGAGTGGAGTCGATTGATTTTCCATTCAGATCCTCGCTCAGTTTTGTAGTGGTGCTCATGGGATTTGTAACCACTTTCTTGGATTGAAGTCCAAACTTCTTGACGAGATTCTCAACATATTTGGTTTGAGTGAGAAAGATACCTGCATCAAGTTGCTTCACTTGCAGTCCAAGGAAAAAGGTTAGCTCACCACACATGCTCATTTCAAATTCACTTTCCATGACCGATTGAAATTCATTGACAAGATATTTAGACGTAGAGCCAAAGATAATGTCATCAACATACACCTGAGCTATGATAACATCATTTTTCACATGTTTTACAAAGAATGTTTTATCAATTGATCCTCTTGTGTACCCTTGTTCCACCAGATAGGTGGAGAGCCTTTCATACCAAGCTCGTGGAGCCTACTTTAAACCATATAGGGCTTTCTTGAGTCTATAAACATGATTTAGATTATGTGGATCTTTGAACCCTTGAGGTTGTTCCACATAGACTTCTTCCTGCAACACACCATTCAGAAAGGCAGTTTTGACATCCATTTGAAACAGTTTGATTTTTAGGTGACAAGCAACAGACAAAAGCAATCTCACTGATTCTAATCATGCAACAGGGGCAAAAGTTTCATCAAAGTCGAGACCTTCAATCTGTGAATAACCTTGTGCCACTAGTCTAGCTTTTTTTCTGATTACATTACCTTTTTCATCACTTTTATTTCTAAACATCCACTTGGTGCCTATTACATTACAGTTTCTAGGTCTTGGTACCAAGTACCACATATCATTCCTAGTGAATTGATTTAATTCTTCCTGCATGGCACTAATCCAATCATCATCTAGTAGGGCTTCCTTGATATTCTTTGGTTCAATTAGGGAAACAAACCCACACAGAGATATAACATTCATAGCTATTTGATTTTCTGTAATGAAACAAAGTAAAGCATTACCTCGACTTACCTCATCTACACTTACCTGTGGAGCAGTTTGGCTTCTGGTTTTGAGACCATCTGAGATTTGTCCAAGAATATCTTGACGTGAATGATCCTTTTGGACTTGCTTGAACCCTCTTTTCGTTTGAGGAGCTGGCTCGAAGATGTTGTCAGCATTCTCTCTCTGTTCATCAGTAGTTGATGTGTCTTCTGATTCTGATCTGTGAGTAGGTGATGTTTCTGCAAAAGTTTCCTCCTGTCTAATGTAGGAATCATCAATAGACACATTAACAGATTCCATGACAATCCTGGTTCTTTTGTTATAAACTCTATATGCCCGACTGTTGGTAGAATATCCAAGGAAGATACCATCATCGCTTCGGGCATCAAATTTTCCTAGTTGTTCTCGATCTCTTATTATGTAGCAGGGGCTTCCGAACACACGAAGGTGGTTTATGTTTGGTTTCTTACCTTTCCACATCTCATAAGCTGTTTGGTCAGTTCCTGGTCTCAAGAAGACTCTATTGATGGTGTAACATGCAGTACTGATAGCTTCAGCCCAAAAGTTCGAGCTTAGACCAGCAGAATGCAACATTACCCTTGCCATGTCTAACAGCACTCTATTTTTGCGCTCAACTATTCCATTTTGTTGTGGAGTGATCGGGGCTGAAAACTCATGGGAAACACCTAACTCATGAAAGTAGTTAGCAAAAGCAGTATTTTTAAACTGAGTTCCATTATCTGACCTTACTCTTACTAAGCACATGTTCGTGGACTGTTTTTCCATTTTTATTCTTTGGTTTAATCCCTTGAATGATTCAAAGGTTTCAGCTTTGTCTCTTAGGAAATTAACCCAAGTACCTGGAGAAGTCATCAACGATCACAAGTATGTATTTCTTACCTCCAATGCTTTCTGTTTGAGCTGGTCCCATAAGATCCATATGCAGCAGTTCCAAAACTCTTGTGGTAGTGGCAGCGTTTATTATTCTATGTGGAGATCTGGCTTGCTTACCGATTTTGCATTCTCCGCATATCTTGTCGGTCTTACCACTTAGTGCTGGTAGACCTCTGACACACTGCTTAGTGGATAATTTGAGTAGATCCTGATAGTTTACATGCCCCAATCTTCTGTGCCATATTTCGAAGGTTTCTTCGGCAGATCTCACAGACAAGCAATCCTGTATATTTAGAGATTCATTAGATTGAATGTGATAACAATTATCTGAAGATCTCTTACCTCTCATAATATTTTCTCCCTTTTTATCAAGAATCACACATCTTTGCTTGTTGAACCACACATCCTCATAATCATCAGCCAAGTGACTGACACTTATTAGATTTGCAGTTAAACCCTCTACATACAAGACATTTTTTAGATTAGGAATTCCAGGAGTATTGACTGTTCCTCGTGCAAGTCTTTTTGCTTTTCTCCTATCACCAAAGGTAACTGAACCTATAGTGCTTTCATCTTCGAATGAGATAAACCAAGCTTTATCTCCAGTCATGTGTTTGGAGCAACCACTGTCCACGTACCAGAAATCTTTTCGCTTGTCTGCCAAGGCAGTGAGTGCTACCAGGCAAGTTTCTTCAATGTATGTTGAGGAATTATCTGTACTTACACTTGTCATGAGACAGACATCATTAACAGAGTCAGTAGAATCAGAGTGATTAGAATGATGATTATTCAAGTCCTTTCTAATCCAGACAGGTTTATTTCTATTTTGCATGTTTGCTTTAGTAATCAGACTAGCCAATTTGTTGATAAGCTCTTTCTGCTCTTTAAGCTCACAATGTAAAGTTTTTACAGATAGCTTTTCCTCACCAGATGGAATAGACTTAAGTCTCTCATTGCATCTTGGTCTAATATGTCCTAACTTACCACAGTAATGACATGTAGGAATAAAAGACTTAAAAGTCGCATACCTGTTATGATCAGTAGGAGGCATCTGATTCATCCTTACCTGAGTGACATTCTGAGAGGATTTTGGTTCCTTGTCAGCCCTTGTGATAGTGTCCTTGATGACTTGGGTGATGGGATCATCTTTCTCCAATTTCGAGTTTGACTCTCTCACAAAGTGTGTGCCTTTGAAGCTTTCTCTAGAATATCCAAGTCCGAATGTATCATGGTGGGCTTTTCCGGAGTTGAACAACCTAGATGCTGTTGCAGAGCTTATCTCAAACTTTGTGAACTTCTCTTGAGTTGACTTCAGCTCTTTCTGCAATGATTCATTTTCAGTTAGTAGATTTAAGTTTAGAGCATGTTGTCCTTTTACCTCAAGTTCAAGCATCTTGATTTTGTTTTTCAGTTCAGCACATTGTATCTTCCAGGTCTGAGAGCTTTTGTCACTTTGTGAGTTCTGCAGCTCTTCTATGAGTTTGTTCCTTTCTTGTTCCCACGTGTTCTAAGAGGTCCTCTATGCAAGTTCCAACTTCTCATTTTTAGTCTTTAGCAGCACAATTTCATCCTCCAAACCTGTATTTTTGATTAATGTGACTTTTGACGCTTTATAGAGTTGTTTGCAGCGGACATTAGTCTCATCATCTGAGAATTCTTCATCACTTTCGGATTCAAGTGAAAGAGACGACACGAAGGCAACATTTTCGATCTCCTGATGTTCATCATCACTCCATGTCGAGAGGAGGGATTTATTGTTGCTATTTCCATGTTTCCTGTTACCACAATCAGTAGAAATATGGCCATAGCCACCACATTCATAGCATTTTACTTTTCCAGATTTATTTGCTCTAAAATTTCCTCTAACGTTGTTATCATTGTTAACAAAAATTTTCTTGGGAGCATTGAAACTTTGAGAGGAGGATTTATTTCTAAGAAACTTTTTGAACTCTTTGGTCAGAAGAGCAAGATCAAGTGGTTCATCTTCCTCTTCTTTCCCTTTCACAGCCTTGAAAGCCACACCTTTGGATTTCTTTTCAGGTTTTAGTCTTAGTTCATAGGTTTTTAGATTTCCAATGAGTTCATCCAAAGGGTATTCATCAATGTCAAAAGAGTCCTCAATACTAGTGACTTTAGAGTGAAACTTTTCTGGTAAGGCTCTAAGTATTTTCTTGACTACCTTATCTTCATCAAAAGGGGCACCTAGACTACGACATTGACGAGTAATCTTTAGAATTCTACCATGAAAGTCATCCACAGTTTCATCATCTCCCATGGTCATAGTTTCAAATTCATAAATCAGACCTTGTAGTTTTTGAGCACGTACCTTTTTGTTTCCTTCATATGTAGTCTGCAGCAGATCCCAAGCTTGTTTTGTAGTGTCGCAGTGACTAATCCTCAGTTTTTCACGTTTAGAGAGAGCAGTGAAAATGCTATTTTTTGCTTTGAAGTCAGCTTGAAGATCACGTACTTCGACGTCAGTCCAGTCCTTCCATGGCTTAGGAATAGGGATTGATGAGCCCTCACCTTTAGCTGGAATTATTGGCGTCTTCCAGCCATTTTCCACAATGTTCCATACATGTTCATCTTGCACATACAAGTATGATTTCATGTATATCTTCCATTGAGTGTACTTTTCACATCCTCCATCAAACCATGGAGGACTATTAACAGATCCACCAGCAGCCCTATCTCGATGTTGTTCCATCATCCCTGTGATCTACTAGAATAATCTAGAATCCGCTCTGATGCCAAATGAAAATACCAAACAGAACAATATTGTGTTATAATCAAAACAACAACTTAACTATGATAGTACTTTCTCAAGAGGGACACAGAATTTGCTAACGCAATGTAAACCTCTCCACTGAGGAAACTTCACTGTGTGGCTTTTAACGTAGCCAACACGAGAGATCAATCCAATATGAATGAAATGAGTTTACAGTATACAAGTTGTGTTATTCATAACATACACATTCACTTAGCAACAAATGCTAACTTGATTTACAACTGATCTAACGTTTACTTGATTGTCAATCTATCAACTCTAATCAAATCATTGATCTCTCTTGTTCTCAATGTCTCACTGATCTTTGAGAATGATTTATGAAAGTGCTGGACAACACAAGAGAAAGCATGAAACACATAAAGAGAGTTTTCAGAAAAATGGTTTTTAACAAAAACCCATGGTTCAAGTGTGAACGATGGTTTTATGCTGCAGATGAAAACCCTAAACATGTATTAGTTTCGAAGCCTTTTATACAAGAGGAAAACTCCCCCTCAAACAAATCTTTTCTTTAAGCATCAAATAAGATAGATATAGAAAGATATCAAAACTTATTTGTTATGCATGCAAAAAGTCTTTAATGCAAAATGCAGCAAATCAATTTAATAGATATGTAAATCAATTTAAATTGTGCAACATGATTTTGGAATGAATATATATTAAACTCAAGATCAGTGAAACAATTCTGCTTGATCGTATCTTCCTCTTTGTTTCCTTGAAGCTCCGGTTTCCTTGTGACAATGGGAAATCATGTATTGAATGGTAATTGCCAAATATACTTACATACAGGTACAGATGATGCTTAGGCATACGTACGACAACATTGTTTGTTATGACAACGTTTCTGTGTTCATTGTTATACTTGTGAAAGTAAACTATATATTATTCAAGTTGTTGGTTTCAGCATAGCTAGTATCTTATACTCTAGTTTTAGGATTATGTCAATTGACGGATTTACTTCTTGGACATTAGATATTTACTGTAGTAAGGTCATATTATTAGTTTTTTTCCCCTTTTTAAAATATTTTATTTTGTTTATTTTATTTTATCAATTATGCAATATGGAGCTCAGTTGGTTAGTATTATAAAGTATGGTTATGCAGGGTGCTTCAAATTATCCAAACTTGTAGTCAGTCTTAAACAATTAATTATACCAAAATGCTTCTGAATTAAGAGCTCCATTGATTGATTGAAAAGTACTAGAATGGCCTGGGGGTGGGGGAATAGACAACGCTCTAGAATGAACGCACAAAATCGAAACTAATCTTAAGGATTGTAATAAGATTGCTATCCCAAAACAATAAGAAATAGAACAAGCAGAGATCAACGTAATAAGCAAACACACATAAAAACCAAGGAAACACAGAAGATGTTTGAGCAGTAAAAAATCCTCAAGGTGAGGTAAATAACTGTGTGGCCTTAACTCTTGAAGGCCAAGTGCACAAGCACACACTCATTCAAGCGGATAACTCTGAACGCGGTTACCTCTAGCTAAACTCATTCAAGCCGGTGAAACTACTTCACACAAATTTGCTCACTTCCTGTAGATGCACTTCACACGTATCAACTCGTCAATCTTCAAACCTTGAATATGCTTGACTCCTAACTGAACTCGTAGGTCTTTCATGCATGAGAATGATATGGATGATGTATGAATGAACTCTTGACTCACTAATTCACTTAGACATGGAACAAATGAATTAATGATCAAGACACAACTTTGCCTTATGTAACAAAAGAACTTTTCTCTCGTATAGAAGCCAGCCCGCATGAAACCTAATGCAAAACCTATATATGCAACGAGAGCCGACTCCCCCTAAAACCATTAGGGTGTGATAAAGACTATTTAAAGTAGATTGATATCTAATAGGAAACTAATTCCCTAAAAGATAACAAAACGATTTTTATCCTAGATAAAACATATACAAGCTTTACGACTAAATCAGTGACTTAAAAACTGAAATAAAAACTTGATGACTTTCCTTAAACACATGACACATATACAACGTACACAGAAAGAATACTAAATGGACGACCTCAGGATTGAAGCATAGTTAACAATCCTGGAACTCAATCATGCACAATCTAATGAATGAATCTTACCAAAAACTTCCATACGTATCAGTAGGATCTTGTCTTGCGTTACATGCCTTGAACTTTAATTCCAACTAATTAAATCATTCTTTTAACACACTCTCTTAAGCTAGACCTCTCTAGTTTTGTATAAAGGGAATGCCAACATACAAGTTCCTATACTAACATTGATATTTTGTTCTCCATTTGAAGTACTTTGTTTATCTTTTAAATGAAATGTTCAATCATAAGTGGTGATATCTTATTGGTTCTTGAATCTTTGATTAGTGGGAGGAAAGATTGGCTGGGGTGTGGGGGAAGAGGTCATTAGGTATTTGCATGTTGATTGGTTACGCCAAGTCATTAATATTGTTAATGTCAATGTGCAGACACTAATCTTATCCAGAAATAAGATTAAAGAGTGGCCAGGTGCAATTTTAAGCTCACTTCATAATCTTTTGTGTTTGAAGCTGGACAATAATCCACTAAGACAAGTGAATACATGCAACTGGTACATTCATTTTTTCTTGTCTTGTTAATATATTAACCCTGATAAGAGATTAGAGGTTTAATGAGAAACAAACAAGGAATGTGGTACATGAAAAATATTATTCTCAAGTTTTCAATATGACTGCTCGTGTTCCAAAAACTTAACTTGTAAAGGAAGAGGGAAACAATTCATATGTAGCTAAGAAATCTACTTATTGACTTGTAGATACCATCAGATGGATTCCAAGCAACCCCTATGCTTCAGATTCTGGATCTAAGTGGTAATGCAGCTTCGTAACAAGAGCACCATGTATTTTCTAGCTTACAGTATCTGCAAGAGCTTTTATCTGAGGTTAGTAACTTATGACACATACTCACATAGAGAGTAGGTGTGCATGTGTATCTGCATCTACTTGTAAATATTAGTTTTCAGTAATGTCTATGATTTTCTTTTCAAAAATAATGTCTATGCTTTTTGCATATATCTATTTTCCACTGTTTCATCATTAGGCTAAGCTACATCTATTTCACTTGATAGACGAATGCAGCTACACGAAGTCCCATCAGATATCTTGAGTTTGCAGCAACTGCGGATCCTAGACTTCAGCTAAAATTCCATGCAGTCGGTTCCAGTGGTAATATATTGCTTGATTAAAAAACATATTGATATGCATTACCTTCGTAGCTTTAAACTTAAAAGACTTGTTAGGAGACGCTGATTTTAAGAAATTAAATAGGAGTCATCTTTTTATGCCAATGAATAGAAGCTATCTATTGTGTGCAAAGTCATGCTCTTAGATTTTTTCGTTTTGGTCTAAAGAAGTGCCCCTAGATTGAGGCTGGCTTCCTCATGATAGGATAGGAATGTGTAGGTAAGAATACAATAACAATCTGCTTTCTGTTGTATCTTTACAGTTCACAGTGCTGATTGGAGGTTATATTCAACGTTCTTAAATCATGTACTTCTCATTTATTCTTGTGCTTACTAATTGCTATTCACATTTTATTGTCTTCTTAATAATGGCATGCAGGAGTTCAAAAATTTTACTTCACTCACTGAGCTAGGCCTATCTGACAACAACATATCAACACTTCCTCCAGAATTGGTCAGTATATGAGAACCTCTTGCTATTGAGTTAATCTTATATGTTGAGAGACCTCAATGGGCTACAAAAATTAGCAGATAGATTCTATATTGCAAAGAAAATAATCATAATTAGACTTATAAGTTCGGCTATATAAAAACAGTGCCCACTCCATGAGGTTCCTGCCATTGTAGAATCTAGGGAGGGTCAGATACTAGCTCACTTGAGGAGAGATTGTTTCTCATTTCATACATGGTTGCAATGGAGTAACCTTACCAGGCAAATTGACTATGTAATTATAAAAAACTGTAGGATCCTTTGAACAAGCCTATTTTCTCACACCGTATGCAACATCCTAATCTGCTGTAGATTACTTAATTCTAATGCTAAATGTTCTATCTTACATTCTCTTTTTATTAATGATTTGCAGATATATTACCTGGTTTGAAGGAATGGCGTGAGAAAATGTCAAAGAAGATTCCCGATTCTGCCATATTCATGAACGATAATGAGGTATATTGCTACTGAAGTGTCAAGCTCTTCATATGAATTTAATCTTTGAGATGACTAAATCTCTCTGAGGCTAAATTAAACAGGAAGATAGAGGAAGCTTCACAATATTGTATCATCTAGCAATTTTGGGGGTGGGTAATGAAGTTTTTTTTTGTTGTTGTTGTTGGGGGGGGGGGGGGGGTAATGCTATTCTTTTGGCTCTGGATGCATAGGGCATCTTGGAACTGATGTGTTGAACTTGCAAAGCAAACATTAGAACACTAACTGTATGGTTTTATTTCGATTAATAATAAAGGTTTGTAGATTAATTTTTATTTGTTTTCATGGTCATGATTCATTTTTCTGTATAGAAAGTGTCTAAATGCTACTGCAAATGTTACTTACACCTTCTCCTTGTCTGTTTTTCTAGATAATGTGGATGCTATAATTATTCATAGATTCTTTCGATTCATCAAGTAGCTTTTAACATTGGTTCAGTGCAGTAGCACCAGTCAGAGTAGCTGACTATGGCCCTTACTTTACAATGTTATCCTTCTCAGTTTCAGTCATTTTTTTTTCTCTTCCCCCTTTCCTGTAAAGAAAAGTTGGTCTTATATCTATGTCATTCCGTATATTTCCCTTTTCAGAAGTGTACTTGAAATAGGCAGTTGCTATTCATGGCTCAGGTGTTTTGTCTAGTTGGTTTCAGGTGCGTCTATCAGCAATATGTAATTAATTTCCTATTTCTCTTTTAATATAAATGTTCATTGCTTTGTTCCTCTTCTGCCTGTAGAGAACAGAAGTTTCTGGTGATTGTGAGCAATATCTTGGACTGGAGCATGACGAAGACTCTTGTCACAGAACTGACTATAATGATGTAAGATGCACCTTTTATTTACCGAGTTCCAGACAATTTCTTGCTGAATTTAGGTTTCAGTAGTGCAATAGAGTAGCATTAATTAGTGTATTAGTTGTCAGATTATATAAGTGCAAGGTATTTTTGGATGTGCTTAACTGTTGATATCACATGTAACACTTCTCACTGTTGATCCAATCAATGATATGTTTTGGCTATCAGAATTCTTGAATGCAGCACTTGAGATGCCTTGCACAATACTGTACGATGAAGCATTACCTGCAAGAGAGGATAGCATAGCTACAGCTAATCCAAGCAGCACAACATGGTTTTTCTATCTGAACCCTTCACTTTCAAGAAATCAAATATACTGTAAAAAAATAGAATGCTAGTGTAGTCTATCCCAAATGCTCAATATCTTGAATTATTCTCATTTGTAATTGAGTATAGTTGGAAGATTTGAGATTATATTGAAATGAATATTGCTAGTTTGAAGATTGTTCTGGTTGGCAAAGTCATATGTATTGTCATATGGACTTGAATTGGAGTATAGAACATACTTTTTGTTTTTTTTTTGGGACAATTTTTTAGTTTTAAGGACACAGTTTATGCGTCCACTATTGTATTTAAGGACATCTATTTTCAGATGTAAGGACACAACTCAAGTGTCCTCTTATACATATATGGACACTGTTTTTGATAATATAAGGATATTAATCAAGTGTCCTCTTATAGTTACAAGGACACTATTTTTGATGATATAAGGACACAATTCAATTGTCCTCTTATAGATACAATGACACTGATTTTTTGCTTTTAAGGACACAACTTAAGTGTCCTCGTAGGGAAAAGATGACTTTTTTCAGTGTCCTTGTATATGACTTACAATGACTACTGGATAGAGGACTCTTTTTCAGAGAGTCCTTAAATGTATTAGAGGACTCTTTCTAGTGTCCTAAACTGTGGTTTTTGTAGTAGTGAATTAACAATAATGAATACTTTGGACTCCAGCTCTTGAAATTGAAGAACTCCAGTTCTAGGAAAGGAATCTTCTGTCTCTTCTAGTTCCGGAGTGCAAAGGAATGTTCTATCTCTTCTGATGGAGAGGAATCGAAGTCAATCCTAAGAGGAAGAACGAGCTTGCCATGCAATTAACAATAATGAATACTTCGGACTCCAACTCTTGAAATTGAAGAACTCAAGTTCTGGGAAAGGAATCTTTTATCTCTTCTAGCTCCGAGAGTGCAAAGGAATCTTCTATCTCTTCTGATGGAGAGGAATCAAGGGAATCTCGGTTGGGTTGTTGGTAATGGATAGGATGTTACTCTGGGTTGCTACTGGGTTGTGATGCCCCGGAAATTGGTATTTATTTTCTGAGGATTTTCCGGAATCTAATTTATGGTTATTGGATGGTTTCGTGGCTCGTGGATGGAGCGGAAGTGTTTCGGGCGAATAATTAATTGAAGAATATGACTTAAGGGGGGGCTCAAGGTTGACTTTTTATACTTTGGGATTCTTTGAAAACTTCCTTCACGAAAGTTGTAGAGCGCGTCGATACGAGTTTGTGGACACGTGGAACGCAAGAATCGGAGTTCGTATGTGAAAGTTATGAGCATTTGAAGTTTTGGGAAAGTTCTATAAATAGTAGTTTCCATTTTCGGAAACTTACTATTTTCATCTCTTTCACTTTTCTTTTCCGGAAATCAGAAGCCCTGTTCTCTCTCTTCTTTGCGCATGACCCGACCCGAACCCGGTGATCCTACCCTGATTTTCCGGCGATCTCCAGCGACCTCTAACCTTGAAACCTGCATAGAACGATTCGCCTCTCTCGTGCGGTCGTCTCTGTGGCAGCCTCTTGCGGTGATTCGTGGTGGAGGAAGTGCAGCAAGGCGGTGCAGTTTAAGGATTTCAGACCCGGTCGGAAATCCAAGTTCCGACGTCGACGGGGCTGCAAGTTGAGCTTGGGGAGCTCAGAGCAGCCTCCTTGATCGATCCTTGGTGGTTGTTTGGATCGATTCACGTAAAACTTGGTTCAACTCAGATTTGATTACTGTTCATGGCTTGTGAGGTAGTTTTCGACCCTTTATGCTTGTTTTCTGACTTCGAGCTAGTTATGAGAATTCACAAGCATGCTTAGATGAAGCTTTTTTATGTTGGGAGTTTTGTGAAATAATGAGTTTTTGGCAGGCGGCGGTGCACCACCGCCTGTGTTGGTGTTCCGGCCACTTAAGGAACTGTTTTTGGTATTATATATGTTCTTCTCGTTGATACGAGCGTTTCGATATATAATATGCAAATTTTGGAGTTCGT
This sequence comes from Rosa lucieae, assembly GCA_024704745.1. Classification (NCBI taxonomy): domain Eukaryota; kingdom Viridiplantae; phylum Streptophyta; class Magnoliopsida; order Rosales; family Rosaceae; genus Rosa; species Rosa lucieae. The sequence goes on from CM045492.1 coordinate 26,614,360, forward strand.
ATCGAATTGTTATGATTTTTGCAGTTTCATACCGATCGATTCATTCGATCCGTGAGGATTCGAGCGTCCGATCGACTTGTGGTTTGGTCACATCAATTGTAGATATATTCTAGAGACATTGGGTGGTCTCGGATGTGGTTCCGCCTCGATTGGCGTCACTTTCGGAATTTTAGTTCAAAACAAGGGTTTCGGACTTAAATCATTGTGAATCGTTACTGATTTGAGATCATTGGTGATTAGGTGCTTCTAATGGTGAATTGGACGAGTTGTTGGTGATAGTGTTAGTTCGGTTCTGTATAGAAGACGCAGCGGGATTCTGAGGTGAGTAATCTCACAAGGTTCATTTATGAACGGATTAATTGGTTGATTAGCTTTCGAAACGAACTATAGTTGGTATTAGTGGCATTCCTGAGTGAATGACTACGTATATATATATTTACGTGAAATATATATGTTTTGGTGGGTTGTGGATTGATGAAAACAATGTGCATGAATTGATGCGTTTTATTGTTTTGGGTTGTGGCTTTTCGGAAAACAAATGGTGGGAAATGGTATTTCTATTGTTTTGAAAAGTGTTTGAGGAATTGAGAGTCACAGGTTCTGATTTCTCCTTATGGGTTGATTTAACGTTTTGATCCGACGACCGGTGGTCTGAGGATGTGAGAGTCACAGGTTGTGATTTCTCCTTTTGATTTGATTTGACATTTGAGGTCCCGTGCGACTCGTTTAATGTTTTGATCTGAGGGTCAGGTTGGCCTAAAGATCCGGGGTTGCAAGTTGCATTCTCAGGCAACGTATATCGTAAGGTTGAACCTTGGCCGAGGTGACAGGTTACGATATATTCAGTTAGAGCTCTAGTCTGTCTGCTGTGGTACCTCATGGATCTAAGTAGGTTACTTACGGTTCCTGGGTACGTATTTGTCCAGGTTGGATTAAAAGAATCATATGCTATTTGTTAGGTTAACGATAGGTATGATTGATGTGCGTATGTGTTTTGTCCATGTTGGACCGATTTGATGTGTTTTGTCCAGGTTGGACTGATTCGATGTATTTTTTCCAGGTTGCACCGATTTGATGTGTTTTGTCCAGGTTGGACTGATTTGATATGTTTTGTCCAGGTTGGACTGATATGATGTATTTTGTCCAGGTTGGACCGATTTGATGTGTTTTGTCCAAGTTGGACTGATTTGATGTGTTTTGTCCAGGTTGGACTGATTTGATGAATTTTGTCAAGGTTGGATCGATTTGATGTGTTTTGTCCTGGTTGGACTGATTTGATGTGTTTTGTCCAGGTTGGACCGAATTGTTGATTTATCCAAGTTGGATTGATTTATCATATTTGAATTGTTAGGTTAACGATTTATAAGATTTTGTCACGATGTGACTTTCATGGTTTTCTTTTGGAAAAGAAGTATTGTTTTGGGAAGCATGGTATGTTTTCTTTATTCTCGAGTCGAAAGGTTTTCCTCGTGTTTGGCGTGAGTTGTGCGGGCTTTTATCCCGTGACTTGGTGTGAGTTGTTTTTGAGTTACTCATACGGGCTTGCGAAAGCTTACCGGGTTTGTTGTGTGGCAACCCGGTGCACCATTCAAACGGTGTAGAGGTTAATCCTGTAGGTTAGGATAATCGTGGTCGAAGCTGAGGTAGCGCCTTTGCAACTTTACTGTAGGAAGCCATTTTGTGACTTTACCATTGTTAAGGACTTCCGTTGTATAGTTAACTCTGAGCGGCATTCACGTTTTATTTTGTTGTTGACAATTTAATTAGTAAGCATTGTAATATATGACTCTGTGGAGCGGGTCAATATTGACATAGTTGGTTCAGGATATCAGTATGTACTTGGTTTAAAAGAAAAAGTTTCTAGATATTTTGTATTGATGACTGAACGATCACGCATGTATAATTATGGGATTATATTCGATTTTTATTTATGTTAAAAATCAAGGGCATGACATGGGTTTGTTGCTTTGGGTTGCATAGGGTTGTTGCTGGGTCACGAGAGAGCTAGGAGCAAAAATGTATTTTTGATGCTTTGACTAAGTGTGGAAAAACAATCAAGGCATGACATGGGTTTGTTGCTTTGGGTTGCATAGGGTTGTTGCTGGGTCACGAGAGAGCTAGGAGCAAAAATGTATTTTTGATGCTTTGACTAAGTGTGGAAAAACACGGGCTTGTTGGGGCATCAATTTGATAAGTTTATGTTGTAACAAAAACATTTTTGGACACACAAGGAGAAGTAGTTTCTCTGTTTCATTCAGACAACATGAATTTGTTGTCTTATTTTTTTAACTGAAAGTGAGAATTTCTCTGTATATTCATACAAAAGTTATCTGTTGTCTGAATTTTTCAAAGATGGAAAAAATAAACTAGTATGGATTTTCATGTTATGCAGACAACACAATTTAGTTTATATGTTGCCTAAAAAACTTTTAAAAAATGTCAAACAACAGAAAACAAGCTTTATGTTGTCTGAAACATGTTGCCTGATGCACTTATTGGCATAGCGTTGTAAATCATATTATATATCTAGACTTTTATAATTCATTCAACTAGTTGTTAGGCTTAAGATATTCTTGACTAGTCTTTAGCCACACTAAAATAAGCTCACACTTTCGATGTGCAGCTATGCTGTATATTTTGTTGAATGGATTTAGGTATATGCATATTGAAGATACCTGAATATTCAAAACAAGATCACTCACCATGAAGACGCAGAGAATATTGACTAGTCTTATACATCTTATTCTTCTTTTTTCAAAAAGGATCAAAGGATTTCACTCATGCTCCCATGGTGACTCGAACCCAGGACCTTGTCTCATCTAACCATATAATTTTAGGGGAAATGATCATTTACCCAATTTCAGCTTAAAAATTGCCCACTTGCTCCACCAACAGTTTTTTAACCTCATTTACTCAAAACACTCTAAGGGATTATTTCCCTAATACCCAATTAATTTTTTTTCATTCTTTTTATTTATTTTTGAGACTTTTTTGTCCTCCTATTCTTTCTCACTTAGAGAGAGAAGTCCTCCTCCACCTTGCTGTGCTTCGGTGATCAGTGGCCGACCACTGTCTCCGGCGACCTGTGACCGGAATCAGCAACCGATGACCAGAATCCGGAATCCAGCTCCCGGATTGGTGACCGGATTCCAGGGTCTGAGTTTATTACCCCCCAATAATCATATTATTGCCCCTCAATAACCTTGTTATCGGGGATCAATAATTAGTGAAAAATGAAGATGTTTTGAATTTTGAAAGATTTCGGAGGTTTATCTAAATAAATAATTTTATTATTGCCCCCTAATAATCTTATTATTGCCCCAATAAACGTTTTATTGCCCCTCAGTTATCTTATTATTGCCCTCCAATACTCATATTATTGCCCCAATAATCATATTATTACCCTCCAATAATCATATTATTGTCCTCTAATAATCATATTATTGCCCTCAAGTGAACCAAAATGAATACACTACAGACACAATTGATCAATTTATATGTTCAATTGTAAACGTTCACTTTTTTTTTGTCATTTTTTTCCTTCCCCATTCTCGGAGCTCTTCCCATCGAAATCAGAAAAAAAAAAAAAAAACCATCAGAATTTTTCTCCGGCCACCCACGCTTCCCATGTGGACACCCATGCTCATCCAGCCCGATTCCGGCACTATTCCGACAGGACTACCTTCGTCTTCTCCAAGTCCTCTTCTCCAGTCGCTCACCTGCAGCCTATCTCCTACCTGTCCCATCTCCGCCTTCGTCTTCTCCAGGTCCTCTTCTCAGTCGCTCACTTGCAGCCCATCTCCTACCGGTCTCAATTTGGTGAGGTTTAGGCACCGCAGCGGGATGGGAGCTTCAGATCGGTGATTGGTGATTGAGGGTGGTCGGCACCAGATCATGATCGGCACCAGATCGTTGATTGGCACTAGAACGGTGGTCGGCGATTGACGGTAGGCTTGAGGTCGACGAAGATGGGGCTTGGGATGTGCTAGCCGGTGCCGGGCACAAGGTCGACGAAGAAGGTGTTGCCGGCTGAGAGAGAGAGAGAGAGAGAGAGAGAGTCCAGGAGGAGAGAGAGTCTGAGAGGAGAGAGATCCGTGAGTTTCAATTTGATTAATGGGGGCAAAACTGTCAGTAGATGTTGAATTGGATAAATGGGGTTAGAAAACTCTTAGTAGAGCAAGTGGACAATTTTTAAGTTGAAATTGGATAAGTGGTCACGGCCCCATAATTTTTTTCATTGAAAAACTAGTAAATTAAGTTAAAGAATGCAACACAACATGCGTTTTTGATTAAATATGGTCAAGATCCGTATTTAACTCCAATTAAGACGCATAAGTGAGTCTATATATATCCTCTACGATTTAACTAATATCTGAGGAAATTCACCGACCTTTTGACAAGTTGTTCAAGTGCATACATCTTTGTAAAAGTCAATATTATTCTAATTATACTCAACCACAAAAACAAGAGCAGCTCAAGATCGTAGAACTATATATAGGGAGAATCAAGAGAGGACCTCTTTACTTTAAGAATTGAGGATTTTTACTATTTTACACTAGTATATGACCTAATTCAATTATTTCAACCATTGATCCGTTACATTTCTATGCAAGAATTGTGTATACAAAAAATCAACAAAATCTATAATAATTTGGTCATTGAAAATATGTAAACAAATATAGTCTGTTAGCTTCAGTTAAAACGAACATTGCACTAATCAAATGGTTAAACGTTTTCCGATTTGGCTAATTTTTTGTAGGATTCATATGTGTATAGGTAAATAGAGATTGAGTGGTCTTGATTATTAAAATAAATGCTGAAAACAAAATTCTTACTTTTCAAGTTTAAGGATGTCTTCTCTTAATCCCCCCCCTCTAATATGTGTGTGTGTGTAGGGAGTGAAATCTACACTCCTCATTTTACAATCCACACTCCATGTTTCATTTTTCAGTAACTTTTTTATTTTTTATTTTTTTATTCCTCTGTTTAAAAAGATGATCAAATGATTTCACTCCTACCCCCATGGTGACTCGAACCCATGATTTCGTCATTAGGTAGTGGGTACTCTAACCGCTGAGCTAACACCACTTCGTCAAGCCAATATAATCATTTTTCAGTAACTTTAAATTTGTCTTTAGTGACTTGAATTTTGTCTCATTGTCAAAATTTCAACCAAAAAAATAAAGAAATGAGTGTGGATTCTAAAATGAGAAGTGTAGTTTTCACTTCCCTATATATATATGAGGGTGTTAAAGGAAAAACACATTATGTGCGTTCGTCAAAGTGATTGACGGAGAGGGAATCAAGCAATTAACAATTACCATAAATCAGCATGAATTACGGATCAATCAGTAGTTAATGTCATTATTGTAATTGATATTTCCGTTGTAATTCTCTCCCTATATAAAGGGGCTATGAAATGAAATGAGTAGACCAATTCCAATCCATTTTGATTTTTACACGTTATCAGCACGCTCAGAGGAAATAGCCAAGAAAAAAATTCTAATTTCTAGTTTCTTTCTGTTGAAGAAAAAAAAAACCCACGTTTCAAAAGAAAAAGGTTTTTTTTTTCTCTCTTTGCCGGCAAACCCCATCAGCCTGAGCTACTGCCCGCACAGCCACGCAGATCCTAGCAACCCCGCGCTGCCCCGCCTGCTCATCCTCCCTCTGCACGCACAGCCCATTGCCCCAACGCAGCCTCCGCCCTGTGCACCCAGTCCACATGGGCCTTCATCTTCTGATCTCGACCTCGACCCAGACCAGCTCCGTCTAGATCGGGGACCGCCAGCCCACATTATCGGCCCTTCCCACCCGTGCAGCCCGACACCTATAGATCCCGTCGCCTGCATCTTCGCATCGTCCAGCCTAGCGCTGCAGATCTCATTGTTTGGCCCAACACCCTTGCAGCCTCCACACCAGACCGGCCTGCGCGCGTTTGCACAGGTCCAGCGACCTGCAACCCCGATCCATACTGACCTGCAGCAGCCTAGTGCCTACGCCCCGCGGTAACCCCCCTCCGCGCCTGCACCTCAGCGGCCCCCACTCCGGCTTCGTCTAGGCCGGCATCTGCAGCCACCCATCTGAAAACCAGAAGAAAAAGACGTGAAGAAGAGAGGAGAAAAGAAAAAGGGCTCAAAGAACATACCCAACCCAAAAAAAAAAAAAAAAAGGAGGTGACCCGGCCCAAATTAAAATAAAAAAAAACTTGACCCGGGCCAAAGTAAAGACCCGGCCTGAAAAAAAAAAAAAAAGCAGACCTCTTCTGCCAACAAAGAAAGGGGCCTGCGGCTTAGCCAGAAAAAAAGCTCCCTCGGCCCAGAAAGAAAAAAAGAGGAAAAAAGGGGACCTGGCCCAGAAAGTACAAAAAAAAAAAAAAGCAAGGCCCAAAGAAAAGACAGCCCAGAAAAAAAAAAAAAAAAAAAAAAGAACAAGGCCCACTACTGAATAGAGAGGAAGCGGCCCAATTTTTCTCAAGCCTAAAAACATCGCTACGCACGTCTGCATCAACACACGCGTGCGCTAGGATTGTTTTATTTTTTCGAAACCAAGTATGTTCTCTTTAATTTATTTAATTTCATACGATGGTATTTAATTACTTATTTTTTTTTATTGTTTATATTTTGTTATATATTATTTATGAAATTTTGAGCTTGTTTTGTGATTTTTATTTACATTTATATAATTATTCCTAAGCATGCCTTTATATTATGCCATTATTTATATTTTATTTTTACGCATGATATATGTAGCATATATTTTGTTGTATATTTGTGCAATTTGAGCATGTCATGTAGTTTATTTTTATATATGCTATGTTTTATTTATTATTAAATGTATTATAGTTATTTTTGTAATACAACATATAAAATTCCATTTTGCCATGATAATGAAAATTCATGCGCATTATACATACACTTACTGTGATAAAGCATTTTCACATAGCATTGAAAAAAATGTGTTACCATTACGAATCTTGGTCTTGAAATCTAATTCATATTTTTGGAAAATAATTCACGTGGATGTCTTTATGACTGCGTAATTTATATATAAAAGTAGATGGCTGATCCAACTCGACCTGAGTTTGACATTTTGGACTCAGAAGGACTTGAGTACCATCGTTGGGTTTCCGATATGGAAACTGCCTTTGTGGCAAAAGACTACACTGCCACCATTACTGACCCCAAAGATGATGAACTATCTAATAAGGTGAAAGCAGATGCCTTAATGTTTCTGAGGCGACATATTGATCCTAGCTTACGCTGGGAATACCTTCAGTTGAAGACACCCAAAGAATTGTGGGATGCCCTTAAGGGACGTTTTGGGAACATTCATGACACTTTACTCCCAGAATTGGCTATTCATGGAATGGAATCCGCTTGCTTGACTATAAAAATGTCAATGACTTCAACAAGGACATGTTGCGCTTAAAGGCACGTCTCAATTTCTGTGGAAGGGAAATCACAGAAGATGATATGATCTACAAGACTCTTACCACCTTTCCTACTTCAGCCTTTATACTAGCTAACCAGTATAAGTTAGAGTATGACAACAAAAGAATCACAACCTTTAATAAGTTGATAAGCCTACTGCAAGTGGCTGAGAGACATAATGAGATTCTCTTGAATAACAATGCCAGGCCCACTAGGACAAAGAAAATTCCCGTGGCTAATTATGGAAAAATGAAAGGTGAAAAGAACTCCAATGCAAAGGGGTTTAGACGTGCTGATCCCTACCCACGTGGCAACCATGCACCACGTGGAAAGGGACATGGGGATCATGGAAACAAGATGCAAGAGGAAAGAGTTGACAATGAACCATGCTATAGGTATGGATTCATTGGGCATTGGTACAAGAACTGCCAAGCAAGCAACAGAGTAGTAGCCAATTACAAGAGGTATAGAGAGTCTAAAGAACAAGAGGCTCACTATATGGAAGAAGGAGGTCATGACCTAGACGTCAACCTTACAATTGCAGACTTCAATGGCAAAGATGAACTTGCTAAGTCAATGGATGCTCTCAATCTTGACTGATCTGCTTTATTTATTTTCCAAAGACAGATGTGAAGGCATAATGCCTCATTTTTAATTAGACTATTGCTTGCTTGGTCGTAAAGTTTATTACAATAATGGTTTGATGAATTAGATTTTTTAACATGACCTTGATTTGATTATCATTGGCTTATTAATAAATTTCAAATTTTATTCTAAAGCATTGAATTTATTCGATTTTATTTACTACACATATTTACATGGTTCGAAATAGCACTATAAAGATGTAAAGCAATACATCTAGAGAAAAATTATTTGAATGAAAAGACTATCATTCTACCTAAAATAGAAATACTCTAAAGAATATGACATATGCTCTGTATGCACCAAGAGCTAATCGAACCTTGTTTCAAAGATATTTGTACCAACGATTATCATGTAAAAACACACCGTGAGAATGGAACTGAATACCTTTATATTACCTGTAATGAATGTGGAAGGAAACACATCTTAGAGAAACTTATGAGTCAATCTAGTGGAATGTACCTCACTACGATCGGATAATTGAATCCTATACTGTCACCAACAATGAAATGTGGGACACTGACTCATACATGCTTTGGCATGACCGCCTAGGGCACCGAGGTTGTTACATGATGATCTGTATTTTAAAGAACTCATATGGACATCCCTTCTTTTGAGTGAAAAAAAAAAAAAAAAAAAGTGGGAGAAAAATCTGTCACACTGCAAGGTGTCGGTCCTAGTACTGCTCAAATGCAGTCATTGCCTTCTGAAGTACCAGAAACACTACCTCCCTCCCATTATGCCTCATTGACTATTTCAAAGGCACATCACTCGTTTTGCAAAGCCTGCTCTTTAGCAAAAACAGGATCGAGACATTCCTATGCTAAAGATATAAAATAAAACATTCCATTCTTACAAAGGATATAAGGAGATATATGTGGACCTATCCATCCAGAATGCGGAACATTTTAAGTACTTTATGGTTCTGGTGGATGCTTCGACACACTGGTCACATGTCGCTTTATTTTCCACAAGAAATGATGCATTTGCAAAACTCCTAGCACACATTATACGTTTAAGGGCTCACCACCCTGATCACCCTATCAAGTTTATAAGGCTTGATAACGCTAGAGAGTTTACATCAAAAGCATTTGATGATTGTTGCATGTCAATTGGGATCGACGTAGAGCATCCTGTACCCCATGTGCATACACAAAATGGTCTCGCAGAAGCCACCATCGAAAGGCTACAGATGGTGGCTAGGGCATTGGTTATGCGCACCAACATGCCTATATCTGCATGGGGTTATACAAAATTACACGCAGCTTTACTTATTCGTTTCAGACCCACTGCTAGCCAACCATTTTTCTGCGTACCAGTTGGTAACTGGATATGAGCCTGACATTTTACACTTATGCATATTTGGTTGCTCAGTATATGTGCCTATTGCGCCCCCACAACGCATCAAAACAGGCCCTCAGAGACGATTAAGTATTTATGTTGGATACGAATCCCAACAAACTATCCGCTATTTGGAACCCTTGACAGGCGATCTCTTTACCGCTAGATTTGCGAATTGTCACTTTGATGAGACAGTCTTCCTGTCGTTAGGGGGAGATAGGAAAAAGGATTTTCCAAGGAGGGAACGACAGGAATTGTCGTGGTTTATCCCCACTCTGTCTCATTTTGATCCCCGCACTTCACAAAGTGAAAGTGAAGTGAAAAGAATAATCGATCTTCAGAACGTAGCAGATTCGATGCCTGATGCGTTTACTGATATCGCAAAAGTGACGAGATCACATATACCAGCTGCAAATGTGCCTACAAGGTTAGAAGTCCCCAACAAGGGGCACGATGCCGCATATAGAGGCACTGCAACCACACTTAGTAGAGGTGTTGTTGAGGCCGTGGCTCCCTAAAGGAAGAGGGGGAGGCCACTTGGTTCGATTGACACTCACCCAAGGAAGAAAAGGGCGAGTAAGGCACAAACCAATCATCAATATAGAATCCCTCTCATGAGATTGTCTCTGATTATAGTTGTGTCCATGAATCAATACTAGAGGACGCTCCTATGTTTAAAATGATTCCAAAGAACAAAGAAATCTCAAAGGATTATGAGAGTGCGTATGAGTTGATAGAAAGATCTTCCATACACATTGATGATATATACTGTTGCTCAAGGAATCATAGAGCACGATGATATCGAACCACGCTTTGTTGCAAAATGTCAACAAAGAGCATATTGGCCTAAATGGAAAGAAACAATCCAGGCAGAATTAGATTCTCTGACAAAGAGATAGGTATTTGGTCCTGTAGTGCTAACCCCACCAAGCGTAAAGCCTGTAGGACATAAATGAGTCTTTGTCAGAAAGCGTAATGAGAAGAATGAAGTCTTGAGGTACAAGGCTCGCCTTGTGGCGCAAGGTTTCTCACAACACCCTGGAATTGACTACGAGGAGACATACTCTCCCGTAATGGACGTTATAACGTTCCGCTACTTAGTTAGCTTGGTAGTTTCAGAAGGACTGGAAATGCAGCTCATGGATGTGGTTACCGCATATCTCTATGGGGATCTAGATTCAGAGATATATATGAAAGTACCTGATAGCCTTACATTACCCAAGTCAAGTGACTCTAAACCACGGAGTGCGTTTCAACCTAGTTGAAACGCTCACTTTACGGATTAAAACAATCCAGGCGGATGTGGTATATCTGTCTAAGTGACTACTTGATTGGGAAGGTATATAAGAACGATGAATTATGCCCATGCGTATTCATAAAGAAAACAAGTTTCCGATTTGCAATTGTAGCAGTATATGTCGATGATATGAACATAACAGGTACTCTTGATGAAATAAGAGAAACTGCGAGCTACTTGAAATCTGAATTTGAGATGAAGGATCTTGAGAAAACTCGATTCTGTCTAGGCCTTGAACTAGAACACCGAGTTTGTGGAATACTAATCCACCAGTCTGCATATGTCCAAAAGTCAGGCAATATAGCATGGTCCTGCTAGCACTCCCATGATCGGTCGAAGTTTGGATGCAAGGAAAGATCCATTTCGTCCAAAGGAAGATGACGAAAAGGTGTTGGGAGCTGAAATTCCCTATCTAAGTGCAATAGGCGCATTATTGTACTTAGCCCAATTTACTCGACCAGACATTGCATTCTCAGTGAACTTGTTAGCTAGATTTAGCTCAGCCCCAACGCAGCGTCACCGGAATGGTATCAAGAACATTATTTGATACCTAAAAGGAACCATTGACTTGGGACTGTTCTTTCCCAATAGAGAGACAACAGGGACCGCAGATGGAACTGCAATCCCTAAAGGATATGTGGAAGGCGAAAGCGCCACTCACTACACCGAAACGCCAAATGATGTTTTGGTTGGTTTTGCTGATACCGGGTATCTCTCTGACCCACATAAAGGTCGTTCCCAAACTGGTTATGTATTTACCAGTGGGAACACGACGATATCTTGGAGATCAACTAAGCAAACCCTTGTGGCTACCTCCTCGAACCACTCAGAGATCATTACTCTACATGAGGCAATTCGTGAGTGTGTATGGTTAAGAGCTATCATCATACATATTCGAGGGACTAGTGGTTTGAGTTCTACCACTGAAGAGCCTACTTGCATTAATGAAGATAATGCAGCTTGCATCGAACAGATGAAGCTAGGATATATCAAGGGTGATAATACAAAACACATCGCCAAAGTTTTTCTACAATCAGCAACAACAGGCCCTCCTCAAGATTCAAATTAATCAAGTAAGGTTTGAGGAGAATATGACAGATTTGTTCACCAAATCATTGCCTAAGGCCATATTTGAGAAACATGTGAAAAGCATAGGAATGCGAAGACTTTCCAAGCTCCCCTGATTATTGTAAGTATCAGGGGGAGGTATAGACTTCAGGGGGAGTCTAACACATGCACACATGTCATCCTCAAATGTAAAAGGTGTGTTGTGCTCTTTTCCTTCGACCAAGGTGTATTTTTTTTCCCACAAGGTTTTTATTGTTACTTGGCAAGGTTTTTAGTGAGGCAACAACTCATGCACCATTTCATCTTTGACTTGGCACAAGGGGGAGTGTTAGAGGAAAAACACATTATGTGCCTTCGTCAAAGTGATTGACGGAGAGGGAATCAAGCAATTAGCAATTATCATCAATCAGCATGAATTACGGATCAATCAGTAGTTAATGTCATCATTGTAATTGATATTTCCGTTGTAATTCTCTCCCTATATAAAGGGGCTATGAAATGAAATGAGTAAACCAATTCCAATCCATTTTTACTTTTACAGAGGGATTTTTTTTTTCAGCCATTTTAGCGGCTCTTTTGTGGGACTCACTTTTTTTAATCACAAATCTATATCTCGACTGTTCAGATTTTAGGTTTGGATAAATAGATCAATCCTGCAAATTTTCATCTAAATTGGTAATCCTGAAGGTACTAAATTAAATAAAATTAATGGAAGAACCAAATGTTTAATCTAATTAAACTGTTCATGTTTATAATGGTAAATCACACTTATGAATGTCTTAACGATTTTCATTCTAAATGAAAATTTGCATAAATGATCAATTCATAAAGACCTAAAAACTGAATTGTCGAGATGCCGACATTGATAAAAAAGCGGGTCTCACGAAAAATCTCTTAAATGACAAGAAAAATGAATCCCTTAGTGATTCGGCCCTTTATAGGGAGGTATAGTGAATTAATTGAATTAATGAGATTAACTTAAAAAAAAACAAAAAAATAGTTGTTGTAGTTTCTGGGTAGAACTCAAGTATCATCGACCTCATCAAAATTCGAATTTCAAATTCACCCCACATAAAAACGAACCGAAGATCAAATTCGTATCTTTACTAATTAAAATAGGTAGATGCCACAAGAATATGAGCCATGAAATGGGAGCAGATCTGTGCTCGATCTCATAATTGCTAAAATGGGAGAGGAGCATATATGTGCCTTGGAATAGGAGATGATCCTTGAAGACGGTTTTGCAATGCCAGTAGCTATCTCTCTGATGGCAAGACTTGTGTTGTTACTTCATATGTTCTGACAGGGAGCTAGGTATGCATGTAATGAATCTGAAAACTACAAATGGAAAACTAGTTCCAAGGCTTGCGAGGCTTGTATCTGAAAAGCTAGGACTAATTAAAGCTACTGATCCCATCTCAAAGGGAGCTTATAAATTTATGAAGCTAGTTCTATGTTTTCCAACAAAAGGTAGAGATATTTCTATCCGACTTCTGGGTCATTTTTCTAGTAATTTTTTTTTATTCATCTAACACAACTATTAATTGTTGAGTCGTTGACAATATATCCTAACACAGTGAAATCAATCGATGGAGAATGTAAACAATGTCAACTCCATGGAGTAGGGGTTGTGATAATTGGCATTTGTGATTTTTTTTTTTTTTGAAAGGATTTGATGTTATTAGATATTAAAGCCATGAAAACAGGCCATAGTCTAATATAACTTACATAAGAAGATCTGGAATTGGCAACTAGAAATATGACGAATTTATTTTTGCCAAAAAAAAAAAGATGACAAATTTCTTCAATATAATTTGATTTTTTTTTGTACAAATAATTTATTTTATTTTTATTTTATATTTTATTTAGAATATGTTATATTATTCTTTTTCTAATTATTCATCTACGTGGCATTTGTTACACGAAAAGACTATTTTGTCCACGTCCTAATCACCAACGGGTGCCAAGTAAGTGCCACATCAGAATATTATCAGGGGCCACATTTTCTTGAACGGAAATGAAATTTGCAAAAATATCCTCATCGAAAGAAAGTTGACAAGGAGAAGTCGAGCATGGCGTGTGTAATAGGCAACACCAACTTGTAACTAATAGACAACATGGATCAATCGATCCAACACTGAACACAGTAATGCTCTGATCTTCTCGATCCTATAGCTATTGTCCTTTTATCTTTCCCTTCCTCTTGTTGATTATGTGCTATAAGACACCACAGATGATCCAGCATATTTCTTGGGTGTTTATAGCCGTCAGTCCTCTAAACCCAGTTTGTTGTTTTTCTTCTTTATCACTTTTATTCATCTTCAATGTTCTTTGGACATATGTATAAACATCATGATTATGAAGAGAGAACCAGCTTGAAAGTCCAAGGATTTCTTAAATACCAAGAAACATCGTAGTACGTCGATCATCTCAGCAATTCTCTTTTTCTTTTTGTTCTTCTTGTGTTTTTTAGCTTAAGTTTTGAATGAGAGAGGAAAAAGCTTCAAGTACAGAACTAAATTTATATACAAATTAATAAATCTACACTATTATTAAGAGAAGAGGCTTTGTTAGTCAAAATCTAAAATTTTGACAGAATTGACCCTAGAAGATTAATAAACTTTGAGAATTAATTAAATCACAAGGATAATTAAGACATTTACAAAATGTATTTTTATTAAAAAAATTACCCACAACCCACTTTTCTCTCTCATTTATTTCTTTTCTCTACAATAACCAACTTTTTTTTTTATATTCTGAAAAGAAAATAATAATAACTTGCACATGCAGAACATATGTAGAGAAATGCTAGTATTTATAATCTCAAGAGATTCTGCTCGAAACTTCTCAAAATTTGTCAAGTTTTAAATAGAGGACTAAAGAGATATATTTTCTTTTAACTTCTACCTGAAATCAACTTTTATTTGTTAGGACTAATTTGTTCAGCATTCTCGAAACTTCTTAAAATTTGTCAAGTTTTAAATAGAGGACTAAACAATATATTTTCTTCAAACTTCACTAATTTGTTCAGCATTCTCACAAAGATGCCCACTGAAATGATCGATATTAGTCATTCAACTAATTATATAGCTGTGGAATCGAAGGAGAAGGACAATATATAGATAATGGCCAAGAGTATCCAATGCTCAAGTCAAGATAACAATAAGTAAAACTCAAAAACAATGGGATTAAGTGTTGATGAGGTACGAAGTTCAAAATTCTGCCCACCTCCACCGACCGCCCGTTTGGTGGCCGCCCGCTTGCCCACCAAAATATAAAATAAAATAAAAATATTTTTTTGTTGTAAATTTCGACCTTCTAAAATATAATAAGGCATGATTGCATCAATTAATTTTTTTGCTTATAATATTTCTATGTAACTTTCAAGGTATGCGGTTCCAAATTCCATGAAATTATTTCATAATTTGTCATCCACGAAATAACATGTTCTAGTGCAAAAGTCTACTACCTCAAGTCCCAAGAAGCAAGATCCCTGTTAGCCATATTTTCCAGCTTGAAAATAATAATAATATAGGTGTGGGGATGCCCAAGAAGCAAGATCCCTGTTAGCCATATTTTCCAGCTTGAAATAATAATAATAATATAGGTGTGGGGATGAGCTTCACAGCTTGCCTGGGTTCCAAACTCCTTTTAAAAAAAAAAAGTTTCAAGAAGCAAGATCCTTGTTAGCCATATTTTCCCAAAAATGAAATAAAAATAAAGAAGATTCCTTTTAGCCTTTCACATGATAAAATGTTCAAAATGGGTAGTCTTGAGGACCCTTTTCTTTCACTTTTCCATGATTTTCTCTTTATCAAGTTCTTATATCAGTTTGATTTTCTTTTTCTCGGTTTCACCTTTTTCCCATTTTTGTCTGAGACTTTTGCTTCCTTTCGGTATTAAAGGAAACAATACCATATGGGACATAGGGGAGATTACCGCAGAAACTAAATAAAGCAAGGTTCTTAGTAATGGCTTTACCAACAAGTTTTTCTGGACGTTAGAGATCTAGAGAACGTTCCATACCCTCTTTTTAAAGAGTTATTCTTATATTCTTGTCAAGGATCTCCTATAAGAGTATGTTGGCACAAAAATACCAACATATTAAGAATATATACTTTATTTTCTACAGCTCTTCTTTAACCCATACGCTCACGATAAGTGGTATATATTTTAGAATAAATGATAAAACTACTTTTTTTGTTTGCTTGGTGTCAAACACACAATAAAATCTAAAGACCATTTGTATTTTTGAGGTATTAGGATTAACCTGTGTTTTAAAAAAAAATAACACAAGGATTTGCATGCGAAATAACACTTAAAAATGTATTATTTATATTTTTGGATCGTTTGCATTGCTTAGTGTTAGAAGTTTGGGTATTTTTTTTTTAAATGTCAACATTTTTATTGATCTGTGAATTACACATAATAACCCATCACAATGGAAAAGTAAGAAGATTTATTACCTAAGCAATTCAATTTTTTTTATGAGTAATGAAGCGTACCCGACACAATCATTATTAAAATTAAATATGCGGGTACCCTTGGAGACATATCTCAAACATGAGAAGTTATGAACTTCTTTCCAAAAAGTGAAGGAATTCTACAAAATAAAAAATAATTAAAAAAAGTGAATAAAAAAAAAAGAAGCCCTACTGAGTATAATTAACTTCATTACGGACTGATTAATCAGTAACTTGAAACCACTGCCCACTTCTCTCAGCTCTTAATGCTTATAGTTCTGATAGTTTTAGTTCTAATTGGCCTAGGGACTTCTCTCTAGTTTGTCATTGCCTCTTCTATATAAAAAAGAAAGAAAAGTAACACTAAAACTAAAAATAAAAGCTAAACCCTGAATCGATACTACGATAGGTATTTTATAACCTCATCTAAAACTTGAAATTTTCATATATAAGAGGATAATTCATCAAGTACACTAGTACACATACACACTTGTTTAAAATAGTATATCCAATAATTTGCAGTGTAATATTTTTAAAGAATAGCAACCTGTTTTATTACACTTAGGAGAACAATAAGATAGCTATTACATTTCAAATATGTCAAACTATGATAAAAATGACTGATTTATACTCATAAAATCATCAATGCTCTTGAGACATATAATTGAAGCTATGCAAAATCGGCATTCAAAATTTGCGCACCTGCAACATAGAAAATGAGATCTTATTAAAAAAAATAGAAATACAAAGAATAAAGAAAAATGGGAAGATACACAAATGCATAGCCAATGGTATCCTAGGATCCAAGGAAACAAAAATTGGGACAAATACACATGCATAGCAAATGGGATCTAATTATCAGAAAAGAGAAAAAGGAAGAACGAAGAACACATGGATGCTCGATCGTCCAAGAAGAAATGATTGCACCAGGAATAATGACTAGTAATCCTGGAGGTTAGCCAGCTCAAGTCCCGATGGTGATCCTTGTCCTCCCATGACAGTGACCCTGCATAAACCTATGTAATTCGTACCCAGTGATTGGACGGTCACACTTTTTAACAACCAGACACTGTAAAAGTAGCAGCAGCAGTCTTTCTTTTCAACTAACTATCCAACCTCCCTCCTCCTCCTTTAGCCCTAAAGTGTTCTTCTCCATCGTTACACACACGTTATCCTCTCTGCTCCTCTCAGTCATTATAATATTCTCCCTTCCCCCATTAAAGTCTGCATGTCCTTTATTCTGTGTGTGTTTGAGAGAGAGAGAGAGAGAGAGAGAGACTTATAATCTAAGCAAAGCTCTGGGATGTCCATCGTGATTATTCCTGCCAATTATGCATGGCTAAATTAATCTGATGGTTGAGCCGTCAGCCTACCTTTTATGATTAGCTCTCGGACACGTAAATTTGAAGCCAACCCCAGATTCACTATTAAAATATGTCTACGTCCAAGATCAAGGTCACTTGCCATTGGCGTCTGATTGATGTGGCCCGCCTTGGGACAAGAAACCTTTTGACGATTTCATTTATTAATTAAGGTCCGGAGACATTATTGGCACATGGAGAATCCATCCATGCATGGCCCAGAAGTTAAATCCAATCAACAGCTTAATATTTTATTTTCAGTTTCTGTCTCGTTCTCTGATGCAAATACCTAATCTCTGAGCTCAAGTCGTTACCAGGTTATTTAATTCTGTCTTCAGTTTTTAGGAAAGTCTATCTTATGGTAATTATGACTGAAATAGCAAGGTTTGATATGCATGTGTAATGTGTTCAATGTTGGTTTTATTATATTAGTTAATCAAGATGAATGCAATTCCTAGAAGGGCTCTACTAGGGGTTAGTAGAGAACATGGTGGTAATGAATCTACAAGGGTTTTGTGGCCTAGTTTAGAGAGTTGGAATGAGAAACCGATGCGCTACTTTCTATACCTTGAACAACTCTAACATCCTCCATGTTTTGATTTTTCTATATTTTAGGAAAAAATAAGACTCTTTTGCTCCAACAAATTATGTATAACTATCCTCATTTTAGGGATAGTGAGGAAAGAAAAAACAAAGTTGGAAAATTCTAGTGTAGTGGTGGGTATCTTATACCCACATTTACAAAAGTAAGAACAAATTTTGTTGTCAAAGTTGTAATTTGAGTCATACTTTGTGTAATCTTAGTTCTAATAATGGTAATTACACCTCTTACAACATTTTACAAGTTTTTGAACAAATTCGTGGTCAGTGTTGTAATTTTAGTTCTAATAATAGTAATTACACCTCTTACGACATTTTTATAAGCTTTTGAACAAATTCGTTGTCAATGTTGTAATTTTTGTTTAACTATATGTAAATAGTGTAAATGAATATGGTAACTTTTGTTCTCAATGTTGTAATTTTGGTTCAAATACTTGTAAATTTTTGTTCAAATAGTTGTAAATGAGGGTATCTCATACCCACCAGTACACTAGCTTGTCTCAACAAAGTTATCTAAATTTACAGCAATCTCTAAAATTTTAAGGAAGAATTATGGAGATTTTAAAAATTACTGTAAAATAGAGAATTTGTTGAAGTTGGAGAAGAAAAAGAGGCTAAAATTTTGATTTTTGCTTCCCTATAATATATAAATTATAGAGAAGCCTGAATTCCTGTGGGTTTTCTATTGGGAGAGACTAAATTTCTTTGTTCTTGATGAGAGACGATTGGGTTAAGTGTTATGAATATCAGAGACTAGCTATGTCCTTGACATATATGTCTCAATGTGGTCAAGATATACGTTTCGGGGTGAGGTCGGGCTAGTCTCTTGTTTTCTGAATAAGGCAATCAAAGGAATCAAAGTGTGGGAGGTCTGATCTCTATAAGAGTGTGGCTAGGATTTTACCTATGGACCTATGTCCGAAGTTTGAACTTCATTTGGTGGCAGTGGAGTCCGAAGAGTGATGGCGCGCGATGCTAATGTTTAGAAATAATTTGTATTCGTTTGCATTTCAAATTTCACAATATATATATTATATATATATATATAAAAAATAGAAGTCTTTTTAATTAGGGGAACTCAACTAGCAAATAGGGTCATAGTATATTACTGCATTGCCCACTTAGAGTAAGGAGGAATAATTACAATGAATGAAATTAAGGAAAAAACAAAAAACAAAAAGAACTCCTATAGTCCTATATCACTAATTATTCACTCAGATGGTATGTAAAAACACAGAAAACTTTAGAATATTTTTTATAAAAGCATTGCAAATACATGTGGTACTAGAGATGGTTCTGAGATTTCAAAAATATAGAAATAGTATTGGGTTGTCGAGAACTGCTTACATTTTATTTAAAAATAAATAAATAAAATAAAATAATAGATGAGCACTGCTTACATTAATGATACGGCGATCATTAATCGTGGGGCCTTTCTGAAGGGTTGTCGAGAAATAGAAGTGGGTGATTTAATAATATTGAACTAGTTATTTACGGTAAAGTAATTTATGATATATTATTATTTTTTTTTTTTTTGGAGAATGGGATATATTGTGATTTGATTTTGCTAAAACTACTAAATATTTTGAACGTGTCATTTAGACATTTACAAGTCATGTAAAGTCATTTGATGTAAATTTGAATATATTTTTAGGTAACTTAAATTCGCGCCTTATATTGTTAAGATTATTTGTCTATAATTTTGAAATAAAAATGAAGATTGAAACCTAGCAGAGTTTTATTAGGGTTGAGCGGTCGCGGTCTTTGGGATTGGCGCTACAACATCCTTCCCATTCTTTATGGGGATCTATTCCGGCACCGTCTGTGGTGTCTGACACATGGAAAGCGGAGCTTCTGCTTCTTCCCTATTCCCATCTTTCTCCAAGAAAGTGTGGCAGGTTTTTATGCATAGCTAAAGGGTTCCAAAATCTGCTGATTCAATTTGCTTTAAGTCCGACGGCCATCAGTTTGGCGCCCATTGAGACACATAGTGCTCTTCAGGCGAGCTCTTGGTTGGCAAGGGTGAAGCTGATTGAAAGTCTCAGATCTAAACGAGGGCATTTGAATGATGTATTCGTTCCTGAATGTTCACATTTTGACGGGTGGTTTCATCCAC
Source organism: Rosa lucieae (assembly GCA_024704745.1). Classification (NCBI taxonomy): domain Eukaryota; kingdom Viridiplantae; phylum Streptophyta; class Magnoliopsida; order Rosales; family Rosaceae; genus Rosa; species Rosa lucieae. Next base: position 26,634,678 of record CM045492.1, read on the forward strand.
TTCTAATCGGTTGTGTCTAGTGGCGGATCCAGGATTGAAACCTTGGACGGGCTGGATTTCTTATATATATATATATATGGAGAATCTTGACGGTGCGAGAGAATTTTATTAATTTTAAAAGAAGGTATACCTAGTCAGGGGGGACGTAGTGAGCCTTACCCCTCAAATGCATATCTATACAAAACTAAGAAAATAAAATCAACAACAAAATAAACGTCCAATGCAATACAAGAACCTAAACTAACTAATCAGGGGTTTTGGTTCATTGTCCCCCCCCCCTTGTATTCGACAGTTTCATTAATGAAGGCTTGAGGGCAGCCGCACCACCCTTTATTCAAAAAAAGAACTAAACTAACTAAATCTAACTCTACGAGTTCCACATGCTTCAAACTCTTTGATCACCGATTCATTGTCAATAGATTCAGCATATTCATTCTCAATGTGAAGGACCATACAATCATAATAACTAATTTAACAAAAACAGAAATTAACTTTGAATTAACTACTTTTCAAAATAACTAATTTAACAAAAACAAAAAACCACAATATAAGCCACAATTTTATATGCACTGATGCACAATGAAAAGAAAAAACAAAAGTACCTCAGAAAGCAGTAGACTCAAGTTCTGCCATTTACTTAATCGGTTAATCCCTTTGTGTTCTAGACTTCCAGTTCGTAGTTCCAATTCACAATTAAACAAACAAACAGAAAGAAGCCTCCTGTTTGAAGTACAAAGTTGATTAGCCCACATCAATTAAACATTTAAACCAACATCACATTTAACCCACATCAAATCATCAATTAAACAATAAATTGCAGATTTGCAGAACAAGGAGACGGAGAGAATGCTGCATGCTGCATACCAGATTTCCAGAGCAAGATATGCAAGACCAAGGTTTCATTCTTCAATCCACGAAATCTTCAATCCACTACAACCTACGAAATTGAATTTCACATCAATCCTTAACCAGTTAACCCTATAAATTGCCCCAAATTGGATTGATTGAATTAAACAAAATTGAACTTACATTGAATTCATTGCCCCAAATTGAAGAGGGAGAGTAAGAGAAGTGGAGAAGGGCAGAGCTAGTTTCGGGAAGAGGAGGAGAAACGAACTGGAGAAGTGGAGATCGAATAAGGGCAGAGCTGGAGTTTAGAGGAGGAGGAGGACTGGAGTCTAGAGGAGAGACCGAAGAGGCGGAGACTGATAGGAGCATTTTAATGCGATGTTTTAACTGCTATTTCCCTACATTTCCTGCGTTATTTCCTTAAAGAATCCCTATTTAGGAAAGTTTCCATTCTTCGATTGGGAAAGTTCCTAATTGTAGAAAGTTTTCGTTTTGTAGTTTCTATTTTTCATTTTTAGAAAGTTTCCCCTTTCAGTTTAGGAAAGTTACCATTTCTTGTTTTTAGAAAGTTTCTATTTTTGGTAACAGTTTCTATTTTCAGGTCTTTGGAATAAATGAGCTGAAATGAGCTCATAAATGGAAAGAGGAGCTAACCAACGTTGGAGGGAGACAAGATGAGATACAAAGGGTTGCATAAATGAGCAGAAATGAAGAAAAGAAGCTTTCCTGTTTCAACCAGGAAAACCTGTCCAAAAGAGGAAGCCCTGCCAAAACAAAACTCTTGAGCCGACCAAGAATGGAAATCGAAATAATGAAGTGACATGGCATGAGAGAAGCTTCTTGAAGACCCTAGAAGATGACATGGCAAGAAGGTGACGCAAGAAGGCCCAAGAACTCTCTAGAATGAATTGGATTTTCGGCAATGGATTAAAGCCCATATAATTAGGGTTTTGTGACGCAAAGGAGGATATGTTGAGTTAATTGCCGTGAAATCCTATGAGGAGGAGAGAGAGTTGGCATAAAAATAAAGAGGAAAATAAAATATTACACAAGAGATTTTCTAGAGAGATTTTTATGGAAGGAAAATATTCTTGGAGGAGTAATTTTGTGTAATTGCCGTAAAAAGGGAGAGAGAAAAGAGGAAGCCAACGTGAAAATCAGAAATAATCAAGGAGATGACGCCAAGAGAGATTCAAGGGAGATATTTATGGAAGGAAAATATGTGTGCACCAAGGAAAAGCTCAAAACGTGTCTAGGTACATCCCTAAATTCCCTAAAGGAATGTTGGCCGAAATTCATGAAGAAAATCAGAATAATTTCAAGGAAATTAGGCAATTAAATATTAGGGAGGTATTTTAGAGAATTTTGATTGGTGGGAACACATCACAAAGCTTACTTGGCAAATTCTCATTGGTGGAAGTGATGTGGAAATTTCTGATTGCTTTGTGAACCCTAGCCGTGCTCCTATATGTACATCTCATTCTAAACGTTGAAGGGTCCGCTCTCCTTTACGTTTTACACACCTTAGAAAAATTCAGAAAAAAATCACCTTGTTGCCGTGAGCCTCTCCCATCTTCTCTCCATCCTCTAAAGCAAGCCACGGAATTCAAGCAAGGCCGAAGGGAGAAGAAGAAGACGTGACTATTCCTCCACCATCCACCATTGAAGACTTGCTTTCAAGCTTCAAGGATCACAACTAAAATCATCCATCCTCATCTTCCATCCACGGTGTAATTCGACCTCTACTTTGTAACCTTTGTTTGAATTTCGTTGGTTTTGTTTTAGTTGACATTTATGTTTGAACAAAGTTATCAATTCTGAAATTTTTATGATTGAATGAAAATTTTCGATTCATATGTTGTGATTCTTAAGTTGCTTATGTGAGAATGTTTAATTAAATTTGTTTGATTGAAATCTTTTATGTGTTAATTTTGTGTGGTTCGAAACATACATGATTGATATATAATTGTTGCTAGATTTAAGAACATGAATCAACTTTTTGTTTTGTGTAACTTGAATTGAAATGTAGTAAAGGTTTTGGGCAAAAACCGAATTTAATTAAAGAGGATTGCAATTAGGTGGACTTTTTCATACTAAGTTGCACACTTGAGTTGATAGCCTTTCTATGTGTTTCATGCGTTAAATGTGTCATGATTGTCTAGCTTTCTAGAGCTTGAATGCATGTTTGATAGGATTAGCTTTTGTGCTTTCACTTAGGTTAATTAGCATTGAAAAGTAAAATATGGGAAATCGTTTGCTTTCTAACGTTTCACATGATCAACTCCCTTCTCATGACTTAGATGAACAATATTAGGGTTGAATCGAATTTGATTATAATTTTGGTTTTGATCTTTGTTTCTCTCATTTCATCCTTGTATTTGTGTTTGTATAGTTTTCTTTGTTTTCTTTACTTAGTTTATTTCCGAAAACCAAAACCTAAAACCCCCCTTAATTTCGTAATTATGTATATACTTTATTTTATTTTTGTAAATAATATACTTTGTTTTAATTTTAATTGTTTAATTGTCCTACATTGACAGGTGTACCCTCAATCCCCGGATTAGATCGATCCCTACTTGCTTATGCTAATAATGACATTTTTAGGGTTAAATTATGCGCTTGCTTTTAGCGCATCAATTACGAACTGGAGATCGATTGATCGAATAACGGCGTGGTCGACAAGTCGAGTGAATAAGGGCGTCGGGCGGGCTAGTGGGCTTGAATGATGGATAATACCCAATTAAAAAAAAAAAGGTATACATCTAATTTTTTTTTTTAGGCCCAAAGTTCTCGAACGGGCTGGAGCCTGCCCCAGTTACTACTTGGATCCGCCAGTGGTTGTGTCTGGTCTTGACCAACACCTTGGTCATCCTGCAACGATGGCTCTGTTGCCTTTTCATGCTTAACATGTTGTGGTTCTGCTGGATGGGAACAATTGGTACGTAATTGACAAGCCTAAAAGTTATTGGTTGGTCAACGTTGGTATTGGGTTAGTATTGGCAGACGACTTGGAGCGTTGGTAATGATGGCGACAATACAAGTTTGACTGCTTGGAGAAGAGTCACAAGAGTTTACGCAAAATTTATTAATTATTCAGTTTTGGGCTTGGATCCTTTGAGGGGACTAAATTAGTGGTGATTGAGCCAACTTATTTTTGGATTTGCATTTGGGATCCTCAGAGTGTGTTTTGGCCTCTAGCTTCTAAGAGTTTTTTATGCTTCTGCTGCTTATCTACTGTGCTTTGTTTTTACGTACACTGAATTGAAGAAATTTCTGGAGTATCACTATTGAGTGCATTGGCGAATGAAATCTCATTTAAATCTTAATTTTGTGTTAGACTACTAATTATATATAGTAGTGTGCGCTTACTATATAAGTGAGATTCACTATAACAGTAGATGATACTAGTCTTTTCTAACTGCTTATATGATTTAAGCAAAGGAAATCATTGTTAGTGTCGTTTTGACCTCTGAATAATATTATCTATATTTACTAAAAAAAAGAATTATTTGACTATAAAAAAATAAAACTCTTGACTGGGGGATTTTAAAACTCAAATGTTTAATTTTTCATTTTCTTTTGTCCAATTTTAAGTTTAGTATTCGAATATAGAAAAGAGTCTTTGAACAGCTGTATAATTGAGAAAATTTTTCTATGTGACAATATTTTGACAATAAATTTTGAATTTCTCCTTAGTTTATGAACCTCCTTTTCTATTTTGATTTATTGCTTTTAAATTTTAGCTAAACGTGGTTTTATGCTGGTAAATAAGTCCTTATCATTTTTTAGTAGGGCGACATGGGCTCTGTCTCGATCAGATTGCACTCTCAGTGTGCATTGTCTGGCCTAACGAGGCGGTGATCCGTTTACTTGATCAAATGGACACAATCTCCTAGTAGCATGATGAAGCGTAATGTAGCTGGATTTATTTCTGTGCCACAATATGTTAGGAAAAGTTGTGCTATTTGAAATGATGTTTCTTCATGATAGAGTTATCTTTCCGTTATGTCACTGCTTTATCAAAGCAAATGGAGTAGCTAGTCGAACACTCTTTGCGAATTGGTGCATGCTAGAATATATAGATTTTGTGGAGAATCTTGGTATTATTTCAGGATGTTCTTTTGATGCTTATTGTACTATGGGGTTCAAACTTTATGTTCCCCCTTAAATTCTATAGTTTCATTAATCAAGGCTTGAGAGCAGTCGCACTAGCCCCATATATATATATATATATATATACACACACATTATTTCAGCAGTTGTTGAGTAAGTTGGCAATAAAAGAAGGGGGGGGTGAATTTGCACACCCCTAATTGCAAACGACACACCCTTTCATTTTTTAATACTATTTCATGTCACAACTTTTCACACTTCCTAAAATACCCTAAAGTCAAATTTTTTTTTTTGGGTCCTCTCTCTCTCTCTCTCTCCTCCAAAATCACGTCAATGCTCTATGAATCTTCTGGCAGAGATCGGAAATTCAACCCAGACCTAATTTTGGCAAAGATCGAATTCGAAGTACCTCGAAGACGATCGACCTTGCAGAACCAGACCTGCTGACATCAAGCATCAGAAGCTTCAAGCCGAAGCTTCAGAGATCGGAAAAACCCAGACCAGATGGTCGACGCTGAAGACACCGGTTTCTTCTTCGGACTCCGACCGTCCCAACTCTGAAGACCAGGACCAGCGAAAATTCGTTCTCGTGCCTTCTAGCTCTTCTAGGTTCATTTTCCGTCTTGCCTACACCTGTAGACGTGTCAACGTCGACTAGAACTGAGTTTTCGAAGCTGCTGGGTTGGTGTACATCTGCTCCTCCGTTTTTCACCGTCGAAATGTCTGGAAGTACCGTGTTTTGAAATTGAGCCTAGGTGAGTTACGTTATCCTTAGTCTTAGTGAATTGTGGTTGCTGTTGCATGATGGGTTGTTGATGTTGAGTTGGTTGGACTGCAGAAACGATGAAGTGAATGGTACCCAAAGTTTGGAATTCCCTCCGCTCGTTGTGCATAGAGCAACTTGCAAATGGGCACTTTGCTTTTAGTCAATTGGATGAAGTTGGATTATGATCGGGTTTTGTCATTTGATCGTTGAAGGTAAAATTTGGAATTCTAAAACAGAAATGTTCTTTGGTCAATTCTTGGTTATGAATTGGTTGTTTGCCTAGAATATATTGCTATATTGAATGGTGGAATTATGTGAATTGGTTGTTTTGGATGGTGAATTTGATGTTCGATTATTTCCTGTGAGTTTGATGGTTGGAATGAATATATGGGAATTGAATTGTGATGTGATTTATGGACCAAGTGCATACCTTGATGTTAAAGTTTAGCTCCTTAATGGCTGCTTTATATCTCTTACTGCTCCAAACCCCCAATACCCTCTAGCACTAGTTGCCTACCTCTCCAATCTTCCCTCCATTGTATCATGAAATTCCGATTTCTCAACCAAATCCCACCCCCAGATTCCACTCCCATTTTCATCTCATAGCCCTCCTCTGATCTGCCCTCCCCCCACATGAAAAGAATCCCACTTTCTTAACCAAATCCCACAAACCCAGATGCAAATCTCCTGACCCATCTCACAAATCCATCTTCAAGACTTAAAACCTCACTTCCTGGAAATGACGAAATTTACAGTAACCTAAAATGGTCCCAATCCACAGACCTTCAAGATCTGTAGGCTCTATTTCTAGCCACATTTAGCAACACCCACAACCCTCTCAACGATTTCTTCATCTTCCAACGAAGCTCTCTGTTCGCTCACTCTTCAGCCTCGTACATGGAGAACAAAGAGAGAAGATTGTCGTGGTTTTGGGGGGGGGGGGGGGACAAAAAAATATAATAAAATATATATATATCTGACTTTAGGGTTTTTTAGGAAGTGTAAAAAGTTGTGAGATGAAATAGTATTAAAAAAATAAAAGGGTGTGTCATTTGCAATTAGGGGTGTGCAAATTTCACCCCCCTTAAAGAAAATGAATGCTCTAATTTATGTGTTTTAGCAGTTAAGGTCTAATCTATAAAAACATAACTTTTAAGTGACTAAATAAGAAACTCAGTTCATATAGACATAATCCAGAATCAGAGACATAGACATGAATCTAAATAAGACCATGCTTTATAACCACCTAAATCGAATCTATAAAAACAAACTTTTTAAGCCACTAAATTTGAAACTTAGTTAATATATATAGTTTGGAGCCCGATGTTACTCCGTCCTGGGTGTGTGGGTAGTGGTGTAGTGGAGCACTGGGACCGACAACCGTGGGAGATGGGCTGTGGTTGGTACGACATGGGTTGTAGGTCTGGAGTGGTGTTGTTTAGTGTTGCCGGTTACTGGTTTGATTGCACGATGGTTGTGGGGCTTCGATATGGGTGGTGGCGCGGTGGTTATGGTGATGGGGTGGTGCAGCTGCTGAGTTGGGCTGAAGGCTCTCTTAGTGGCCTTGGGCTTTTGGGCCTGGATTTTGCTCGTGGGCCCCATTTGGGCCTTTGCTGGTGTTTTGCTTATGCTTTCTGCTTTTTTAGTTTTAGTTTGGGTATTGTTTCCAATAAGTCCCCGTCCAAGTATGGTTGGAGAAGGTGGGCTACGTCCCAGTCTGCACACTCTGTGTGCATTGCCTGGCCTAGCGAGGCAGCTTTCTGTCATCAAATGGAAGCAACCTCATAGTGGCAGGATGAAACGAAGTGTCGCTGGAATAGCTTCGGTGCGGCAACGTAGTAGGAAAGCTATGTTACTTGTTATGATACTTCTCCTTAGTAGAGTTATCTTTTCGTTATGTCACCGCTTTGTCAAAACAAATAGAGTAGCTAACAGAACACTCTTTGCTATTTGGTGTATGTTAGAATATGTTACTTATTGTAATTTGGGGTTAAGGCTCTATGTCCCCCCTTATATTCTATGATTTTATTAGTCAAGACCTGAGGGCAGCCGCACAGGCCCTTCTTCAGATAATATATATATATATATATATACACACACACACACATATATATATAGACATAATCGAGAATCAAAGACATAGATCAATGTAAATAAGCCCAACCAAGCTGAGTATTATAGTGCTCAAGTATCAGGTTTGGCTTGTCTAAACCTTATAAATCATGAGCTCAAACATAACTTGATTTATTCCTTTTACGAATTGAACTTGAATGATTATGTTGAGCTTGAAGCTCGAATGAACCAAATTGATTTTTTAATTTTTTTTTTTGAGAATTTAAGCTATATCCAGCTAATTTACATCCTATCATATTACAGAGGCATGACATTTGACATTCTTATTGAAAATTTAGAAGAGAAAAAAAGAAGAAGAACTCTTAAAATGTTGATAATGAAAATGTCTTAAGATAATTGATGGAGATAACCATGTGATAATAATAATAATAATAATAATAATAAGAAAATAAATAAAATAAAACAGTTATTGTAGAGAGAAAATAGTGGGAGAGAAAACAAAAAAGTGTAGAAAAGAAATGCAGCTATAACTTCCTATATAAAGCTTAATTGTAATGTATGTTACATTGTTTTCTACACATTCACGAGTTTTACAAGCAAAGCATACTAATATACGGGGTGAAAAATTAGTTTCAATTTTTAATATATTTTTTTTAATTATTGAGGCAAGTTCAAACAATTTAAAAACGAATCGAGCTCAATCAGACTTATTGTATCAAGCTAATTTTTTGTCCTAATTAGAAACAAAGAAAAAAACATTTTCTTTACATTTTTGAAGAAAAAATTTCACAGGGATCAATCGAACAAATTATGGATCGATGGCAATAAGGGTACTGATGTAATCTCCAACTAGTCTGTATTGATAGTGTTATAGACTCAGTGATGACCAAATTGAATCACCTTTCATGATATTATTTCACCTTGTACGCGCACCGAATTTTCACCCTTCGAATGCACAATTTTACATGTGGCACAATCAGATTTCCAGTGAAATCTCAAATGATAGATCTTATGTCTGTAGTATACATTGATTATTAACCCTCAAAATTCAATGTGATAATTGGATTTAAGTTGATTTACAAAATTATGTTTTAGAAACAAATAATTCATGAACTCCACTCGAATATGGAGTAATTGAATTGTGAGCATAAAAATTATTGTGATACGTTGATCACTACAATACATTGCCAATACGGTGAAAGTTTTGAAAGTAGCTTCAGCTATATATGGAGAAACTTATCATTATATTTAGAGGTCGTGTTTGTCTCATTTCGTGCAACAGAAAAATACAGTAAAAGAACCGAGAGAGACAGTTTACCACGGAGTAAAAATCCATGTGCGATAACTTGATTCATCCTAGATTCCTAGCTTGTCATTTTGTCAAGCTCTCTTGTGCTTATCTTTCTAGATTAGTTGTCAAAACTGACAAAACAAGCACATTTAAGACACACGAGTCTATGACATCCCATATTGTATCATTCTTCGGATGATCAAACACTACAAACCTCTCTCCCTCTCTCTCTCTCTAAATAGAACACAAATTAATAACGTTTTTGGATCCCAAAGCCGTATCGTTCACTCAACTCAACGCAGAAAATGTCAAAAAAGACAGATCAACCATCTTGATAGCCAACAACCACTAAATTACGAACACGAAAAAAAACCATCAAACTCAGAGCTTGCTTACCCTTTACTTAATTCTCAAAATACTCGAACGATCACACCAACCTCTCATCTACCCTATCTCCCCCCTCCTCTCTCTCCTCGCAGATCATGCTTTTCAAAATATATTAATCTGCTATTTTATCACACAGCCCCTCTCTTAATTGAACAAGAAGAACATAGAATTTGAATACCAATCTAATAGTCAAAGTCCACAAATGAATAAAATTCTTCACAGACCAATCCGGTGTAGAAGAAACTCGTAGTGGTTGAATATTCATAGAGATATATCATTCAGGGATTCAGATCAAATCGTCCGAAACTGACCGGCCGGAAAATTCAATGGACCAGTGAATTTAGAACCGTACGTGTAATACAAATTTATAAGAACGCAGCCTTTTGAATTTGAACAATACAAAGAAGATCACAACGATCACATATGTATATAAAACCCGTGTAATAACAACGAGGTGAAAGAAATTAAAAAACCGTGTAATTGGGATGTTTTTATTTACATGGGCAGCTCCTCTTGTTGAACAAACCAGTTGATCCGAAAAAGGCATCGACTTCGTCGCGATTCACGACCTCAAAGAATTGCAGCTCCGTCAGCTTCCTCTTGCAGGAGCCGGCAGCTCTTCTTGGCTTTCTGGGCGCCGGCGGGCAGGTGACGACTGCTGGGATTTTGCTGGCTTCCGATTTCGGGGTGCGGCAGCACTCGTCTTCGAGGACGGCGTCGTTTGTGGCGTCTTGTTGTTGTGGTTGAGATTTGGGGGTTTGGATTTTGATGGAGGGGAGTGATCGCATGAGGGATGGAAGGTCTTGGCACAAGTCTAGACCACTGGTGGCCATGGTGATATGTATGTATGGGTGTGTGTGTGTGCGGGGATTGTAGAAGAAATAAGATATGGATGGAGAGATGGAGATGATGGACAGATCGATATATGATGGTGTGGAATATTATGGAGGTGTCGATAGTTATATATAATCTGCGGTAAAGGGTCTAAATTCTCTCTATCTCAAGCTAAGCTGGGCAACGTGTTAAAGAGTGGGAAGGCGTGCATTGGAAGGTAATAGAGAGTAGAGAGAGAGAGAGAGAGAGAGAGAGAGAGTGGAGACAAAGACAGAAGGGTCATTGCTGCTTCTTTATTCTATCTTCTTCTCTTTGGAAAATGACCTGTACTGCGTTTGCTCTTCTGCGTCAAATCTACCATTGATTACTAATTACACGCACCAGTATCGAATAGCAAATATGGCAAAGCCCCATTCCCCTCTCTCTCTCTCTCTCTTCTCTCTCTCTCAAGTCTCAAGAAATATCAAATTACTTCATGATTTTAATTTCTCACATGTAACATATACATTGCACATATACATTGTATAGTATCATTATCTAAAACAAGTAAACACCTACGATGATTGGTATTTAATTAAGGGAGTTGTTACTGAAATTACCCAAGACTCATGTAGGTTTACATGTATTTTTACACTTTACATCAATTCAATTGTCAAAAATTACCCTTACTTGGTAATTCAAGAATCTCATGTGAGAAGGTTGAATTAGCTATATGGCATTTTACCCTTTCAATTAAGGATAAGAGACTCACTTTCCGCTAACTCTATTTCATACTTATTTTCATAAAAGACTTACCATTGAAGATAAAAGTTAAAACAATTATCTGAATGGATATTGTATTTCTTCTTTATTTTCTTGATCTTTTTGGCAAACTTTCTACTTGTGACCGGATGAGTTGGGAGGGTGATTATGGGGGTCCTTTTAAGCCATAAAAACGAATAAAGAGCCAACCAGTAGTAGCTTGCGATCCAGCTAGATTAGAGATACGTATGAGTTTTAGCTTTTATTATAAGCATTGGTGTAATGTCAATATCTTTCATTTTCCTGTTTAAGGGTAGGGACCTATTTGGTATCCATTGCTGTATGGGTTTATGGCAATGTGTTATTACCCTAATTATGGATTGTATGTTACGCACCTGAGCCAAACATGGTGACTTTTATAAGGGGTAGATAGAATTAATTCAATTAAATAAGAAATTAAAGAGGGAAAAGAAAGCAACTGAGTTAATTAATGTGAATCTTATTCCCATAGCTTTATCTAATTATGGGATCATGGTTAACGTAAATCTTAAGTTGGAGACAAAAGGTAGCAACTCTAAAGCCCAAGTTTGATTCCACGCGCGGTCAATGAGCGCGTATCTACAGTATCCTAAAGCTGTTCCCATGCTGAGAGTTTATGACTCCTTGTTCCATTGTCCGCCGTAAATCTATTTACTAAAATATTAAGAAATTCTCAATTTTCTATTATGATTATCCAAAATTATTTTTGAAATATAGATTATTAGATCTAGATCACATACCCATCATAGCTTGTTTAGAACCACAACATTTCAAACCGTATAACATGAAGTTCTTTTGTCCATGTATATATAAGAGTTAATTACTGGTTACTCCCTATACTTATAGGGTTTCGTCGTTTCAGTCTCTGACCTTCGAATTTCACCTAAAAAGTCCCTGAACTCTCAATTTCCTCCCATTTCGTCCATGCCGTCAAGCTCCTTCAAATTAACCGTTAAATTGTTGCTGTGGCATCCATTTCACGCCGAAATGTCTATTTTACCCTCAATTACCTTTTTTTGTTGTTGCCCTTTTTCCTTTTTTACCTCATCTTCTTCTAGGTTCTCTCTTTATCCTCTCTCTCTCTCTCTCTCTCTCTCTGTATTCTATTCTCTGTTCTCTCTCTCTCTCTCTCTCTCTTCCCTAAACTAATGTTAACGACCTCCCATGTGGGTAGTCCTCGGCGGCGGCCGCGCGACGCCGTTTTGGTGGATCTGAAGTGCTTCGGGTGCGCCATTTGGGCCTCGCTGGCCATCATTTCAGAAAGGGTCGGGCTCGACTGCAGTGGCAACGACACCGTGAGCATACTATTGAACCTAATGAAGCTCGAGTTATACGAATCGTTTTGGCCATTGGTCAAAGTGGGAGTGAAGTCCATGACTGGGGATAAGATCCCCGGAGAGAATCAGATCTTGAACGACGACGACGGCGAAGAATTCAAGATGGGTAGTCCTCAACCTGATCGAGCTCGCGAGTCGGGTCAATGGGTAGTCCGCCGCGGCGGGAATGGGTCGGGATTGGTTTTGAGGCAGGATAACACCAGGAGATCTCGGGAGAGACAATCGTCGGCGAGTCAAGCTTTCGGGTCAGGTTGTTGTTTTTTTTTTTTTTTGAACTACTCCTCTCCTTTCAAGCCCCACCCCCGAACTCGGTTGCAGACTTGGAGCACTCCCTAGTCCATTTCACAGAACGCGGCAACCTGCAAGGCTGCAACCAACAACCCATCTCCGCTCTTTGAGCTCCGCCTCCAGGTATCTCACTATCTCTGTCTCCATCTCCATCTTCTTCTCCTCCTCGGCTTCTCTAGTCCTCCTCTTCTTCTCTTCTGAGTTTCTGATGGGTTCAATTTCAAATGGCTTTGATTTCCTTTTGATCTTGATCTTGATTTTAATTAAGCTGATGATACTGATTGAGTGATTGGGTAGTTAGAAATCGGTTCAATTTCCTTTTGAATTTTTGATCTTGATCACTTGATGTTGATTTTAATTAAGTTAAGGTAATGATACTGATTGGGTAGTTAGATATGGGTTTGATAACTTGATTTCCATTTAATGTTGAATTCTTCTTCAATTGCAGTTTGTAGCTTTGTATGATTCATGACTATATCTTTTGACAAATTATGGTTTTGTGCATGAGATAGGGTGTGTTGGAGTAGTTGGATGTGTTAGACGCGAAGAGTTAGCTGGTTGGGAGATGGTACCAGAAGGGGTGGGTATACTTACTTAGTTAAGCCATTAAATTTCTTAATGTAGTAAGCTAACGATTTCAGGGGTGCCAAAACTATGCTGACTAACCTTGGACTGTTTGGTTACATATACAGGTGCGGCTAGAAGCACAAACAGATATGTGTTGGCTTTGCGAGCTGCCACAGGTGTGTAACTTGAAGGATAAACTGTGTGTACGTGCTGGTTTTGGTTAATACAGAAACTGTTAATGCCATTCGAGATACGTGGCTACCAAGGTGTCTATAACTTGGAAAAGAAGGAGCATATTGTGTGCAAAATTTGCTCCCACTATGTTTCTGGGTGCTTATTTTGTACTGGACCTAACTTATTTACATGTTTCAGATATATGAAGCTGCTATTAGAGGTCTCAGCCCGGTTGAAGTTTCTATTTCCACTTCCAAATCCACAAGATCCATTTTCCTTGAAGCCGGGGTCTATATCTGCAAACGACAGTGAGAGCAATGACCGGTAATTTCAGTGAGAGCAATGATCGGTAAGAAGTCCAAGCCCCACCGAACTTAGAATCTTGGATCCGCCTCTGGAGGAAAGAGAGAGCTAGGTTTGGGTTTGTTTTTAGAAGAAGAAGATGGAGATAAACAGAGGAGGAAAGACAGCCTGGAGGAAGAAGAATAGGTAAAAAGGAAAAAGGAAAAAAAGAGAGAGTTTAAAAAAGAAAAAAAGAAAAGGTAATTGATGGTAAAATAGACATTTCGGCGTGAAATGGATGCCACGTTAGCAATTTAACGGTTAATTTGGACGGAGCTTGACGGCAGGGACGAAATGGGAGGAAATTGAGAGTTCAGGGGCTTTTTAGGTGAAATTCAAAGGTCAGGGATTGAAACGACGAAACTTTATAAGTATAGGGGGTAACCAGTAAATAATCTTATATATAATATACACAAGGTGTGCATTTTACTTCCTTTTTTTTTTTTTTTTTGGTGGTTCATTTTATGCAAGAATTGTTGAGTGAAATTTTTTATTTTTCCGGACATCAGGCATCGGCTTGATAACCTAAGTTTTCTCTTTTCATATTCTTTCTATTTAAGTAAGAATTTCGGAGTTCAACACTCATACTTGTTCTTGATTTACTTATAACATTAGCTATAGTCTCTTTGTTACTTACTTGAAGTTTAGATCCCTTCAAAATACATAAGAAATGGTCAATGAATTCTAAAGGGTCAACCTGCTTGGTGCTATTGGAGTTTAATTGAGTGGACGATTGTGAGATGATCCGTAAATATAGGCATTAGTTAGTTCCTGCAGTCTCTCTGCGACCTTTATTTACCAGGCATGAGTTTTGCGTTCAATTTGTATCACTGAGGTTTGTATTCTTTCCTCTCTGGTGTACTTCGGAGTTGCTTGATGGTGTGAAGTTTGGAGAAGGGTTTATCTTGAATACCCCAAAAAATTATTATGGCAACTTATTTGGATTTTTTTCTTCTTTGATTTTTTATCAGGTTGGGTCCATTTTGAATAGATCGCACAAGAAATAATTTCTATTTATTGTCGGTGAGCTGTGTCATGTTGGTTAGCTGGCCTAACTAACACTATAGAGGTCATGGCTTCGAATCTCACTGACATCAGGGGTGAGGTGGGGAGTTGCACGCATTGTTGTTCAAAATAAATAAAATAAAATAAAATTCTATTTGTTATATTTGTAATAGAGGAGTCTTTAGTTAATTGGCATAAAACCCAATTTTTTTATTTTAGCATAAAACCCAATTTAATCGCCCCCCGCCCGGGTGGCAACCTACAAGTAAAGTGGCATACAAGAGTTTGTTTGTGGAGAGGGATTCTATCGGATGTAATTCCTTCGACTTTTTCAGTATTTCCCTCTTTGAATTTGTGAATGTAACTTACTACTCATGAACCAAATTAAGTGTTTTCACCCACCGACTAGGACACTGTAAATATATAAATCCAACCTCTTTAGGAGGTAAGCATTGAAGAATAATTAGTTTTGGTCACCAATAATAGTATGCATGTTCTTGACACCACTAAATATGCGCGTAGAGACAAAGATAATGGCTACGGGAAACACCAAATCTTTCCCCGCACATTGTCTCTTACTAGTCTATCAAATCTCGCATAGGATACTCTTCTGTAGCCATGCACTGCATGTAGGAGCCTTGAAGACGCTTATCCTCCCATATCTACCATAAAAAATATTTCCCTTAAATTAAAAATAATATACGATACCGGATTACGATCACCACCAAATACCAAAACCAACCCCGTTATCACCATTGAATCTTTCCACGTGAAGTGTCTCCCCTGGCTGGCTGGCTCATGCCCCGGCCCTCCCTGCCTGCTTGGTTTTCACCGTCAATCATTTAGCTCATAGGAACCTCCCTTCGTATTCGGCCATGTTCTCCCAATAACCCTCTTGTTTCTTTAGGTTTCCATCAAGCTTATTCATTGTCCTATTCTCTTTATGCCAATATGATATTACAACGAAATTCCTCCGCCGACGAGTCAAGTTGAGTCGAGTCAAGTCGAGCCGAACCGAGCCCAGTCCCATCTTTACTCCGTCACCGTCAGTGGCCTCAGACAATCGTTTTCATCTTGTTAACTAGTTGTAGTTGTGTTTAATCGTTTAATTACAATACTCTGATGTCCGTACTATCGCTCTCACCCCTAGGTCTGGGTAAGACCGTGAGAGAACTAATCAGAGATTATATATAAACTGATAGATATTCCTTTGAAATTCAGTTATGTATATATCGATTATGAGGCTAAACCAGAGACAAGTACAACATTCCAAATCTTACCTCGATCATCACTTTCGCCCACTTTATTCCCCTTAACAAATAATTTTACTGTCTTTCTCTTCCAACCTTTTTGATATTCTATACATTTCTTCACGTACGTGCAGATAAAGAAAACGTGTACTGTGAAGAAACCCAGATGATAAACCCGGATAATAGGAGGGCAGACATAGAACTTACAGTACATAAGTCATAACACCAGCAATACTGTATTAGGTTTCTCTGATTTTCTATCTTTGTATATTTTTTTATAATTAGTATTAAGTAAAGAAAGTCAAGTCAAGAAAGTGATGAGAGCACCCCAAAAGGCTATGGGGCTGGATTAGTATTATGTTCTTTGACTTGATTCGATTTTAAAAGTCGGATGATTAAGTTTTTGTATCTTTCATACGCATACATGCAGATACATAATACATCATACATAGACCATTATAAATCATGCAGTGCACCATACCCTTTAGGTCTTTGGATATCACATTGATACTTTTGAGAGTTCGGGTATCAAATTGGCCTTGGCAGCATAGTTTGGGGACGGTACCTGAATTTTTCTCTATTTTTAATCATCTAATTGAACAGTTGACAAGTCAACGTGCAGTTTGAATTGCCCAAAATAGTTTGTTAGGAAAATGTTACTTTTGATTTTGAAGATTTTTTTTTTTTTTCAAATATCTTGTGTTTCAAAACTATTGTAATACCTCAGAAGAGTTCAATCGTTTCATGTCTAGAGTTAAAAAAAAAAAAAAAAAAAAAATCAGAGCTCTGCTAGAGTTTTCGAACCTTTTTTCAACATTTTCTCCATTAAATATGAAGATTGTTCGCGACACCGTTTGAGTATATATCGACACCCCTTTATCTTTCGTTTGTTCGAATCTTTAAGTATCCATATAAATGCTTTAGCTGACCAATAATTTGTTCTCGATTTTATGTATGAAGATTGATTGCTTTTCACTGCAAATAAAAAAGCACAGACGACATTCATATAATACCGTCAAATATACTGCAAATAAAAAAGCACATAGACGACACTCATATAATACCGTCACCTATAGTGACTAGCTTTGACGCTTTATAAGCGTCAAGTATAACAAATATTCTTTTCTTGACGTCCGTTGAAAACCGTACCAAATTATCTTTGAAATAAGGGCAGAGAAGTCAAAGCGTAATTAAGAGTTTCTTTGAAATCTTCTATCAAACCCTATCTCTGTTCCCTTGTGAAATTTGAACCAGGGGTCGTCAGCTTCAGAACTGCTCCCTCTCTATGGCCTCTCTCATCTTATTTTCAATTTTAGGAGCTTGGGTAAATGACGATCAAATTTTGTTCCTTTGCAAAAAGTACTTGAAGAAATGATGAAAAGTACTATTTCCTCTACTTGCTGAACAAAGTTGTTGAATTTGCTGCAACTGATGCTATAATCTGGCCCTTTTATAAAGTAGTTTCCAGTTAATTGAAAAAGAGTTTTGGGATGAGAATTAGAATGTTGGATACAGTGATGAGATCGAGAAGTGTCGTGGGTAAGAGATTAACAGGTCAAGTAATGGGCTTTGCACAAATTTATCCTTAGCGCTCTTACTCGGGAGTGTATTCTGTGCACCTACGAGTTAATGCACTGACAGCACGTGGTCACGTGCGCCGTTAGTGGATGGCAGACGTTAGCTAATCTGCAGTTAGTCAACAAACAACGAAATTGAGACAAAAAATCTGCAGTGGAGTAAAAATAATTTTTACCCCCAACTAAAACGTCCCCAACAGATGACCCAGATTCACAACACATGACTCGGGTCGGAGAGATCCCCACAGCCCGATTGGGCTGGACAGTAGAGGCCAGAGGTCGTGGTAATCGAATAAACCCAAGATTTCCCAGCCTCCGGTCAAGGTGAATCGCCGAGATTTTCCTTCGTCGCCTGGCCGGAGCAACTACAAAATGGTAAGCGCGCGGAGGTTTAGAGCCGTTTTGATAACTAACCCGTATGCTGTATATAAAGACCAAGCTCAACTTTGGAAATCCTTGATGCCCCTATCGTATGAATAATACTATAATATTGTTTTAATCCAATTGCAAAGAGAGCAGTACAAACAATTGTTCTCTAGAAGAGAACATCTCAATGACTCCAGGTCCAGGTAATTATCCTCAAAGAAGAATGGGGTGGTCGGTGGTCCTCAGGTCTAAAAGAAAACCATGCTGCTCAGCTGCTGTCTGAGAAAATACCCAGGATGCCTTGTCCATCACACAAAGTCCAAGTGCTGTATAACACTAGAACTTGTTTTCTCTTGTCTATACATTACAGTGTAGTTTACCTTGCCAAACCAACAATAGTTGTTTGTCTACCAATATGTAAATTGATCATTGACTATTTCTATACATGAGTTGTTGCACTATTTATCCTTTTTTGAGTCTTGGACAACGTCTTTTTCTTTTGAACTCTTGTATGCAAACATCAGCCCTGACTCAAGTATCAATTTGTTACGTTTCCTCTCAATTCGATCAGTTACATTTGCTTATCTCAATTGTTGTAAAAAGTCTATTATTTGGTTATTAAACCATTCAATTTCAAAAACAAAAGGGTAACTTTGATGGATCAAAGAAGTTAAATTTTACAAAAAGTACATGCTATATTTTCCCAAAGAATATAAAACTAAACAAAAATCCAAAATGATTACCAAACATGGGACTCGCTTCAAGTTGATTAACTACAAAACAGACACGTACAGAGATAGCTAAATAAATTGTAAAACAGCATTTGTTCAAGTCTTCAAGATAGGCTTTTTATCAAAAAAAAAAAAAAAAGTCTTCAAGATAGGCAAAAAGTTCAGAGCCATGTGTAGACATCTTTTTCACAAGCCTGTTCTCATACTCTGATACTGGAGCATCCAGCAGTTTCAAATCCAACAATGATTCTTCCATAGTGTTAATATAGATCAACATATTGATGTAGTTAGTACGTTACAGATGGCCTGATTCTCTTTTTAATACCAGATCCCCTCTCCTTGCCTCACTGCATGTTGCAACTCGGGTTCTCTCTCTGCTTGTCTATCTATGGAGAGTGTTACTTGAGCAAACTCAACTTGAGTAAGCTTCTCATCCATTCAAGCTTGCACGATAACTTTCTTCAGCTCACTTGGCACATTTTCATCTACAATCACAATAGATAACATTCAAGCACATGGAAAAACATGAGCTAAAATAATACATGCATAGATACATGCATGAAGAATATAATCATCATAGCTTCTGCATTATTGTTCAGAAAAGCCTCGTGAATTCAGAATCTACACATACCAACTTCCTTGTGAAGGATTCGCATCCCAACAATGTGAATTAAATTCAACCAATGTTCCATCAGTTTAAGATTTAATTAGGCAGTGAACATAATTGCATCCTGCATAATCTCATACAAGTCGCGTTTCCACTTCAAGGGACTAGCAAGGTTGTGTTTCTTTTCAAAGGCATATCCATGTGCCTTATATCTGCACCAAAATTCGCAGGAGGATGAAATGGCATGATAAAGATATATAAACTAGATCAGCAAGAATGTAACCTACTTGGGCATCTGGCTTTTAGTTTCTTTTACAAGAAAGATACAAGGAAAAGTATCAAACTACAACTAGAATTTCATGAACTGTCCACTTGATCCATAGTTCAAAATCAAAAGCATAAAATTTTCGAATTCGTATCAAAAGCACACACATAGCGACTAACCCACATAGCCTTATTCGAATTCGTATCAAAAGCATAAAATTTTCGTTGTATGGTAAAGAGCATTTTTCAAGTTCAAATTACATGATTGAAATAAATTTACAATAGAAACTCGAAAAGAAATGGGAAAGCCTATCAGGAATAAACCTGAAAAGGGCAAAAGATCGGAGACATCAATTCAGGAAGTGACTGAAACTGAAGTCTCCTCTCTCAAAACCTTACTGAGCTCCCACCGTGACCTCATCCCGTGACATTTGAAATGGCTGCCATTCCAGCAATGGTTGATTTGAAGACTGAAGAATGATTTCAGAATTTCCGCAGAGTGAAGGAGAGGAATTTGGGAAGCGGAGACACCTTGGTTCACACTGATAATTGAAAACAAAAACCAAATCTGAACAAACCCAATAAATTAGAATCTCCCAAATTACTCTCCCTAAATTTGTAATTGAAAAATTAAAAGAATTAAACTCCCTAATTCTATGTATCTCTATATGCAAAATGTAGATATCTTAGAAACCTCTACGTATCTCTTTTTGCAATTCTAGATTTCTCGAAACCCCTAAGCCTACCAGACACACAGAAAAGCATAGAAAGGAAGAGGAGGATGAGAAATACCCAAAGCCAATGAGCTTCCTTTGCCTAACAATGGAATCTTGGTGCCTTGGATTTGCTACTAGAGAGAGAATCTCTAGCAATCTGGGTGTGAAGAAGATGGATAATGGGAGAATATGAACGAATTAAAGCTAGGGATAGCGTATTTTGATTTTTTTTTTTTTCCTTTAATTGAATCAAAATTGAGGGAATATAAAGTAGATAGCGGGAATTGTAAGTTGATCTGAATATTTTCCCGCCTTAAATTAAACAACCATTTAAAATTTGGTTAAATTTTTTGCAAAATTTTAAGTTCTTGCCAGCTTACGCGGGCATCCCTCTCGGCTCTCGTCATTCTTTTCCAAGTTTTCACTTTTTTCTTGACTTTTAGTTTTAATATTGTAAAGAAATAAAAACATTATCAAATTATTAATATTTAAAACACCCACATTTAGAAATACTTTTCAGTATATTTCAGTATTTAAAAAATGTCAAGAAAAGAAATAAAAAAAAATACTAAATTGTAAAGAGTTTCCACCCCAAATTTTTTTAAGCAGTTTTCATCTCGTCATCTTTTCATCCTTGATTCATGTGATCAATCAAATGTACGTCTTTAATTAGTTTTATTAAAGAAAAACTGAAGTGAGTGAGGACGTCAGGTTTTAATAAATTTTATGTAGGCAAATATGATAATTGAGAGAGAATGTCAAGTTTAATTTTATGTAGGCTTTTTTTATTATTGAATCGCAAGAAATTCCAATATGCTTGTTATGATTATCAATAAATGTATATCTTTAGTCCTTAGAAATCAGATGAATAGCGGTAAAGGAAGTAATCAAACAAACCATTTGATGCGATGAATAAGATATGTTATGTATTTGGTAAATATCTCAGCCAATTTGATCCTCGCCTCAACCTCGATTTAATTGGTCAACTAAGATACATTTTATCATGTATTAATTTATTAGATTCTCAAAGAACAATTTAATTAAGACGGTATGCCAAGTTGAAATCAACCATTCAATCCGATCTTTAGATATACATGAATAAGGTAAATTCTTAGCCCTATTATCCTACTTTCAATATTGATCTACGTGATCAACCAAATCTACATTATACGCTTATATTATTCATTTCAAGTTTTGAAGACTAGTTTAATTGAGATCTAGAGTGGATGTCGGACTGAACATTTTTACATTGGTAGATAGAGCTCGGCATGTGAGAATGTGGTCTTAAACTGTACCTCTTGAAAATTGGAGTCGTAACACAACTGCTATCAGCGTTTGAGAAAAATCATATTTCTATAATTAATTGAATGAGAGTTGACTGCCTCAATCATAGCCGAAATGATGGTGTAGAAAGCCAATTTTTTTTCATATTAAGCATATTAGTGATATTACTTACTGCATGGTAGATAAATGGACAAGGTTGAATCCACCAATTTTCATTTTTGATTTCTCATGTCAACTAAATTTCGATATTTCTACTAGGATTATCTGACTTCTTCATTGTTTAAATATAAATTTATATGCCTTTCAAAATGAACATGGTCGACGAAAAAGACATTGGTCAAATTGACCGTTGGATGTGATCATCGGGATTTTATATGCATATGGTAATTAGCCACATTCATCCTTTATGTGATCTCGATCCATGTGGTCAACCTAATATACATTTTTACCGTTTTATTCATTAGAATTTTTAATAAGCAATTTAACTCAAATGAGCTCCTAGGTAGAAAATTTGTACAATCATAGTTGAAAAACAAAGTTTGTGGTCGCAAACTAGCTTTTTGAAAATTGAATTTTCAATGTTTTGTTAATATCTGTTTAGAAAAAAAGAAGGTTTTTTTTTTTTGGTAATGACCATAATTAATGGTTGAACATCTCAATAAGGCCTAAGCGATGACAGACAGGGCAAATCTGTTCACATGGCTCGTGTTACTATGTGGTAAATATGTAACAATGGCAAATCTTTTGTATCTCATTATCGATGTTTCAAATCGCACGAAATCTCTACATGCCTACTAGTGTGGTCAAATTTTTTCATTGGTTATATACAAAAGTATATATTCCAAGACAGACAACGTGAACGACAGATAAATTTGTTAATTTGACAGTTGGATGTGATCAGCATGACACAAAATGGCTACGCTAAAAAGTTTACCCTCTTTAGTGTTTGTTTAGGTATCAATCCACATTGTCAACTATAATCTATTAAACTAACATGAGAGGAACTAAAATTTTATTTAAGCACGGTAAGTTTGTAAAGAAGTTTTTTATTTATTTGTTTTTTTTAGAAGAGGTCGAGCAAGTAATGAAATTATATATATATTTTTTAATAATTAAAACAACAACATTTTATTTAAGTATGTAGTTTATTAAAGAGAAAACAACAACTATAGAGTTGAGGTTGAAGCGGCCTGAACCTAGAGAGGAAAACGGTATTCAAAGTTAAATAAAATGTCCATGAAATATTTTTACTTCATCTTTTTACAACTAATATAGTTTGCATATTTATATATTTTGAAGTCTTACTGAAGTATCGTAATTTATTAGAAAAAAGAAGAAGATAAACACAAAAAATGAATAAAAATTATGAAAAAAAAACTGAAAAACTAATTAATGTATTTTTTTATATATGTATTTTGAAGTCTTTTTCAAGTAACGTAGTTTATTAAAAAAAGAAAAAGATAAACACACAAAAAAATTTAAAAAAAAAAAAAAAAAAAAAACCCAATGTTGTGGTTCGATCTTGCATTGGTATGCGCATTAGTGACCATATGCATCTCCCGCTGTGCCAACTATACTTAATGAGATAAGTACCTTCTTTTATATATATATATATTCATATTGCAGCTCTGCCATGAATCAGATTCAACAATACCCAGAAAACCCAGAATATCAGATTTGCTTATTGTTCCATTCTTTTCGACTTCCTTCAAGTCGAAGCCACTGGACAAGTTAAAAGATGCTCCCATGTGAATATCAGTGGAACTGAATTGGGATTGTTGTCACCGTCGGCTTGATCGCCGCCGGCTCCGACTAAGACTGCCGTCCATGCTGCAATCCCTCCATAATTCACTCTCTTTCTGAATTTGTAGTGTTGGAGTTTTGAAATTGAAACCAGAGAAAGAGCGATTCGTCTTGATATAATGATATCGCCATTCTGTGTTGGTTTAATTCGCCGTCGATCCGACTGTTCAACTCTCTCTCTCTCTTGGTTTAATTTCAAAACTCACCATGGTTTACTCTTTTGATATATTTTACCTTCTTGACTGAGTTTTTTGTAGTTAACGTCTGTTAATAAAATGTTTGTACGTTCAGACGGCTCAGATTACATAGATAATTGATCCCAAATATGAATGGCTGAGATTGTTTTTTAATATTAAAATATTCGTCAGTGCATTTGCACTGACGGTGCATAGAATCCGTTCCCCTCTTACTCTCCTATCGAATTCAATCATATGAAGCTTGTTACTTGTGATCTGGATTTTGTGTTTCCTACAAAGGGCTTTTTACCTCCCCTATTGCAATTCTCGTTATCAGAAGTTATGGGTTTTGGAATGGCACTTTCCATTTTTATTTTAAAGGCAGAAATATCACTTTAGTCATCGAACTATGGCTCGCTCGACACTTTGGTCATCCAACTTTTAAAAATTTCATTTTGGTCATCGAAATATATCATCACATATCACTTTGGTCATTCTGTCTGTTTTCTCTGTTAACTCCAAGGGTATTTTGGAGATTTAAAGGTTTACTCGCCATTTTTATAACTTAATGCAACTTTTCCCGCCTAAACATAAAACTTTAACCAATTTTGCCAACTTTTCCCTCCTTTTATAATTCCTCAATTTATTAAATCAATATTTTTCTTCCTATTATATTTCCTCACTTTGAATCATTCTCTGACTCGATTATTTTTCTTTGTTGCATGCTTTGATTATTGATGGTGAATGCATGAATAAAAGGAAGGAAAAGTTGGCAAAATTGGATGGAGTTTTATGCTTAGGCGGGGAAAATTAGATTAAGTTATAAAAATGGTGGGTAAAACATTTCATCTCCAAAATACCCCTGGAGTTAACAGAGAAAACGGAGAAAACTGACGGAATGACCAAAGTGATATACGGTGATATAGTTCGATGACCAAAATGAAGTTTTTAAAAGTTGGATGACCAAAGTGTCGAGCGAGCCATAGTTCGATGACCAAAGTGATATTTCTCCCTATTTTAAATGAGAGTCTGTTACAATGACTTTTGTCTGTCATTGGAAGAAGTGCCCATGCATTAGCTAAACTTCGAATTGAATGAGGAACTTGGACAGGTAATGGTTCTACCAATCTAATTGAAATTACATGTTTAATCTTTGTTAGCAAGGCATGAAAAATTTTTGGGTCCTTTATATGTTGAGACAAGTTAGTGTACTGGTGGGTATGAGATACCCTCATTTACAACTATTTAAACAAAAATTTACAAGTATTTGAACCAAAATTACAACATTGAGAACAAAAGTTACCATATTCATTTACACTATTTACATATAGTTAAACAAAAATTACAGTATTGACAACGAATTTGTTCAAAAGCTTGTAAAAATGTCGTAAGATGTGTAATTACCATTATTAGAACTAAGATTACAACATTGACAACAAATTTGTTCAAAAACTTGTAAAATGTCGTAAGATGTGTAATTACCATTATTCAAACTAAGATTACACAAAGTATGACTCAAATTACAACTTTGACAACAAAATTTGTTCTCACTTTTGTAAATGTGGGTATGAGATACCCATCACTACACTAGAATTTCCCTTATATGTTCTCCTAATCTCCTCTCTCTTTCCAGTGATCAAAGCTTCTCCGCTACAATTCCAGGTATGCTTCTCCATTGTTACCCATTTTACTAATTCATTTTAAGTGTTTTTTTTTTATTTTTAATTTTCTCTATTTTCTGCAGTTCATTTGTGGGATTTTCTTAGCTAGCAACACCAATACAGGATTCAGGTCTTTTGATTTGATCATATAACAATAAAGGATTAAAGTGAAATTCACCTTATCACTTCATTTCTGTCCAATTTTAATGCATATAAACTTACAGATCTACATAATGTATACTGAAATTCTAGCAGACTGTGTACTCCAAGCAAGAAAGTGAAATACCAAAGTTTCTGTCCAATACTCCCAAGGCATGAACAAAGCAGATTCTAGTCTCGAGATGAGCTTCCAAGAACTGGTGGTTAACTAAATTCTCAAACTCAAACCACCACTTCTTTCTACCAAAATTTCACGGTGAAAGATCAAGATCAAGTACCAAGACAAGCCAATGAAAAAACGAACTTAATCTCAATGAAAACTTGCAGAAAATTGAAGTTGAGCACTGTGAGAAGAAGAAAATATTTGAACATGGTCATATGATCAGTAGGACAAACTATTTCAGCTATGATACCGTCATGAATTGTAAACCTAAGACTGAATTGAAGAAAAGTTGTATGAATTATGAAGAACAATACACAATTTGGGAGAAATATTAAGAGGAAAGCTTGTGTATTTTTAAGAAGTTTTTGTTTCAAATGAGCATGTGGTGTTGAGAATCGCTCAATATGTGAAGTCGAAAACCACAAATAAGCACAGCACACCAAGAGAAACAACCACAAAGATACGAGCACAAGAACACAAATTTAAGGTGGTTCAGCAAAACTTGCCTACGTCCACCGGGCAGAAAACAATCTTCCACTATATTTATAATGGGTACAACCAGAAAGAATAAGAAAACAATGACTCTCTCTTCTCTTCCTATCTCTCCCTTCTTTGCCCTCTCTGACTCTCTAACTCCGAGAATGGAATACACTTTGCTCTCTGTCTTTGTGATGAAAAACCTATAGCAGAACCTCCTTATATAGCCATAAGGATATCAACTTTCTTCACCAATTAGGAAACCTATTCCTATTGGTGGTAGGCAATTATGTCTTCTCCTTCTCTGTATTCAACAAGGATTACAGGTAATCCTACATCAATAAGGATTTTTCTTCCTTATTGGAACTCCATTCATCAGTAGGAATCCAAAACCTACTGGGTAAACAATTCTCATACTCTAAGACAATTGTCTTAGGAAAGACTCATGGGCTGGAACCCAACATACGGCTCGGGTAGCCTTTGTAGGTTGTTAGCTGCTAATCGATTAATCAATATCATGAAGCATGTTACCCTAACAGATTTCTTATGACAATAATTATAGTTGGAATCTCCTCCAGACTTCTTGTACGAGAATGCTGATTTGGACTTGCTGCTGATGAAGCTAGCCTTGCTGGCATATTTTTACTGTCGAAACTGCAAAGGATCTCTGTTTGTCTCTTGGAAGAGCAAGCGAGTCCATAGTCTACAAAAAAAAGTTCTAATGGAATGCATAATAGTTCCTTTATATTGCAACTTGATCTCCAAAATGAAATCATTATTTGATACAGGTGATCCTTTCTCATCTTCTAAATGTAGTCGGCCTATGGCGTATTATTGTTAGGTCTTTCAGCTAGGGCAAGTAGACTTGTTGCTACACTTGTTTCTCTAAATAAAGGAGATTGAGTCAAGATCAATAACACATCAATTTATCTTTAAGGAGTGCCATCTTCCGTGAACTATGAGAAAAATAAGAGACTTTAGAATTACTGGAACACGTGTGGGGATTTATGGCAGCCGAAACATGAAAATAAAAAATTACTGAAACTTTTGCCAAACTGACTATATGAAGTGAACCAGAAACAAAAAAGAATTTATAGTATTATACAAGACATACCCTTAAAGAAAGATATTCTCAGAAGAAAAAAAATCTTAAGGAAGGATAAAAGATTCAATTTACTGATGTAATATAGATCAAAATCCTTCATATATTCAGCTGTTACTCTTCCATTAGAGAGTGTTGCTTCCCCTGCCGAGCAACTTGGAATTCTGAAACATATCTTTTCTTTCCTGTCCAATATACAATCTTGGAGATACAAAGAACATTTTTCCAGATTCTACATATATGGTCTTTTTTTGTATCACTTTGCTGTAAATTGGTTATGTTTTAATTAAATTCTTTCAGTTCTTAGTGATTTTGTATGTGTCAAACATCTATGTACCGGCTCCAAGAGCTTCAGCCATATCAAGATGCATTTTCAAACCTAGCCTACGGTGATGGACTTATGGTGATATCTCCAAGTGTTCGAAGCAATTGTGGAATCCATGCGGTTATGCTTATTGTCTTGGAATATCCCTCATTCTTTGTCTAACAGTTACATTATTCATGGCTGGAGACTCCCATCTTATTGGTGTTATCTCTGGGAAGTGTAGCTATTACTTCTTCTGTTCTAGTCTTTCCTTTATTCCCTCATTGCTGAGGTTGTTGCTTTGTTAGCTACTATTTCTTGTTGTTTGCCTGGCTTTGTTTGAAGCCTAGTTTATTTTATATATTCATTCATTTACCAATAAATAAATAAAATTATCAAGCTAACACCACATTTACTAATAAAGCTGCTGAATTCCTACTGATCGAGGAGGCATGCATGCTCAGCACACCAGAAAGAATAGAGGTTAAAATTTTACATGTCAATATAACTAGCTTTCTCAAATTAAATAACCCGCCAACGCACCATATATGTTCATCATAGGTACCAATGACTTGTGATGACTTGTGAGTATTGCCATTTTGTGGTTGGTTGAGAATAGAAATAGTTTTTAGATATTACGCTATCTTCATCATACTAAATTCAATTTAGTTCCGCTGGCATCCTTGTGATAACTCAGCATATACCAAGTACAACTACTTGCAAATTGCAATACATACTCAAAGTCAAGGAGCAATGATCTCCATGGAAAGAATAAATAGAAATTGAAAGACATAATTTTACACCAAAAAAATATAACTAACATTGTGCAGAAAAACCGTTACATTGAAATACGGTGGGTGAACATATACTACAACAAAACCTAAATTCCTTGGAGGCATTTAGTTGACTCACTTGTAAAAATTAACACACGTTTGCTAGAAGACTTGCATTTGTATGACTGTGCTGAGCTCTGTCACATATTTTATCTCCATTGTGTTGCAGGGTTCTAGTCTAAATGGATGCATGCCTGTTGTGTAATGTACACCTTTAGGGTTCCGAGTAAACAACGATGATGCAATTCAGAACCAAGATCGAGTTTTTCCATGCAAGTTCATAGCATACTATACTTTTGTTGGGTTCTATTCTAAATACTTGGCTTGTTAGCCATATTGGGTTTCCACAAGTTTGCTAACTTAGGTTTCATATAACAAAGGTAGAGATTGGGGTAAATGCTGGCATGTCTTGAATGTTTAAACTTTAAAGGCTGCATTACAACTGCCATCGCTGGTCATTGGCAGGCCACAGAACACAAGGAATTTGGTGAAAAGGTCAATCCTCTGCACTGGTTAATTTATCTGGTGTTTTTCCTTGGGTACTACTTGATGATTTATAGTTGCGTCTTAGTTATTGTTCAGAGAAGGAGAAGAGCATATCTGTTAACAGAAGAAACAGTCATCCATTAGTTTTTCTCCTCGTTTCTTAGCTTAATTAGAGTTAATTAGTTGGTTTAGTACAATCTGCATGCTTAATTTGTTTAATTAGAGTTAATTAGTTGGTTTAGTACAATCTGCATGCTTAATTTGTAGTGATGTCCAGTTGTGCTACACGTGGCACACTCTCCTACAAACTGGAAATGTATATAAATACATCACCACCTACTGTAACTAAGTGTGACAATTTTCCCAAAGTTGGTTATAAAAATATCTCATTCTCTCTCGCTTCCTCTAAGCTCAGCTAACAATATCCACTCTAGCATATATAATGAATATTGTAGTATATTTCCTCTGAACAATTAGTAATTGGGCTGAGTCCTAATTTCTGGATAATTGAGTCAAAATTAGAGATTGATCGGTCCCTGTGATGCAAATGAAGTTTAGAGTATATTTGAGTCATGGATGAATTCCACTAAATTTAATACTACAGACATTTAGGATGAGTGCTACTAATATAAATTTAATAATCTTTTAATCATTTGTCTGGCAGCATAGAATTGAATAGGAAGACGAATAGGAAGATGGTGATGAAGTCCAGTAAGTTGATTCTTAGTTTGTTTTACTCAGTGTTTCTCTTTCACTCTATTTCCTATCATTTTCTATATCATTGGTATAAAAGATGTGCGCGTATTATTATTAATTTGCATGACACATAGAGTGATAGAGTATATCTAGACACTACATTCCATTTACCTTGAATCTGTTATACACTAAATGACATTTCAATACAAACTCATTTGGAGTTGATAATTTTCTCTTCCTACAAATTATCGATGATTTTGAACATATTTGTTTCTTTGTCACTTACATTTCTTATCATCTTCATCATTCTTATGAAATATGCATAGGTTGGGTGAGATTTGGTACAGAACTATAGATCTTCTTATTCCTGCATATCTGCTTATGAAGTATCATCCTCCATTCAAGGTCAGCTGTGATATATTTCGTTGTAATTCGTATAGCTTGCAGTAGAGGTATTAAATTGTACGTTGAAAGCTTTAAATTTAATCTTTTGAGATTGATATGGCATCGTTTTGTGTTTCATCACTTCATGTTACTTGGACAAACCCTAGTAATTGGGGTATTAATTAGAGGTACCCATAAAATCTCACTTTTAGTTCTTTTTTCTTTTGTTTTTTTTTTTTAGCAATTGTACTCTTTGTTCATGCCATATATATTAGTTGTGTTCATTTAAGTTTTTTTTTTCCTTTCTGATAAGTCTTTATCCTCCACTCCAAACCTACCAATCCGATCAAAAACAAGCTCAAAACACGGGGTTGGAGCCTACTGTCCAGGTAGTTTACTATAAATCTCTTAAAATATTCTATGAAAAAGACTGGTAAGCCAAGGTATGTAGATCATTCCCAAACAGTTCTGCTTCTTTGGCTTTGCATCATCTTCTTATACAACAGATGGTAAACTTTATTTTGAGCTATATTATATTGCTGTAAGTTCGGAGTGCTACTCTTGAGACCCAAAGACACCTTCTTAGTCATGATGAGGATGATAACATTGATGAAATATGAGCAAGGGGAGGATATAAAGGATTAGAATGTGTTTCATTAATTTGTAACCTTCTATATAGTATTTCTATCTGTATCTAATAGGTTCTCATTAGGAGTCAATCTGGTTGCTAATGTATTTCGTTAAATTGTAAACTTCTATATTGTATTTCTATATGTATCTAATAGGTTCTCATTAGGAGTCAATCTGGTTGCTAATGTATTTCATTAATTTGTAAACTTCTATATTGTATTTCTATCTGTATTTGCTAAAAAGTTTGTGAACTGCTTTATGTTGTTGGTAGTGTAAGTTCAAATGGAGAACTATAGGGTTGCCTTGAAGTCTCTAGGGCCTTTGGAGATAGCCAGTTCAAAGAGTTAACTAGGTTTTAATGTCTCTTCTTTTGGATGCCTTTGCCATGTAACTAGCTGTAAAACTTAATCATAATGCTTCGGTTGGCATTGTTAAAAGCTCATTAATTAAAGATTAAACATTTTTGCCTTGAGTTTTGCAATGCATATTTGCCTCTTTTGAGCATATCTCTTTTGTATATTGAATATGAGCATATCTCTTTTGTGTATTGAATATTAATCACGTCCATGTTCACTTGCAGTCATGCTGGTGTTCATTAGGTTCCCAATCCTATCATTCACTATCTTATAGAGTGTGCCAACCTATCTGATTTTGTGATGTCCTTTATGTATTCTGACTTTACACTCTTGAAAACTTGGGGTTGTCACGGCTTTGACGTTGCTCAAGTGAGGAGTATTGTATTCCAGCATAAACTTGTCTTTTTTCATGATTTGAGAAAAGGAACCTTCTTTTTCCTACTTTCCATTTGAGTTGGTACTTTCATTTGTTCTTGTTAATTTGTATTACTTTTGCATGTTCAAAGCTTCTTATGATTTGTTGCTTTCCTTTCTTTTTTCTTTGGTTCCAGCTTTATGTTCTGGTCATCACTTTACATTTGGAGCTAAAATATTTGATGCACATTATACCATAAATATTCTTATTATGATAGTTCATGCCTGCTGTCTCAGTAAAATGTTTTGCTTAACTAATGTGTGCTCCTATGATGTTTTAGGAAAGCTTCTATTGGAATCGAAGAGCATCCTTAAATGATTGAAGAAGAAGATGAATTGTAATGAAAAGTGAAAAGTTATTCAGACAATACAGTAAGTACGTACATGTTCAAAAAATTGTGCCGAGTAGCTTTGTTATTTGGTTTTTGATACATTCTTGTAACTTGTGTTTGAGCCGTCTAATTGTTTGCATGCAAAATGTTTATATACATTAGATAGAATTTCAAATTTCTATGTAGGTAGATATCTTGGCGAATATGGGTAGAGGTCATGAAGGGCAGAGCCATTCGTTGTTTGGTCTCTATGATCCTTAGAGGCAGAGATCTCTTCTTCTGAACTGATAAGTACAACTGAAAAGCTTTCGAGATCAGCAGCATGGAGCAGGTTGAGGGTTAAGTTGCAACCGTCCAAGGCTATACTATATATAATTATGGTGATGGATGGTAATAGCCAAAGGATAAGGACGAGGAAGAACATGAAGATGACGAAGCAGATTATTTGTAATAGGAGCTGTTGTTTTTCTAGGCCAAAATTTTATTATTTTGCACTTGGTAGTATCTTTTAGTGAACATGTTTTTTTTTTTAAGAACCAAGTAATTCATTCATCTCAAGCCAGAATGACACGGATACATACCTTTCCTTGCCAAACTCAAGGGCAAGTTTAGGACGTGGTATGCTAGCACAGCCCATTAGACAACCAGTGTTCACTTATTTAGCGAGTCTAAGAACTATGAAAAGCAACACATAGCAATTAGGCAAGTTCAGAA
The DNA here is from genome assembly GCA_024704745.1 of Rosa lucieae. NCBI lineage: Eukaryota > Viridiplantae > Streptophyta > Magnoliopsida > Rosales > Rosaceae > Rosa > Rosa lucieae. Next base: position 26,666,969 of record CM045492.1, read on the forward strand.
AATAAAAAACTAAACTAAATTTTCTCCTTGCCCTTAACAGTTGGGCTAGGAGGTTTGGAAAGATAAGTTAAACATTGTTCTTGTGCTTCCACAATCTTCTTTGATTTTGGTGGATTTTTATTCGTGGATCCCAGAGGCCTTCCCCTTTTGTTCTTTGGTTCAGACTTTGGCCGCATCACATCTTTTGGCACAAGAATGTTCCCTGGAGCCTCAATCATACCCAAAGACCTAGAAGAGAATTTGCTTGTGAACATTGGCATTTTTTGCTTTTTTGTCGGTACCTCAGTCAAAAGTGGTTTGAAAAGTTCAGGGAGCAATATTTTGAGTTTCTGTGGAGACTTGGCAGGAGTGGGAGGTTGGGTACGCTTGTCACCCCTATTTTTTTTTCCTTGCAACCAGCTCAGGCATACCTGTCTGCTCCTCAAGAGCCATTTCAGTATTGCTATTTGGACTAACCACATCCTTATTCATATTCACAAGTTCCATGCATGTACCTGGATCATGGATAGTAGGCTATGTAGCATTTTTGGCCGATGCATGACACACAGTTAACACCAATGATTGATCTGGTACTTCCTCAGACTTCTTAGAGTTCAGGATCTTCTCACACAGGATGATCGGTTTGCGACCCTTATTACTTTCAGTGCATTGAAATAAAGATCTACAAACAGATGGCAATATGGGTGTTTGCACACCTTGAAATCTGAAAGTCCCATCCACAAAATTATTAGTAACAAACCCTAGGGAAGGACATCTGATTTCAACTCTTGTATCACCCAACCCACTAGTTGTAACCGATGCTGCATGGCTTCCTAGTAAAGGGCAATGATCTCCCTCATGATAGATCATGTTGCAATGATCACATTTACCCACAAGGTTCTCAAAGAAATACGAGATTTTGACTTCAACATGAGGTGCAAGCTTTAGGGTTTTTTTTGGAGAAAGAAGGGTTTCAAAATATCATGTGCAACATGAACCCTAACTTTACCAACATTCGCAAAGAGTATATCATCCATTTCAAGGAACTTACCAGCCACTGACGCAATGCGCTTGATCATGTCAGGCTCTTCAAACAGCGGTGGTATGTTGCCAATTCAAACCCAGAAGAAAAGTAAGTTCAGATCAATCTCATGAATAGGGGAAACACCATCATATTCTTGAAGCACAACAGGAGCCTAACTGAATCTCCAAGGCCCTCCTTTCAACACCTTGTTGTGATCCCTGTGCAAATCAAAATCAAGGACAAAACCTGTTTGGTGCCCTTTCTTGAATCTTGAAACCTTTATCGAGGACCCAAACTCTCCTTAAAAAATATTTCAAATCATTGAGTAAGGTCGGTTTCTTCACCAGTTGTCGTGCCAGTAAAAAGGATTGCGTTGCACGCTTTTGGACTCCTCCAGAGGGTCTTGAGAGATCAACCACATCATTGCAAGCTAGCGCAAACAATGCAACGAAGGACGAGGTCATGTCGTCAATGGTGGACATGGTGGTGGGTTGGGGAAGATGAGGGACGACGCAAGGCCGCAAGGCACTACACCAAAAATTGCATCGCACAACGGTGATCACACAACGGAGAACAAATCCTCTGTTGTCTGTTGACAAGAATTGAATCATACAACACCTTTAATAAATCTTCATTGTATAAAGATACTCAAATTCTAAAACTTGTAGTTAGAAGGTGATGGCACAACAGAAAGAAAGTTTATCTGTTGTGTGAATGAAGAAAAAAGACCGGCATATTTCCCTCCTACCATTGAGTCAAATTTGGCTCCAAATTGTATCCTACATGCCATTAAAATGGACAATAGTTTAGTTACTTCCGTTGAAGGAATATACTTGCAAATCATCATACAATGGTTTTTAATGTGTTGTCGTGCAAGTGAGTACCAAAATTTGGAGCGGTGGCTCCAAAATGACATTCATTCCCTCCAAAACGGGAAAATTTGACCTCAATTATTTGTTATGCTTGCAAGTTCTAACAACAGAATGAACTATTTCCGTTGTGTGAATGAGAAATTGACTAGCCGAAGTGCCAAATCTAACATTTCGATTGCAGAGGCGGGAAATTTCCATTTTTTATTCCCTCAATGATATAACAAATCAGACAATGTAAATATGTCTATACGTTGTCTGAGTAAGAAAGAAAAAAAAAACTATTTTTAATGCCTTGGGCTAATTAGACAACTCGACATCACTGGAGGGCACACTTATCACTTTTGCCTCAGTATTTGCTTTAGCCGTTTTTCAACTCAAGAGAAAACCCCGTGCTTTTGTTGATGCCATCTTCTCACCATCGTACGAAAACACTTCTAACCATCACAAATCACCATCTTCTCCCAAACCCCGAGCTTTGTAGTCTGGATTAGCTTTTGTTGGGTTAGATTAGGGTTCGAGTTGGGTTAGATTTGGGGTTTTAGTTCTACTGAAAAGAGGGATTGAGTTCTACTCGATTAGGGTTCTAGTTAGGGTTGAGTTCTCATTACATTCTGCTGAGAAGGAGGTTCGAGTTATCACCAATCGATTTAGGTTCAAGTTTCTGAAATCCTTGTGATTGGTGAGTTAAATTTGAGATTTCATTGTTGCTCTTCAGGTTTAAAATTTTGCGAATAAGTTCATTAATTGTCTTTGTTCGTTTGGTTCTCAGGAACATTCAATTGGTTTACTCTGTTTGAGTTCGAAAAGCATTTGCTGGGTTCTGCATGTATTGCTGTATTGTTGGTGAGTACTTTTTTGAAGCTATAGCTATTAATTCTGAATTTGATTTTTGGTATTGTTGTCATGTGCTTGTATCTGAATTTTGATGCTTTCATATTGTGGTTATTCTTTAACGCATATTTGCTATGCTATTTTTATTGTGGTTATTGTTTAATTCATTTTTCTGTGTTAAGCTTTTTGGGATGAATTAGTTTGAGCTTTATGGTTGCTCTTCAGGTTTAAAATTTTGCGAATAAGTTCATTAATTGTCTTTATTCGTTTGGTTCTCAGGAACATTCAATTGGTTTACTCTGTCTGAGTTCGAAAAGCATTTGCTGGGTTTTGTATTGCTGTATTGTTGGTGAGTACTTTTCTGAAACTGTAGCTATTATTTTTGAATTCGATTTTTGGTATTGTTGTCATGTACTTGTATCTGAATTTTGATGCTTTCATATTGTGGTTATTCTTTAACGCATATTTGCTATGCTATTTTTATTGTGGTTATTGTTTAATTCATTTTTCTGTGTTAAGCTTTTTGGGATGAATTAGTTTAAGCTTTATGGAATATAGTGACTGTTGTGTGTATTGTGGTTATTCATTAATTCATTTTGCTTTATATATTAAGACTTTTGGGATGAATGAGGTTAAACTTTATGGAACATAGTGACTGTTGTGTGTACTGTGGTTATTCATTAATTCATTTTGCTTTGTTTGGTAAGATTTTTGAGATGAATTTAGGTTGAGCTTTATGTAACATGGTGAATGCAAGTGGTTGTGAAGCAAAACAGTAACATGTGATTGTGCTTTTGTTTGGGGTTGTGATATAGAAGGTTTATTTGTGATGTAGATGGATATGTCATGGAAGCATGCTGATAGGAGGTCTTACAAAAATAAGTTAGGGGTGGGACTATTTTGTCAATTTGTTGTAGAACATGCTAGATCGGAACCACATTTGTTGTCCTTGCACAAACTGTGGAAATGTGGAATATTTCTCTGCTAGTGTGATAAAGGATCATTTATTTGTGAATGGGATTGACCCTGGTTATGAGAAATGGACAGAGCATGGGGAGGTTGATGTTGAGTCGGCGGGATCAGAAAGTGATGATGATAGCATAGAGGTAGAGTCTCTTGAATCTGAATCAGTTAAGGATAATATAGGGGCAGATTGTGAAGTTGAATTAGATAGCGATGTGCGGTTGGAAGGTGATGAGGATGAGGAGATTTCAAGCGAGTGTAATGAATTTAGGCAGTTTGTAGAGTTTAATGTGTATCAGCTAGCTTTTGATGTCCCAAGTAGATGGGCATGCACTAGAATGCTATTTTTCTTTTATTGTTGGCTTGAAATTTGGACAACTTTGTTTGGGAAATACTGCCTTTTGCAGTTTTATGTACAGAATGTTAGATATTATGATGGATTGCTTGATAGTTATATTCACTGTTCATTGGGTAAAATGGACCAAATTAAAGCACAAATCAATTCAGAGAATGGATGTTTTCAGCAATCATACAACAGATTTTCAGAAATGTCAACCAACGTTGTCTGAACAAAAAAATTCTGAGTATTCACACAACGCATTTATAGCTATCACACAATGGATTTCAATAAGTAACGTCGTCTAGTTTTAAGCTCATACAACAGAAAATACTAGAACACAGTTGTCTTACTTTTAATCACACAACAGCTAAACTACAAAACCGTTGTATGAAAATTCAACCCACAACGGCTTAAAAGCAAATTCTGTTGTGTGAACTGCTGCGCACAAGTACTGCGCATGGGTGCGTCCGGCATCTGTCGAGTTCTTGGACAACGGTATTAATAAATATACGTCGACTGATTTTGTATCATACAACGGTGAATTCACCGTCGTCTGATTTTTCATCAGACAACATCGAGATAGACAACGGTGAGTCTTCAAATCAGACGATGTTTTTTCACTGTCATGTGATGCATTTTTTGGTGTAGTGAGGTTTTGTTGGTTTGGTGGCTGCGCATAAGCAAGGCCTTAGGGTTTTTTTTTTTTTTTTTACAAATCTTGAAAGAGTTTAGTGAACATGTTTATGCTGTCGTCTATTTAGTAAATTGATGCTGGATATGATTGAATAGATGCTACATTTCTATTTTTTCTTTTAATAAAAGTGAACGCTTCAAGTTGACTGTTAGTTAATTTATTTCAATTAGGTTAATGTTTCCAGTTAATATAAATACAAACATATGTTCATGTACTGAATTAAAATATTCAAAAAATGGGCTTTGTTCGCCCCCAATCAAGTTTCCCGCCATTTAGAATTTTCCAGTAACTGTGAAAGATTTTAGGAGACAAAATATATATAGGTGTATAGGTGACAACATATATTTGGGGAAGTCTAAGGTGTGTTGATGTTTGTCATACATCAATTTTTTAATAAATATATATTAAATTAAATTAGTTTGTGAAACCTGTTGTACAAGTCAACAGGTTATCCACTTATAATTTGACATGTGTACTTAAAAAAAAATTACCATACTAAGTACTCATTTATTGTTTTATACGTAAATCGTTCAAAAACTTGTAATGAAGATCGTAAATATAGTGATTACTTTGATTACAACTATAATTATTCGATTAATAAAAAAAACTATAATTATCACTAAATACATCCAATGTGGTCGTTTGTTGTAAATTGTCTCATCGATGATATCATTTACAAAATAAATGACTCTAGTTACAAAAAAAAAAAACAACTGGATTAAAAGAATAAGGACTTGAAAAGTTTTAGGTCTAATATGATTACTTACCATATAAACAAAATATTTGTTATAGCTTGATTACTACTTCTACAAACAATGTTAGTCCATCCTGATGGTACTTTTTCTAGTGATGAACAACACAACGACATAACCTGAAGCTTTCCAATAAAACAATGTAATATTGCTACCCTTTTAAAGTTCGAGTACATTTATCATCATGTGAATCATTCCAAAGTTCCACCTTCTTGAGATTTGGAAAATCACAAAGGTCAAGATGTTTTATGTTTCCACATGAACGTAATCCTATCTCAATCAAAGGGCATCTAGACAGAAGCTCCCCGACCACTACCCCATTGAAATTGACATGACTGAATATGAGTTTTTTAATCGAAAAAATATAGTATGCTCTTGAACAAAGCCAATTTGGGATTAGACAACATCAGCCAAGACTCAAGTAAACAATTAAGACTCTATCGCAATTTCAATGCAAATACCACATCCTTGTTCTCGCTTCAACTCAATTTCGGAGAGCTTTCCTTTGTCCTTTATATTTTCTCTTGTACTTGGATCCGATTTCTTTATGTTTCCTCTCTTCTACATCGCTCATTCCCCTTAGGAGTGTATCGTGACTTATCCTTCCTCAACGCTCTTCCTCCTTTCTCTCGTTTTCTCCTATTTACTTTAGAGTAAAAATTGGTACAAAAACAGAACTGGACGATTTCAGACTTGGCTTTCCTCAACCGCACATCCTCCTTCCTCTTTTCTTCATCTTCTTCTTTTCAATTTAGGGTTTTCTAAGAGAGTCTCAAGTTTTATCGGATATTTAATTGAGAATTTAAAAAAAAAAATTATATAGGCTAAAGGGTAAACAGGTTATCACAATCGAATATTCTACACTATTAGATTTATTTCACATTTTAATTATATCCGATGGCCTAAAATATTAAAAAAAGTTTGTGTATGTCATACATTAACATACACTAGAATTTTCCCATATATTTTATCGCTCTTATGATTGGGTAACAAAATTTACTTGTCATCACTAATAAGAATCTGTCATGCACTATTCGAGACGAATTAGGGACAAAATGAATTTGTCATCCACACCAATGGGTGACAAATTTGTTTGAATAGGAGACGAAGTTGGTTAGTCACTAAAGGGGTTTTTCCTTGTAGTATTACTAGTCATTGTTATTTATGTATAAGGATTTTTTTTTCTTGATGAAAGGTTTGAGTGTGTTAAAAGGTCAGAGTCCTACGTCTTTGACAATTCAATGTGTCCTATGTGGAATGGGTTGAAATTATGACATTTCAACTTTGCCTTTGTTCTTTATAATTTTCATGGTTGTGAGTGGAGGCTTGCTAGCTGTTGCTGCTCTAAAAGGATTGGAAAGGCTCTCACTCTTTCAGTTGAGAGAGAGAGAGAGAGAGAGATGCAAAAATGATCGAAACAACGGGAGATAAAAGCTTTGAGTAATTTAACAATATTGATCCTTAGCTATTTCACAATATATGCTCCTACAGTAGTACTTTACTACTTTTTCCTTATATCTAAATCATATTGAACTGCATTCTTAACTTTGCAATAGATGCACCATATTTGGTATTTTTTTTTTGTTTCCATTTTATAGCTAGTTATTCAAAATACTACTCCCTGAAAGACCTCTTTGGAGAAAACAGTTGGTAGAGCACATGCTATCTTTTGAATCTTGATCATATTTGGTAGATGTATTTGATACAATTTCAATGATCTCTTCATTAATTAGAAATATAATCCAACATATAGTTTACTAGAATTAGAAATATATTCCAACTAAGAGCCTAATCAAATTAGACTAAATTATATATTTCAAATAGATCAAACATAGATTTTTTTTAAAATTAATAAATATATCTCAAGTACCCAATACGTGCAACTCCATTTGAGAGTCTTGCATGTTCATGAGCGTCAAAGATTATAGACAAACAATCTGCTTATTTACAAATCGCACGTGAAACTTCATAGAATTGCATGGTGGCAATTCATATTGTGTCGGGTATCTACAATTCATGAGAAGCTAGGATTTATGGGGCTATGCGAATTAGGGTTCTTCTTCCTTTTTTTCTTGTTTTTTGTTTTCCTAATAAAATAATTTAAGAAATTGTTTTCTCTTAAATTAGTCAAAATCCATGTCATCAGTATTGATAAACAAAAATGTTGAGGTGGCTTCTGCCACATAATTTGGGATTCATATTGGGTAAAATATTTTGGTGTATATTTTGGTGTATGTAGTACTACTCTTTTTTATTTCCTACCCTTCTTTGTTCTCTCATCTCTCTCTTTCCTAACTGCACTCGCTGGTTGTAAACTCTTTCTTTCTCTCTCTTTGCTCTGTCTTACATCTCTTTATCCAAAGTTAAATTTTTGAAGGCAAACAACCCTTTTAATCTTATACTTGAACATGAAATTATTTTTCTGCTTTAAGATATTTTGAACATGGAATGATGTTTTTAACTCTTTTAAATAGTATAACTATATATATTAGTTTAATTAATAAATTTTTTTTTAGCAAATTTATTAAAAATCTTGTTTAATTGACTCGTTTGTGAATGACCGATAGCCTCATATTTTCAGAATTCCAAAGCTATGGTATCGATCATCCATTACTAATAATTTTTTTCTATTGTGTTTTAGATATATATTATTAAGTCGGGAAGAATTATCTCAATAAAATAAAAAAGTTTTTTTTTTTTAGGGGTAAAATAGTGATATGATCTCTTTTTTCAAAAATATTAGATGAATGTGTATTAAGTAGAAGGGGTGGGTGTATTTAAAATTTCTCAAAATAGAAAAGGAAAATAGAGTTCCTTGATGGCAAGAACAAATTGAGTAAGTTGAACAAAAAAAAAAAAAAAGGAAGAAAGAGAAACAAATTAAGAAAACGCACCGTTTTAGGAATAGAAGGAGTCACTCTAAAAGTGGATTCGGCTTTGACTTTTAGTGAACCGCTCTCGAAGTTTCTAAAACCCCTACTCGGACCAGAGGAAAACTCGCAAAACCCTATCAATATTTTCAGACCAACACTGAAAGTTTAGGTGAGAGAGATGAAGCAGAGAAGGCAAAGAGTCGGATTTGAAGTTGATTTTGGGTAAAGGCAATGGCGTCATCCAGTGAAGGAGTTGGGCATTTGGTGGATGATGAAAGCACATTCTTTCAGATTATGACAGTCGCTGTTGAGACTTTGGTGACCCAACTGATGAATGCATGCAAACACACTAACGAATTGGACAAGGACTTGGAGAATGAGAGAACTCTGAGTGGCAAGTTGGGAACAGATGCTGTTGATTTGAGGGCCGAATTGGGTACTGTAGAAAAATGCAATGGGGAATTGGACAGGGACTTGGCAGCTGAGCTAACCAAGAGTCGCAATTTGACAACAAAGTTTGATGCTTTGACGACTCAATCTGGTGAGGCAAACTCACTCATTGAGAAATTGAACATGAACTTGGTAGCTGAGCAAACCAAGAGTGAGAATTTGACAACAACGGTTGATAGATTGATGACTTAATTGAATAAGGCAAGAACAGACAATGAGAAATTGACGGCGAACTTGGTAGCTGAGCCAACCAAGAGTGAAAATTTGACAACAACGGTTGATAGATTGAAGACTCAATTGAATAAGGCAAAAACAGACAATGAGAAATTGACGACGAACTTGGCAGCTGAGCGAACCAAGAGTGAAAATTTGACAACAACAGTTGGTAGATTGAAGACTCAATTAGATAAGGCAAGAACAGACAATGAGGAATTGAAAACACAGGTTCGTGAATAGGGGGTTGACTTAGGTAATCAATTGGAGCAAGTATTGAGGTTAGTTTACTCACCTTATATGCAAGCACTAATTGTATTCTATATGTAAATGCCTTTTAAGTTTCCATCATATGGTTTATGAGCACCTATTTATTGGACTTGTAGCTTGGAGGTGTTGTTTAACTTAGTAAGTTGAGAAAGCCCACTAAGTTTTGTTAGTCAGTTTGAGATATAAATGCACTATGATCCTTTCATATCTTAGTAACTTGTAAAAGGGGGAAATAATAGATCTGGGTGAAGTTACTTATGTTCTAGGAATGCTGTAAAAGGAGTGAGAGATGATGGAGATATTATTAATAAGATTGGAATACTTTTGAAGTTGACATATCCATTCAACAAAGCTTTAACAATTCTAGATTAGTGGGAGTTTTGTATTAGGATCTTTTAGTTTCCCTTGGTGGTTTCTCAGAATTTATCTGTAGGGATGTTTCAGGCAACTTCTAGATTCTGTGTTCATGAATAGAACATATTGCATGTTAGTTTCTGTTCAGTAATATAGATATGTACAAAGTTTTGATTCAGTTATCATCTCTTTATACTCTACAACAATATTATTTCAAATGCTGTACGTATTTAAGTAGGTGTTGCAATTAATTTTTGTGTAGCATCTGTAGAAATTTATGTATCACTTGTGTTGATATGGAAACTAATAGTTTTGATGAAGGTATTGATGCTTTGTGTGTGTTGTACCCTTATAGCTTATATCGATTTTTTTGCATTTTATTTTATACAGGATAGAGGCCAACAACCCCAAGCCATCAATCGAATGTTGTCTTAGGCACATTGTTGTATATTTCTTGGTTGCAGCTCCGATATGCTATTTTAATTACCAAAGATAAGCATGGATAGCGGAAATATATTTTTGAATGCCCTATATTTTGCAGTTGCTACTTGTCTCTCTGTTGGGTATGGCGACATACATCCCAAAACAACAGCTTCTAAATTAATCACATGTGTATTGGTTGTTTGCGGGGCTCATATATCTAATTTTTTTATTGTTGTGCAAAGTTATATTTGGGACAAGTTGAAAGCTAAGTTTCTCCAAAATGTGAGTGAAACCAAGAGGACAATAATCATTGCTCTTTTGACACTGGCAGCTGTTCTTATTTCAATATTTGGAGGGATGTGGGGAATTTATGTTTATGAGAATGGGAAGAATGTTGATAAAATAAAGGAATACAAATTGAATGCCACAGATTCCTTCTATTTGTCAATGATGTCGCTGTCTACTGAAGGTTTTGGCTATTTTTCTTTTAAGACGGTACATGGGAGGGTGTTTGCAGTGTTCTAGTTACCATTTTTTCAACCTTTTTACGTTTTTGCTATGATACATCTTATGAAACTTGTTGCATTGGCGACAAGGCATTTTCTCCCAGGTATTGCTATTTGATTCTTGTTCTCATTTGAATATCACTAGAAGATCTTCCATTACTTACTGATTTTGTCACTTATAAATCTAGTATTAACTTGTAAATCTTTGGTTTCAGGTTGTTTCTAGTTCCTAAAAAAAGGCAGGCATGTTCTTAGTTCCTTCCCTCAATCGGTTATGGACATAACTTACAATTATATCTTTTGCTTCTTGGGAGTAGTTGACTTTGTTTAATTTTACATTCTAATTTGTAATAGATTGATCATATCAATTATACTAGTCTGAGAAATTAGGTATTTTTATGTGAATCATTTGGTTATTGATTTTAATTGTTGAAACTGTCATGTGCTCTCTAGATTTCCCCTTTCATAGGATTGTCTTGTTATGTGAACATGTGGTTTGACATTGGTGGTTTTTTGCAAGCGAGCCAATAATCCGCAATATTCCTGTGCTCATTTTTCACTAGGCTTATAAGTTTTTATCAAGTTTATGTTTCCCTGTAGTTCTAAATTGGAGTTTTACAAAGGCTAGCCCCTTCACCTCATCCTACACCAGGCCACTTGAGCTAGCTAGTTTCTTCAGCAAAACATTTCTTAAATTTAACTAGCTAGTCTGAACAGAACCAATAGGACCAATCTTATCTGATTTCATCAAAACCAAAAATGGTTATTCTCTAAGCTAGTCTTTTAATATAGGATAGATCTATTGACAAATCTATTTGTTCAGCTAGCATCCTTTTGAGATTGGCTCGGGTGAAGATCCTTTGATAACAAAAACACATCAACCTTTATGTTTTTATTAATAGCAGCAATGTTGCTGACTATTGACTATGCTCTCTTGATCAAATATGTGCGAGTGGAGCTCACCTCTATTTACATTGTCTAGTTGGTTTAGATTTTGGGCAAGTCATTTTATGCAGGTCATGTTGAGTTGGGATAATCCAGCTTCTCATGTGTTCTGTTGTTCGGAAGGTGCAAGTTTTTTGGTGGAAGGAAAATGGGAAAAGTATTGAATATATATGCTAGGACAGCCATTTTTTGGGTTATTTGGGTGGAAAGAAACAGAGGTTGGATATGGTTCGTTTCATAGCCCCTCTATGGGTATCAGGTTCTTAGGAATTCCAGGGTATTATTTTTCTTGTCTGGTTATTCAAATTGAATGGCTGTGTTGTTTAGTTTTGTATAGATTGTGTTATTTGTTTGATTTTCTGGTGTTTTTTCTTTAAATGGCATCCACTTGTATATCTTTTTTCTTTTTTCCCTGGTTGTTTGATTTTTGGCTATAAAAAAAAATCAATTTGTTTCTATGGTTTTACGTACTCCCTTTAGGGCATCTCCAACAGAGTAGCTATTTTTTTTAAAAATTTGAAATTTAACAAATATTAGGATAAGTTCCATCTCTAATAGTATAGCTATCCAATACCTAAATTTAGGTTTAGCTAAAAACTCTAGCTATATTTAGCTAGAGTAGAGAGAGAATATAACTTCACATAAAATCCCCAACGTTCCAATTGTTCAGTTCCAACATTCCAATTTTTCAGTTTCAACGTTCCAATTTTTGGGTTCTTGAGTTCCATGTTCCTCTATTTAAGTTTTGTTGTTGTACTATACAACACTTTAACTTGTGAAGCAACAACTATCATTATATTGTATGTCTCTGATTGCTGTATTTTCCTATCTCTTTGTTTCCAACTTTTTTTTTTCTCGTAGGAATTGGAATTGTTGCTTTTTATGAATTTGTAAATTTTGTGTGTAGTTTTTGACGACATTTGAACAATAGAGGGAATCTGCCATTGGATCTCAGTTCTTCATGGACTAGGTAAGACATACTTTATCTAATTTGATTCATTGATGGAGTTCTGTTGTCAATTGAACTCTCGTCGATTTTGAAATCCGAGATGCCATAAAATCTTCAATGGAAATTGCATGCATTTAGTTGTACTCTTCATAATTAAGAATGCGGGTGATTTTACTTGAATCATCCATTATTCCATGTACTCCCAAGACTGAATGGCCTTGCATGCGATGCACATCTCCTTGTCAATTTTATGAGTCCCAGACTAATCCTCTAAGTTTTCGTTTCTAAGTATTTTGTCCCATTACCAACAAGAAATAGTTGGTCATGAGTTCCACAGCCACAAATCCCTTAAGCTCTTGTTTACGTATTGTTTCGTCTCATAATCAACCAAATAATATATACTTCTTTGAATGCATAAACCCGTGAGGTTGCTTAATTACATAATCAACCAATATGTAAAACACCTAAACAACAATTGAATCTAATCATAAAATGAGTACGTGAAGATTGAGATATGAAGGGTTTACATAAAGGGATCTATAGTTTGAGATATGCAGAGCGTAAAGGGTCTTAGTCACATTGCTTACATAAAGGTTTCGTCGTAATCAACCAATATGCAGAGCATAGTTTGAGATATGAGGTTGCTTACATCTCTTCAACAACTTTGAATTGGTTTGTGGATTCTTTGCAGCGCAATGCTTCAATGATATTAAGACAATTTTGACATTGACTCTAGATGATTTCTAGATTGTATCCGGTTATTGTCAATTTTATCAATCCTTATTAGTTTATGAAAGTATGTAGTATCAAGAAATAGGTAAACATACAAAAACAATCTTTGTAACAATCTAATGTTAAATTATTTTCAACAATAGCCAAACATACAAAAACATAAGTGTCCCCTAAATCCAATAGATATAGTGATCGTTATATAAGAAGGGATATATCACATCAGGGAAATATATAGATAAGACTAATTGAATTGATTCTTTATGAAAAGAGGAAACTTTGAAATAAAGTCAAAGAATTGAAATTATCAAGTACTGAAGTTTACAAATGATCACTAGTGTGTGTGTCTATATATATATATATATAATTGGTTATGGCTCTGCAATAAGTTATATTTTTCGATTCTATAATGGTTTTCCATTTGTAAATAATTTACTTTGATATGCCCCTCATCTTCTCTTAATATTTTTTGAGCTAATTTGTTGAACATGTTTTTTTCCTTACAAATTACATGTTGTAAAGAATAATTGTTGCTACAATTGTTAGGGTATACAAATCACAGGTCGAAAACGTTTACCTAATATTCGTTCATTTTTCCTAATGATTAATTTTTTGTTGCTACAATTGTTTCCAATAAACAATGTATTTGTATTAATGTATGTGATAAAATGTACCATAGAGGTCAAAATCTAGACCATTCATTTGCCTTTTCAAATGTGAGGAGGAAATTCTAATGGACCCATTGTCCTAGGAACTCCTTGCTGCAAGCTTTAAATTTAGCTCACTGACAAAAGAGGAGATTTGGTGTACCAACGGTAGTAGAAAACTCTTCAGATAAGTCTGACAGAGTAATGACACTCTTTAAAGAGAGGAAATTAGGTGTACCAATTGTAGTACAAAACTCTTCAAATTAAGTCTGAACCTCAGTTCCAAAAGAAAAGTTGAACCTTTGAACACAAATGGCTTCTCCGAGCAATAGAGGGAAGAGGACATGGCTTCCCACTGGACTCTCCAAGCTTCTACTTGAAATTTGTTACTGCTGCGGATCTCCAAGATGGGAAGGTAATTGTGAGCTTGAACATCTGCTTTTTTAACTTTTTCCCATGAGCCATTTAAATCTTGGAAGTCTGGTATTTATCTCATTTCTTAGCTTCCTTACCTTAGAAGTTGAAAGTCAGTGCATTTTTGCTTCATTTCTCAATTTTTATCAGCTTGAAAGTTGCATGTTTTTAACTCATTTTTTGGCAAGGGAAAAAAAAAAAAGAATGAAGAAGAAGAAGAGAAGAAGAAGAGAAAGAAGAAAGAGGAAAGAATTCATCTTTTGATTTTTGGAAGCTTTTTCAGCTTGAAGTTGAATTTTAAAATTTTAGATCAAAAGAAGAAAAAAGAAAAAAAAATAACACATAAAAGATGAAGTTGAATTAAATTTTTTTTTTTTTTTTATGAGAACTAGAGAGAATTTGAATTTCACTTCATGATGTAAATGAAAAAAACTCGGTCTTCTTTAAATTGTTTATCCACTTGGTTTCTGATATTTCATCATCGTGAAAGTTGAAAACGTTTTTTCTTTTAGGGGAAAAATGCGGTTTTAGTTCATTTCTCATTCCCCATCAAGACCTTTACATGTTTTATTCTCTCATTTAGAAGAATGGAGCAATTATATGCCTTTGTGTTGCACTCTTGTTTAGTCTTTATTAATTTCTAAGAAGTAGCATTCTATGAGTTTGTAGCTTGATTAAGATATACGATCAAACATGTTGATCATTAGGTAACGTTACTAAGTTTCTTCTTGATTGATTTGCATACCCTTCGTCTTGATCATTGAATGATGATCCTTGTGTACATTGATGTTCCTGAATGCTACATAACTGCATGCATATATCAATTATGGAAGCTATAATTGAATTTCAGGAACTTCCAGAGCTAGCTGTGAGGAAGTATGGGAATTGTATGGTAGACTCCATATTTCTCAAGGTTCCTAATTGCGGAACACCTTGGCCAGTAGAACTGAAAAAAAAAAACAATTTGCGGTAGTGGAATCTGGTTACCAAAAGGATGGGAACAGATCATAGACTTTTACTCCATAGACCAAGATTACTTCATAGTGTTTAGTTATGAAGGCGAACATTCTCATTTCCAAGTGCACATTTTCAATTGCAATAATATGGAAACAGGTTACCCAGTTCACGGAGGTACGTAATAAAATTTGGTTATGTTTGTGCAAGTCAGTAACCGTTTAGAATTTTTATGACAATTTTAACTGGGATGCATGCTTCATGGTATTAATCATGGGAATCAAACAGGAGCTGGTGGATGCATGTCTACACCCAATTTAAAAGGTAGCTCCTTTACCCCTGCATCGTTTGCTGGCGAGACCGAAACAATGACAACCATCATGACTTTCATGGAGATAGCAATTTCAAATCCAGGGACAAGCCAAGTTTTTGGGTCACAATGACTGCATGATACTTATCATCTGCAATGGTAAACTTCTCTCAACAGAGTTGTAAACCCATAATAAGAGTGATACAGATCTGGCAGGTCCCTTGGAAATTTGCTGAAACCACCATACTGATGGATACACAAATATGAAAAACAAAGGTCAAGAGTCATAAGCAATAGTAGTATTAGATGGGGAATAATTATGATTCTTTTTTATGACATGGAAAACCCACAAGGCATGAGACATTGAATATAAACTGTTGTAGCCTCTATCATCAATAGCATCAAAATATCATTTATGTCACACCTGAGAAAGAGATTGGTTACTAGATAATGTGTTGACTATTATCTTTTCTCATGTTTGCAGAGAGTACCTTTGCATTTCACCATCAAACATCTGTGTGAAATAGGGTCTCATTCTAATGTGACCTTACAGACTTCAGGTGAGAGAACTTGGACTATTCAGTGTGCTATGAGCAGTTGTGGGAAAAATGCAAGATTCAATCATGCTAGTTGGAAAGCATTTGCACAGAGCAATCAATTGGAAGCAGGTGATGATTGTATGTTCGAGTTGATTAGCAAGCATATGCTCAAAGTCTACATATCTCGAGATAAATGAAGACGATTGATACCTGACTCTGTACCAAAACTGCATTGTTAGCCTATGACTAGTTGATGTTATATTCATCTTTATGTGAAAAAGTTGATGTTTCCAGCTTATGTGACGTTAATGTTGTTTTCGACCTTATGCGAAGATGACCTCTCGTAACATTATTTATTTTGCTACTGTTGGACTGATGTTGTTGAATTAATGTCTTATTTCTTGTCTTTCTTAAATGCATGTATTCGAGGCATCTAAACCCTAAATGCAAACAACCTGCAACACAACCGGTGCTGGGGAAGATTTTCTCACTTTAGACTACAATTAGTTACAGAGCCCGCGCTTCGTAGCGGATAGTATAAATGCATCAATTGTTTTCTTTCTATCTGAACTCACATATAAGGTATGGGAGTTCTATTAACTTGAGACTTGAGAATAATCCGAAGAAACATGTGTCTTTGCTTGATCTTTGCTGATGTTTTTTGTGCCTTCCTTGCTAGTGCTACCCGCTCCTTGACTTGAAATAAAGATTTACACCAGAATTTCCCAATAGTTGGGATAATATAATGAGTTCCATTTCTTCTACCATTTAAACTCTACAGTATATATCAAATCAGGCACAAAATGAAAACTAAATCAATTTCATTACCTCAACATCATCAAATGAACCCATTCATTTAGAAGTTAGCAAAGAAAGCTATAATAGCTTACTACACATTCAGTGCACCAATCCCCGACCCCAAGTCCAAATGTACACAACAAACTAACCTCATCAGGTGTCAATGCAGGGTAATATCCAAAGTACTTCATGGTTGCAGGTTCATAGCACTGAAACCATGTCTCTGATTGTAGTCTCCTTCCCCTTGGAGCTCCCTGTACGGTAAAAACCAATTATACAAATCAAACATCATAACCTTCTTTATTTTCTCTCCTTTTTGTCATTACTTCACTCATTTGAAGTTTAATTTTTCATTCAGAGAACAAATGCCACACTATTTGTAGCAACTTTTATTGCACTGTTTGAAATATATATTAATTGTTGTTTGCTCTT
Organism: Rosa lucieae; assembly: GCA_024704745.1. Lineage (NCBI taxonomy): Eukaryota > Viridiplantae > Streptophyta > Magnoliopsida > Rosales > Rosaceae > Rosa > Rosa lucieae. Next base: position 26,684,230 of record CM045492.1, read on the forward strand.
TGTTTATTTGTAAGTTGATTCACATTTACAGAGACATGAAGAAAAAATGAAGTCAAATGGATTCAAAAAGTTTATGAAGTGAAAAAAAACTAATTAGCAAGTATTCAAAACAAAAACTTAATAATAACAATATGCACATGAAAAACATAGCTCAAATCAAGGTTGGATCTAAAGATCCAATTTTTTTTTTTTAGCAAAATAAAGCAAGTATAAGTGATTGTGAGATGAAGTGTCATTCAGTTGCTAATGAGGCTCCCTATTGTAGATGCATATGGGATCTTCAGGAGTTGTATCCTAAAACAATCATTTTGATGTAATTATTATTGTAATTATTATTAATCAAAATGGCAAGTTTATTGTTTATATTTAATATTTAATTGAACAAGGTCCAAGGAATATGAGTTAAAGAGAAAGTAATCTAAAGAGTTAGATGTGTGAGACCTTTACTCTTTTACACTCTTATCCTAAAAGGTTCTTAGTCATAGGATTATCATTTGGATATTGATAATCCGGAAAGACTAGCACATACCATGTATGCTCAATATGGAGGATGATATGTCTTTTGTCATTCGGGTAGAGACACTAATACAAGTATGTGGGTGCTCTTATCTTAAAGAGTGCACTGAACACGATCATTAGAATTCTTGTATGGAGTTTTACTTGTATGTCAACTTGAACTATAAATTGCAATAATACAAATTAGTTCTTTGACCTGAGACACCATGGTTGTCTTATGAGTGAGTGGATTAACTCTTGATGATGCAATAATATTATATCCCTTAAAGGATATGATATCTCTTAAAGGATATGATTGCCCTTAAATGATATGATTGATGCATTCATTGGTGTAATCAATTCGGTCATAGACACATGTGAGTGTACAATAAGGAATCTCTATCCTTAAGTAAATAAGGTGTATGTTCAAAGATGTGATTCAATAAGTCTTTGGCCAAAGCATTGTATGAGATTAAAAATGAGTTTCTAATCACATTCTAAGTATCACATAAGAATAGAAATCACATTAGGGGATTGACATATTAATTCCATACCCTAATGATGTGATTGAGAACATCGTGTTAGAGAAGGACCGTATTGTATTGTAATTCCAATTGAATATGTTATTTGTAATTCTATATTAACTAGGGTAGTCATGATATGTTGCAAGACGTCACTCATGACTTGTGAAGTCCTTGAGGATTCATAAACATTTATGATCCTAATAACAAGGGAGAATCAAAATGGAGTTTTGATTCGTAAACGAAATAGAATGGTTCTATAAACTTCACTGCCTTGTTAATTAGAACCTAAGATATCGCACATCATATAAGTGGATCCTTGACATTGTATTTGAATAAGATTAAACAAGAGTTGGTTATGACCAAATAATTAATTATATTTATTATTTGGACATAATTAGTATTTTCGGATAAAACCGAACCTATTGGGCCTAAACGATTGTCGGGTTTTTAGTGTGGACTTAGGCTTCATTAAGTGAGACTAAATGAAAGTCCAAGACCCATTTTTAGTACCCAATAGCATGTATAGACCAGCCAACATATTGGCTTTGTGAAAGTCAATATTTCACGTTTAGTAGTTGGAGTTATTTCCTATTATATAAGGTGAAAGCATAGACAAAGAGAGTAAGCAAGAGTGTGTCTTCACACTATTATCTTTTTGTTGGTAGGAGAGAGTTCTCCCTTTGTCTAATTGCACAAATTCGTGTTATGACAAGGAAGGAAGAACACTTGAATACTTCTTCCTTTCCTTTCATCTTTTTCATCTCTTGATTCACTTGGTGAAGGTCCTTAGTGGTTACATCCTTTTGTCACTCTACTTGTAACATCAAGGAGGAGTCTACAAGCACAAGAAAGAGTTCTTAATCCAAAGTGCTTCAAGGTGGAGGAAACACACACAAGGAGAGATCAAGGAGAGGAACTTTGGTGGTTCACTTGGATCGGATTGAAATCACGCTCCAAGGGTGAGTAGAACATAAAGTCCCTCTTTGTTCTTCCTTACTAAGCATGCTATGTTTATATACATATCATAATAAGCCAAGATCATGGGTTAAAAGAATGGATTTTATGTTTAGTTAGTAGTTTAATTGTTAAACTAATTCCGCACTAATTAAAAAGTTTTGAAATCCTTCCATTCCTTCAATTGGTATCAGAGCCATTGGTTTAATTTTGATATGTTATAAACATGGCTAAGTATGTTGGTTGATGTGATTTTCTTATGCCTAGAGTAATATGTAATTTAGATCATAAAATTTTTCTTATCATAAAAGTTATGAAGCATGTGATGTAAGGTAGATTTTATGATAGCTAGAAAAAGTTTCTAGAAATTACATGTAGGAAGTGGTTTAAGTTTTATGAAACTTTGATGCATATAAGATATGTATTAAGGGGTTCTATATGTTTCTTAATTAAAGTGTTAATCTTTTAACATGTTGGTTAAATATGCTTTGTGGCATGCATGATTTTTTGGCTTCAAAGATAAGGTAAACAAGTGTTCAATGGAAGAACACAAAGCTGAAATTTTTTTCAGATTTGGAACATGTTTAAGCTAGTTACTCTTGACCCATAAAGTCATGAATTGAAATTTATCTAATAGTTAGTGATGACATAAAATCATTTTCATGTTTCCCTCACCAAATAGTTGGTAGAGTTAGTCATCTTTACTATTGAAAGGTAATGACATCCATGCATGTTCAATCACTAAAAGTTGGTGAATGAGATATAAGTCATGTCTCCCAAAATCACTCATCAAAAGTTAGTGATGTAAGATGTAAGATATCATCCCCTAAATCACTCAAGGTTGGTGTTGACTAACTTTGATGACTTGATAAATCCCATCAATCAAATAGTTTGATGATAGGAACCTTAAATCACTCAACTAATTTACTTGCATTAAATTAAAGTAATTTAGTGGTTAATTTATTTTGATTAAGTTAATTATGCTTGTTTAATTAGCCTAATTATTTTGGGTTAATTAAAGGGTGATTATGGACTATGGCCTAATATAATTGAGCATGAGATTGGTTGACTATTCATTTTGAATGAATAAGGTTTTGTAATTAAAGTAGTTAATTCGCTTGGGTTATGTAATTAATTTAATTAATTCATTTGGTTGTGTAACTAAGTAGCTAGCTTAATTTATTCAAGTTTGATTAAATTTAAGTAGGAGCTTTTATGCCCCTTATCCACTCTTGCAATCAAAGATGGAGGCACTTAAGGATCATCCAAAGAAGAAGTTTGAAGTCATCTAGCTTTGAAAGGAGTTCAAGTGCAAAGTGTAATAGTTTAGCTTAGTTGTTTAATTTCCGTAATCATTACGCGTAATTAAAATCAACCACCCAAACATGACCTTGACCTTGATCCAACATATTGGCTCATGTTCAATCAAACTTCAAGTCCATAATCATCCTATATGACCTATTATAATTACATATTCATTGCACTTGATCAAGTAATTTTATACTTCCCATGATTCCATTTAATATTTTTTTTGATGAAATCGAATTGTTTTTCTGAAAACAATTAGTGGGAGTATTTTATTATAGATCAAGTATAATGAACATGTGATTGCATTAGGATCAAAGTAAATGCAATGTGGTTGTTATGAATAAGATTATAAAAGATGAGACCTTAAAACTCTCTCAAAGTGATATTAAGTTGAAAAACGAAGAAGGTATTATGAATACTTCTTTGTGGCCTTTCTATCATTGTAATCTCCTATGAGATGTTCTTGCATGTGAATATCATTCCGAACGGAGATATTCCTTGCTAGGAGCTTTGAAGAGAGGTTATTCAACATTTGATGTTGTGAGGTAGGGGACAAATCTTGGTCAATATTCTATTATGATGAGATTAACTTTTGATCCCTATACTTACATGAGATGATGGGTATAGCTTAACTAGAGTGATTTGTCAATATCCTATTATAGTGAGACCTACTTACTTTAGAGGCCAAAGTTATGGATATTCACATTTAATGTGATTGGATAAGAGTATCCTCTCATGGAAATTAAGTTGACCTATAGTTCTATTATGATGTGGTTGGCTTAATGGAAATGAGTCTTCCATACTCACTAAGAGTTTTAGTTTAAACTCTCAAATTCCGTGAGGGATTTGGAATTTGTCAAAATAGTGAGCGGGTACCATTTGATTCTTAAGACCCGAGTCACTTGGTTTAAAATTAATTTCACTTCTTTATTTTATGTTATGTAGACTACAATATGTCAGGACATCCTATCACCAAAATTCTCAACGAGAATCGTCTTGAGGGCTCAAACTTCAATGAGTGGCTCCGCAATTTGAAAATTGTATTGACATTCGATAAGATCGCTTATGTCTTACAAAATGCACCTCCTCACACTCCTTTGGCTCAAAATGCAACTAGTGAGCAACGTGTTGCTTATCAAAAGCATAAGGATGATGACACTCAAGCCAAATGTGTTATGCTTGCATCCATGAACTCACAACTTCAGAAGCAACATGAGAATGTGGATAACGCCATTTCTATATTACTCCATCTCACTGAATTGTTTGGTGAGAGAAATAGAAATGTGCGCTTCATAGCTGTCAATGAGCTTGTCAAGACAAAACATGTGAGGGGTGCTCCTGTGCATCAACATGTTCTCAAAATGATAGGTCTTATTGAGAAAATTCAAGACCTAGGATTTGCAATTGATCCGGACCTAGCTCAAGATCTTCTTCTATCCTCCCTAGATGATTCATTTTCTCAGTTCATAATGAACTATAATATGCAACAAATGGATCATACTCTTCCTGATCTTCTCAATATGCTGGTAACAGCTGAGAAGCAAATTAAGAAAGAAAGTGGGAGTGTGGCCATTGTCGCTTCTTCTTCCACCAAGTCCAAAGGCAAGGGCAAAGGGAAGAAGAAGCAAGTGGCAAAGCCTATGGGAGCAGTCCAAAAGAAGAAGAAGAAGGAACAAAAGGAACCAAAAGGTGTTTGTTTCTTTTGCAACACGGATGGGCATTAGAAGAGGAATTGCAAAGCTTATCTTGCATCCTTGAAGAACAAGACTTCAATAGTAGGTATGATCAATGTGATTGAATCAATATTTACAGTTAAAAATGCTTCCACTTGGATATTTGATTCAGGGGCATCTCACCATGTTTGCACTTCGTTGCAGGACCTAGTGGGAGCAAGGAAGCTTAAAGCTGGAGAAATTTCACTATGTGTAGGAAATGGCACAAGAGTTGACGCTAAGGCCGTGGGGATTTATTTTTTAAAGTTACCATCAGGAAATACATTGGAGTTGAAGAATTGTCTTTATCTTCCTATATGTATAAAAACCTTATCTCTATCTCCATGCTTTTGAAGGATGGTTATAGAGTAGTTTTTGATAAACTAAGTAGTTCTGTATCTATTAATGGACGCATGATATGTCATGCTAATATTATTGATGGTCTCTTTCATCTAGCTTTAGATTCTAGTATTAACTATATGAAGGAAAATGATTTGGGATCTAAGCGATCTCGAGAAACGGTTAACCCCATTAAGATGTGGCACCTTAAGCTTGGTCATATTAGCCAAGATAGAATTCACAAGTTATCTATAGATGAATATTTAGAGTCATTAGGATATGATCCTATGCCTACTTGTGAGTCTTGTCTAAAAGGCAAAATGACCAAGTCCCATTTTGGTGGACAAAGAACAAGAGTTAAAGAACTCTTACATACTGATGTATGTGGTCCTATGTCCACAATTGGTAGAGGTGGATTCTCATATTTCATAACCTTTAACGATGACTACTCTCGTTTTGGTTATGTGTACCTTATGAAGCACAAATCTGAAGCCTTTGAAAAGTTCAAAAAATTTAAGAATGAAGTTGAGAAACAAACCGACAGAAGTATTAAGGCTCTAAATCTGATCGAGGAAGCGAATACTTAAGCAATGAGTTTATTGATTATCTCAAATAAGAAGGCATTGTTTCTTCACTAGCTCCTTCTGGAACGCCACAACTTAATGGTGTCTCTGAAAGGAGAAATCGAACTTTGTTGGACATGGTTCATTCCATGATGTGCTATACTGATTTACCTATATCCCTCTAGGGATATGCACATCAAACAACAATTTATTTGTTGAATATAGTGCCTTCCAAATCCGTCCCTCTTACACCATATGAGATGTGGCATGGGAAGAATCCAAGTCTCAATCACATTAAGATTTGGGGTTGTCCAGCTTATGTCAAAAGACTAGGAGCAGGCAAGCTTGAAGCTAGATCAAGCAAGTGTTTATTTTTGGGATATCCTAAAGATAGTTTAGGATATTATTTCTATCAACCTGAAGAACAAAAAGTGTTTGTTAGCAGGAATGCCACTTTCCTTGAAAGGGACTACGTCCTTGATGGAAATGTTGAGCAAATGGTAGAACTCAAGGAAGTGTCCAACAAGCCACAAGCTAACACTTCATTTAACGATGAACAACTTCCTGAACCAACTATAACACAAACTCCAAGAATATCTAGTAGGATCTGGATACCTTCTAAGAGGTATGATTTACGTCATGAAAGCCTTGGGGAGTTAAATCTCCTTAGTGACAATGAAAACCTGCATGATCCTTCTAGTTATAATGAAGCAATGTCAGACATTGACTCAAAGAAATGGCAAGAAACCATGGAATCCGAGATTGACTCTGTGTATACCAACCCAGTCTGGACTCTTGTTGACTGTCCACCTGGTATTAGACCAATTGGAAACAAATGGGTCATCAAGAAAAAGATAGGCTCGGATGGTAAAATAGAAACCTACAAATCTAGGTTGCTGGCAAAGGGCTATAAGTAGAGAGAGAGCATTGACTATGAAGATACGTTCTCTCTTGTTGCCATGGTTAAATCCATTTGGATATTATTTGCTATAGCTGCTCACTATGATTATGAGATATGGCAAATGGATGTAAAGACTGCCTTTTGGAATGGCAACCTTGAGGAAGAACTATATATGTATCAACCTGAAGTCTTTGCGTCCAAAGATGACATTCATAAAGTGTGTAAGCTTCATAGGTCCATCCATGGACTTAAGCAAGCTTCAAGGAGTTGGAACATTCAATTTTGATGATGTAGTCAAATCTTTTGATTTCACGCAAAACATGGATGAACCTTGTGTATACAAGAAGGTGGTGGGAGTGCTGTTGTGTTTCTTGTACTTTATGTAGATGAGATCCTACTCTTTGGGAATGATGTTATCTTCAATTAAAGTTTGGTTGACCAAAACCTTCCTTATGAAGGATCTTGGAGAAGCTACCTATATAGTAGGAATAAAATCTATAGAGATAGATAAAAAAGATTAATTGGATTATCTCGATCCTTGTACATAAACAAAGTGTTGAATAGATTTCACATGGAACAATCTAAGAAGGTTCTGCCAGTCAGACATGGCATTCACCTTTCTAAGAAAATGTGCCCACAAACGATTGAGGAAGTACAAAAGATGAGCAAGATCCCATATGCATCTGCAATAGGGAGCCTCATGTATGCGATGCTATGCACAAGACCTGATATTAGTTATGGTGTAAGCATAACTAGTCGATATCAATCCAATCCAGGTTTAGAACACTGGAATGCTGTTAAGAATATCCTCAAGTACTTGAGAAGGACTAAAGATCTATTCCTCGTTTATGGAGGTGGTGATTTGCAATCAGAGTTGCAAGTGGAAGCATACACAGACTCAGATTTTCAATCTGATGTGAATGACAGAAAATCCACATCAGGATTTGTTTTGACCTTGAATGGAGGTGTAGTAAGTTGGAGAAGCTGCAAGCAAAGTGTTACTGTAGATTCTACTACTGAGGTAGAATATATTGCAGCTGCAAAGGAAGCAGTTTGGATGAAAAAGTTCATCACTGAACTTGATGTTGTTCCTACCATTGAGTCACCAATTCCACTTTATTGTGACAACAATGGGGCAATTGCTCAAGCCAAGGAACCAAGGTCTCATAAAAAATCCAAACACATCAAAAGACGTTTCCATATCATAAGGGAGATTGTTAATCGTGGAGACGTTAACATTCTCAAGGTAGCATCTGTTGATAACATATCAGATCTATTCACTAAGCCTTTATCACAAGTAAAGTTAGAACAACACATCTTGAGAAGATGGGTGTACGTTTCATGGTTGATTGGGTTTAGTACAAGTGGGAGATCGAAGGAGTTGTGTATCATAAAACAATCATTTTGATGTAATTATTATTAATCAAAATGGCAAGTTTATTGTTCATTGCTTAAATTTAATATTTGATTGAATAAGATCCAATGAATATGAGTTAAAGAGAAAGTAATCTAAAGAGTTAGATGTGTGAGACCTTTACTCTTTTACACTCTTATCCTAAAAGGTTCCTAGTCATAGGATTATCATTTGGACATTGATAATCCGGAAAGACAAGCACATACTATGTATGCTCAATATGGAGGATGATATGTTTCTTGTCATTCATGTAGAGATACTAATACAAGTATGTGGGTGCTTTTATCTTAAAGAGTACACTGAACGCAATCATTAGAGTTCTTGTATGGAGTTTTACTTACATGTCAAACTTGAACTCTAAATTGCAATAATAAAAATTAGTCATTTGACCTGAGACACCATGGTTGTCTTATGAGTGAATGGATTAACTCTTGATGATGCAATAATATTATATCCGTTAAAGGATATGATTATGCATTCATTGGTGTAATCAATTTGGTCATAGAGACATGTGAGTGTATAATAAGGAATCTCTATCCTTAAGTAAATAAGGTATATGTTCAAAGATGTGATTCAATAAGTCTTTGGCCAAAGCATTGAATGAGATTAAAAAATGAGTTTCTAATCACATTCTAAGAATCACATAAGAATAGAAATCACATTAGGGGATTGACATATTAATTCCATACCCCAATGATGTGATTGAGAACATCGTGTTTGAGAAGACTGTATTGTATTGTAATTCCTATTGAATAGGTTATTTGTAATTCTATATTAACTAGGGTAGTCATGATATGTTACAAGACGTCACTCATGACTTGTGAAGTCCTTGAGGATTCATAAACATTTATGATCCTAATAACAAGGGAGAATCAAAATGGAGTTTTGATTCGTACACGAAATAGAATGGTTCTATAAACTTTACTGCCAAGTTAATTAGAACCTAAGAGATCGCACAACATATAAGTAGATCCTTGACATTGTATTTGAAGAAGATTAAACAAGAGTTGGTTATGACCAAATAATTAATTAGATTTATTATTTGGACATAATTTGTATTTTCGGATAAAACCAAACCTATTGGGCCTAAACGATTGTCGGGTTTTTGGTGTGGACTTGGGCTTCATTAAGTGAGACTTAAATGAAAGCCCAAGACACATTTTTAGTGCCCAATAGCATGTATAGACCAGCCAACATATTGGCTTTGTGAAAGTCAATATTTCACTTTTAGTAGTTGGAGTTATTTCATATTATATAAGGTGAAAGCATGGACAAAGAGAGTAAGCAAGAGTGTGTCTTCACACTATCATCTTTTAGTTGGTATGAGAGAGTTCTCCCTTTGTATAATTGCACAAGTTGGTGTTATAACAAGGAAGGAAGAACACTTGCATACTTCTTCCTTTACTTTCATCTTTCTTCATCTTTTAATTCACTTGGTGAAGATCCTTAGTGGCCACATCCTTTTATGGCTCAGTTGTAACATTAAGGAGGAGTCTACAAGCACAAGAAGGAGTTCTTAATCCAAAGTGCTTCAAGGTGGAGGAAACACACACAAGGAGCGATCAAGGAGAGAAACTTTGGTGGTTCACTTGGATCAGATTGAAATCACGCTCCAAGGGTGAGTAGAACAGAAACTCCCTCTTTGTTCTTCCTTACTAAGCATGTTATGTTTATATACATATCATAATAAGCCAAGATCATGGGTTAAAGGAATGGATTTTATGTTTAGTTTGTAGTTTAATTGTTAAACTAATTCCGCACTAATTAAAAAGTTTTGAAATCCATCAATTCCTTCAATTTAGACCTAAGAAGAAATGCACTGGCAGCAGTGTTCGAGGGTAAAGTGGCTAGAGTTGGGTGATCATGAGCTTTTTTCACCACTGAACACTACAAAGAAGACAGTTTACGGGGGCGGACCCGTCATTCGATCTGACGGGTCCAGACTCCCCTCAGGTTTTTGGCAGATATATAATATTATATGTCTATTATTAATTAAACTATTGATTTATGTGTATGTGCAATGGCTGGACCCCCCCCCCTTCTAAATTGAATTGTACACATAAATATATAATATTCTAACCCCCACCTCCCCCACTTTCTAAACCCACGTGATTGTCATTTTGTCAGGTTAAAAATAAAATATTAATATTCATTTAATTAGAAATTTAGGATAAGAGAAGAAATTCAAAACATAAATTAATAAATATTCATATATAATTAGGATTTTGACAGCTTTTATTCTATGTATTAGGGTTGGCGGTTTGCAAATTCTGTAACTGTTTTAGGGAATCAGAAATTGAGAGAAATTTGCTGTGTATTCTCATTGATAATTGGGGCCTCTTTATATAGAGGATTACAATGCATAGAGTCTGAATCATACAAGGAAAGATAATCTCTAGATTCTTCTAATTAAACCCTATTACCACTAGGTCAAGTAACCTAGAGTTTGGGCCAAACACAAATTGAGATATCCTTAAACACTCCCCCTTGTGTTGTCCAAACACGGTGCTTCTCTCGTTGCCTTGTTAAAAACCTTGCCGAGTAACAAAAACCCAGTGGGACAAAAATAACCTCGGTCGAAAGGGAAAAAGAGCACAACACACCCTTCACGTTTCGAGGTGAACATGTAGACATCTCCCTTGATGTCTGCACCTCCCCCTGATGATTACGATCATGGGTTCAGATAATTTCCGCAAGCCAATTCTTGCCACATGTTTCTCGAACGTGGATTTGGGCAATGACTTAGTAAACAAGTCTGCCTCATTGTTCTCAGATCGAACCTGGTTCACTTTGATCTTGAGGAGCTTCTCTGTTGTTGCTGATTATAGAAGAATTTGGGCGATATGTGCTTGGTGTTGTCGCCTTTGATGTAGCCTTGCTTCACTTGTTCAATGCAAGCAGCATTATCCTCATAAATGCTCGTTGGCTCATCTATGGTAGACTTCAAACCACAATTGCTTCGAACATGCGTAACTATGGATCGAAGCCATATGCGTTCACTAACTGCTTCGTGAAGAGCAATAATCTCTGCATGATTCGAAGAGGTAGTGACTAAGGTCTGCTTTGTAGACCTCCAAGATATCGCGGTCTTTCCCATGGTGAAAACATAGCCAGTTTGGGAACGACCTTTGTGTGGGTTAGAGAGGTACCCAACATCAACAAAACCTTCCAAAACACTTATATCGTTTTGGGATGGGGAGAGGGAACGCAGTCCACCATGTGTGGCGTCCCTGACACTTGATGGGTCCGAATCCATGTTTTCTCTGTAGGGATAGAACAAGACCATATCGATCGTACCACTTAGGTATCGAAAGATATCTTTAACACCAGTCTAATGGAGTCGTGTTGGCGCTGAGCTATATCTAGCTAGCAAGTTCACAGCGAATGAGATATCCGGTCTTGTGCATTGTGCTAAATACAATAATGTGTCTATTGCACTAAGGTAGGGCACTTCTGCCTCTAGCACTTCTTCATCGTCATCTTTTGGACGAAATAGATCCTTCTTTGGATCAAGACTACAGACGATCATTAGGGTGCTTGAAGGCTTAATCTTGTCAGTGTTGAAGCGCCTAAGCATCTTTTGGGTATAAGCTGATTGATGAATCAGGATACCATCTCTAGGGTGCTCAAGTTCCAAACCAAGGCAAAACTATGTTTTCCCAAGATTTTTCATCTCAAACTCGGATTTCAAGTGTTCAGCGGTTTCCTTTAACTCTTTAAGGGTGCCTATTATGTTTCTCGAAGATCTTCGCTCTGCAAATCTTATTGTGCTCTGAGGGAAGAGTTGTCATCGAGAAGATCACCACTTTCAACACACCAAGGGTTCTGCAACTTCAGGTTGGTGCTTTGAGTCTCATCTGTATTTTACTGTTTTCTGTCAATTTTTGTTTGTGGTACTTTGTGGTGATTTCCATCGTTGTTCGGTGTTTTAGTGTCTAGAGTGAGTTTTGGGTATGCGTAGGTGTTTGACAGAGAGTTGGGGTTTTTTGGATTTCTGGATGGTCGAATCTGGGTTTTGATACATGCAATGTTCTTGTTTCGGTATTTTCTGGGTTTGGTTGTTCTTGATGTTCTTGGATGAAAACTGACGTGGGGATAGCTTAGATCATTGTTGAACTAACCAACCTGGGTTTTAGGGTTTATGATGGCTAGCGTCATAGAGATCTCGAGCAGTGAGGATTCCGGGTTTGACTTGTAGCTGAGAGTGGCGGATGGTGTTTATTGACTTATTGCGTCCGTCTGCCCCTGCAAGAACTTCACTGTCTGATCCGCTACAGACCATACCCGAGGACGTTGCTATGGGTCGTGCTAGGCTTCAGAGAGTTCAAGGGCGCGTGAGGATGCTGCCTCCAGTGGTTCCTCTGGTAGGGAGGAGACTGGCGTGGAGTTTGAGTCAGCCTGGGTTCTCTGTGATGGTACCCTAATGGACTAGGCGGGCGGACCGATGACTGCAGCAGCCATGAACGGAGTGAAGCGGGTGTTTCGGATTCCTAGAGTGGTAAAGCTGCGTCCGCCACACGCTGATGAAAGAGCCTCCATTTTTCCGGCAGGGTGTGCTACCGTCCACAAGGCCATATTCAGCCAAGGTATCACTTTTCCGCTACTTCCCAACCTTCAGATCCTGATATGCGAGTTTGACCTCGCCTTTGGATAGATTTGCCCTAATATGTGGCGGCTGTTATTGGCACTGAACTCTCTGTGGTGCCTATCCGGGTGTGAAAGGCCGACCGTTACGGAGGTGCTACACTTCTATGAACTTGTATACATGCGGCGGCAGGGGTGTAGCAGACAGGTGAACCTTACTCGCCGCCAGGGGGCACCCAAGGTGATAGAGAACCTGAAAGACTAGATGTCTCCCTAGCGGGCGACCTTCTGCATGGTGACCTCTGGGTGAGAGTATGACGCCTGGGCGAATGACGAGGCACCGACGTATAGGTTGAGTCAGAATTCTAGCTAATCCGAGGTTGTTGGTAGTCACCGCTGACCGTGTCTGGGGTTTGTTAGAAGATATGCTTGTGTTTTGCCTTTTGCTAACTATTGCCCCGTTTTGTGCAGCGGGTCTTCGTTTCAATTTTCCGCTTGAGGAGCAGTGCCATGTTGCCAGGATAAAGGGCTGTTGGCGGAATCGCAACTTTCTCGATCTTCGCCTGCTCACCTGGTGGGAGTTGTTAGTCGATCTGAGGCAGACACGTGTCGTTGGTAAGCATTTCTGGCCAACTTATTGTCTTTCCCTTTTATTTTGTGCTTCATGCTAACTAGCGGTATCGTTTTAGATTCACCATCGTGAAATAAAGCCAGTCGGGAGGCGTTTGAGAAAGCTATGGAATGGGCGGAACTTGATGACTTCCTGGAGAGCATGTACACCGCAGGCCCGGCCGCGCAATAGACCACCGTTGATCCTCAGAGTCTGGCGGTGACTTCTTCAGACTTTCCTATGGTGCTGCCTATGCCCCACCACTCACACCTCCCTCCCTCTGGCCAAGCGGAAAGGCCAATTAGAGGTGGCGTCGAGCGAGGGGCTGTCGGCGGGAGTCAAGCAGTTGTGGCTCTTGTTAGGGCAAAGAAAGTTGCAGCCCAGCGGTGAGGGCCCCAGAAAGAGTAGACGGTGCGGCAGCTAACCTTGACTATAGCAGGCTTGGAGCGGCATGAGCCGCCGAAGGATGTTTTCACTGGTTCCACGCGAGTGGTTCTACAAGGGAAGCGACCGCAAAATGATGATGAGGGGGAGGAGGAGGTAGACGATGCCATGACCATAGGGGCCAGCCAACAGAAGAAGGCTAGGAAGGATGCTTCTGAGGTGACTATGGTCGTCGTCGGGGAGGTGCCTCAGAGTGGGCTGGACTCATTTGGTGCCTATGTCGAATTCCTGACAGACTCGAGCAGAAGTTTCTGTTCCACCTCTGCGAGCGGCTAGGGTTTGGAGGGTTGGATGGGTTGGTCCGCCCGACCACCATCCAACAGTCGCCCTGTAGCTTGGGGTTTGGGCACCTATCTATCGGGCTACACGAACTCTTCCTTTCAGTGTCGAGCCAGCCTCGGGTCGAGCGGCAGTTGAGGGAGGAGATTAAGGGGTCTCCAGGGGGAGCTGACGGATGCCCAGGGCAAGTTGGTGGATGTTGAGCGGCACTTGCTGAAGGTGGCCATCGAGCGGCACTTTGAACGGAACGACCAAATATCTCACTCGGAGCAGGAAATAGCTCTGCTGAAGGATCAGGTGGCGGCGAAGGAAAAGAAGGTTGAGATCCTTCAGCGGGAGTCTACAGCTAAGGGCTCCGAGCTGAAGAAATTGGAAGATAAGGCCGCCCGGCTGCAAGCTGAACAGAGTCGCGTCGAGGCCACCGCTGTGGAGGCGTTCAAGCAGTCCGCAGCCTACCAGCAAGCCCTGACCGAGGAGGCAAAGGCTATTGCCGTTGCTAATCTGGACCTGTTGAAGCAAAAGGGCGCCATTGACTGGGTTAAGGCATCGCAGCCTGTGGGTACGTCGAGGCTACTGGCAATACCAGTAGGAGGGTCTGTCGCGGGTCAAGGGATGGGGCTCGCTCTGGTAGTGGGGAAAGCGATGAGCGTCCAACGGATGATATCTAGCGGACTCCCCCTCCTACCCAATCTGAAATTTCCCGGGCTGACTTCTTGGCTGCCCACACCCCAGTGAATGGTGTGTGGGTGAGGAAGAGGCCGCTGCTCCTGAGAACCCAGCCGCTGCTCACTGACTTCTTGGCGAGCCCTACTGGTCGGGTCACAACCACCGTCGGAGGGTGAGGAAGAGGCCGCTGCTCCTGAGAACCCATGAAGCCTGCTGCTACCCTTTTGAAATGCCGCTGAGGCCTGTTTGTAGTTTATTTTATTTTTTTTTGTTGCCGCTTAGGCCATTTGGTATTGCCGCCAAGGCTTCAGTTGTAAATTGACGATGTCTTTTTTGGGCGGGGAGTCCCGACCATTAATATGAAGTATCTGTTTGAACCTTTTGCAAATGTGATTGCTGGTGAAATTACTATTGTTATGCATGGGCTTGTAGCGCTTGAGTTCTGATTTGAGCTTTTGTTAGTCAACGAAACATTAAAGGAATTAAAATTGTTCTAAGTGCACGATGTAGCGGACGTGGTCCGCCGAATATTTTTAGCTTTTTCCAGTTAATTCTTGTGCATGGACTTGGCGACAATGGTTTGAATAATTCCTCGTTTCATTAATAGCTGATAGATCAGCGTTTACAAAAGCGGGGTTGTACTCGTTGGATATCCCTTAACTAATATTGAACAAAAATTTAGCTAAGTCAAGATGCTCTTGGGTAGCGGCATGAGTATTTGTAATAGTACCGAAGGTGTTTGGTATTCCAAGGGTGGGTCGTTGTGACGCCATCCTTGTCCATTAAGTAGAAGGTGCCGGGCCTAACGACTTCCACAATTTTGTATGGTCCTTCCCAAGTTGGGCGGAGTGTCCTTGGTAGCGGAATGACCTCCTTTATTACCCAGTCCCCCAGTTGGAGGTTCTGAGCTTTGACTCTGGCATTGTAAAAACGTGATACCCGTTGTTTGTTTTGCAAGTTGTGAAGATGGGCTTTGTGGCGTTTTTCCTCGAGGAGGTCCTTGTCGAGGTTGACGCCTTTGCCGTTGGTCTCGGAGCAGTATCCCTCGACCCTGGCGGTTGGTTGGGTGACCTCAATTGGTAGGACGGCCTGTTCTGAACATCATACATAATGGTGTTTTACCAGTGGCGGAAGTTGAGGTAGTCTGGATGGCCCACAAAACTTCCGGGAGTTTTTCCACCCATAAACCCTTGGCGTCGTCGAGTTTCTTTTTAAGCAGCTTCTTGATTATCTTGTTTACTGCTTCGACCTGGCCATTAGTTTGGGGTGGGCGACAAATGCAAAGCTCATCTTGGTGCCCAGGTTAGCGGTGAAAGATATGAGTTCCTTGTTGTTAAACTGTGTGCCGTTATCTGTGATGATTGTGTGGGGGACGCCGTAGCCGCAGTAGATGTTCTTTCAGAGGAAGTGAGTTACCTTGGCGGTAGTTATTGCCGTCAGCGGTTTCGCCTCTATCCATTTACTGTTGTAGTCGATGGCAACAATGATGTATTTGAACTGGCCCTTGGCGGTTGGGAATTTACCGAGTAGATCAAGGCCCCATGTGGAGTGAATCCATGGACCAATGATGATGGAGAGGGGTTCCGCTGGGGTGTGGGGAAGATCAGCATATTGTTGACACTTGTGGCAAGATCTGGAAAAGTTTCAGGCGTCGTCTCCGAGTGTGGGCCAGAAGTAGCCTTGTCACATTGTGCGATTGGCCAGTGATCTGGCGCTAGAGTGGTTTCCACATTCCCCAACGTGTATCATGGCAAGAACAACCTTCCCCTCCTCTGGGGTCAGACACCGAAAGTTGGGGTGGGTGAGCCCTTGGAGGTAAAGCTTGCTATTCTGGATGTTGTAGTGGACTGCCCTCCGCTTAAGTTGTCTTGCCTCAACCTTATCTGCTGGCAGTGTGCCATTGCGCTAGTATTCTATGATTTTATCCATCTAGCTGGGATTGACCTCAATGTTGAAAATCTCCGCCAAGGTTTTAGTGATGCTTGGCCTGTCAAGGCACTCCACCCTTGTGTCCATTGGACTTTGGTGTGGTTGGACTATTGCCAATCTTGCCAGTGAGTCAGCCTTGGCGTTCTTTTTCCTGGGGATCTGTGTGACAGTGTGAAATTTGAATTTTTTTAGGAGTGTCTTGACGTACCCCAGGTATGCCGCTAATTGTTTGTCTTTGGCCTGGAAAGTGTCGTTGACTTGGTTGACGACTAGCTGGGAGTCGATGAATATGTTGACGCTGTCAGCCCCCGAGTCGATGGCTAGGAGTAAGCCGACAATGAGCGCTTCATACTCCGGCATGTTGTTTGAGGCTTTGAAATTGAACTTTAGCGCGTATTCCACGTTTAACCCTCTTGGTCCTATCAAGATGACTCCGGCGCCGCAAGCCTTAGCTGAAGTGGAGCCGTCTACGTGGAGGTTCTAGTCTGACCGCTGTAGGGGGCTGGTTCCTCAGCAGTTAGTATTTATGTGTTGACCTCTGTACTTAGGTTAGGTTCATCTTGCCGCTCGGTGAGCTCAGCGATGAAATCCGTCACTGCCTGGCCCTTCATGGCAGTCCTTGGCTTGTAGTCAATATCGAACTCGCTGAGCTCAATGGCCCACTTGCTAAAGCGGCCAGAGTGTTCAGGGTTTTGCATTACGTACTTCAGCGGTTGATTTGTTAGGACATGGATTGTGTGGGCCTAGAAGTATTGGCGGAGCAGCCTGGCAGAGACAATGAGTGCGAGGGTGAGTTGGTCCAGTGGGGGATACCTTGTCTCCGCCCCGTTCATTCCTCTGCTGGCTTAGAAGACTAGGAGCTCCTCATGGTTATCTCTTCGTACAATGGCGCAGCTTACCGCTGTTGGTGATACCGCCAGATATATGTATAGTACCTCACCCTGAATGGGAATGGAGAAAAGTGGAACAGCTGCCAAGTATTCTTTCAGGCCCTGGAACGCCGCCTCACAATCTGGGGTCCAGTCGATTACCTTCTTGTGGGTTCTTTTCAACAGCTTGAAAAATGGGAGGCATTTGTCGGTGAGTCTAGATATAAACCTAGAGAGGGCGGTCAGTTTTCTTTGTAGGCTTTGAACGTGCACCTTCCATTCTGGAGCCTTAAGGTTGAGGATGGCCTGCACCTTGTCAGGGTTGGCCTCAATTCCCCGCTCACTGACGATATAGCCTAGAAATTTGCTGGCAGTGACGCCAAATTTGCTGGGTTAAGGCGCATGCCATAGGCCAAGAGAATGGCGAATATGATTCTGAGGTTTGCCACATGTCCGCTAGCCTTGATGCTTTTGACCAACATGTCATCTACATAGACCTCAATGATTTTGCCGAGATGCTTAGCGAACATGGCGTTCATCAGCCGCTGATAGGTTGCACCAGTATTCTTCAAACCGAAGGGCATGACATTGTAACAGTATAGGCCCTTGTCGGTGGTGAATGTGGTACAGTCTTGGTCGCCGAGGTGCATCTTGATCTGATTATAGCCGGAGAAGGCGTCCATCATGCTGAGCAGTTCATGGCCAGTGGTTGCATTGACCAGTTGATCAAAGCGGGGTAGCGGGAAGCTATCCTTTGGACATGCCTTGTTAAGGGCTTTATAGTCGACGCACATCCGCCATTTTCCTCTAGGTTTCTTGACCATGACTAGGTTGGAAATCCACGCCGAGGATAATTGACCTGGCGGATGAACCCACTGTTCTGGAGCTTGGCGACCTCTTCTCCGATAGCAGGGTATCTTTCCTCGTCGAAGGCCCTCCGCCGCTGCTTAACCTGGTAGAAGGATGGTTTGATGCTCAACTTGTGTCTAATGATCTCAGGGGAGATGCCCGGCATGTCAGCATAGGACCAAGCAAAGACGACGGCGTTGTCACGTAGAAACTATGTGAGTTCAGCAGCTACCTCTGGGGCTAGCTGAGCTCAGATGCGGACTGTCCGCTCAGGGTGCTCGTCGGAGATGCTGACAACCCTCAAGGATGTTTCTGGGTTGACAGGCTCCTTTCTCACATACTTCTCCTCCTCATCCCTAGGATCCTCAAAAATATTGGCCGCTGGCGCATGGTTTCCTACTGTGAAGATCTCATGCCGGTGCGTTGATCGAGCCACAATTGTTGAGTAGCACTCCCGTGCTAGCTGCTGGCTTTCCCTAACACAACCTATGTCGTTGGGTGTGGGGAACTTCATGAGGAGCATATAACCGGCGATGATGCACTTAAGTTTGTTGAGTGTCAGTCGACCAATAATGGCTTTGTACGAACTGAAGCAATCGACGACGGTGAACTCTGTATGAACCTCCGCCGTACATGGGCTGGTGCTGATTACCAGGTGCATGTAATCAGAGCCTAGCGGCTGTGTGACATCGACAGAGAAGCTGAGCAGGGCTCATGATCCTGGAGCAATTTCCTGTTCCACTGGAGTTGGTTATAGCAACCATTGAATATGACATTAACAGCGGATCCGCTGTCAACAAGGACACTTCCCACTGACCATTTATCGAGTATGGCGTCGATCAAGAATGGATCATCATAGGGGAGATGCACTCCACGCTCCTCCTCCTCCTCTGAGAAGGTGATGGGCTCCCAAGCGGACTTTGGGAGTTTGGCGGATCTCTCATAACGGATGTTGCAAACTTCTTTGGGGTGGTTGGCGCGTGCATATAGCTTTCTTGCTCTATGAGACATGTTGGTAATTGGAGCACCGTCGTCAATGGTGTTGATGTGCCGCAGTGGTTCAATGTTGGCGACCACAGGTGGTGGTTGGCGCACCTTGAACTGTTCCATTTTTCCATCTCGATATAAAGTCTCAACGGCCGTTTTGAGAGCATTTCAGTTATTGGTGTTGTGACCGCTGTCCTCATGGTACTTGCACCATTTGTCGGTGTTGCTGGGTTTTCCTACCCTTAGGTATTTTCTTGGGGGTGGCGGCAGAATTTGGTCTTTGCACTGGTCGTATATCTCCTCATACGAAGTTGTGAGGACTGTAAACACTGCATACCGCTGGGAGGACTCCTTCTGTTTGTTTTGGTTATCCCCCTAGAATGAGCGGTTGCCCTTGTTGTAATGTTGATCCCTCTGCCGCTTGCTCTGATAGTCGCCCGGTTGCCACTCTCTCTTCTTGTCAGTTGGTGGTGGAGTGGCGGCTTTGTTAGCGGTTTCCTGATGGCTGGAGGAGGGCTGAGTGGACTTTACCGGTGCTAGCGGTGATGGTGGGGTTTCCCCGTATGTGATGAACTCTGCTTGTGCATGGATAACCGCCTCACTCATGACGTGGTCATATGCGGCATTTGGGTGATTGTAATTGAGGTGGTAGAGAAATGGGCCCTTGAGTAGTCCTTGCTTGAAGGCTGCTACTGCCATTGTTTTGTCAAGATCGCGACACTGAGATGCTGCTGCCCGCCACCTGGTGACAAATGCCTTCAATGTTTCCTCGGTGCCTTGTTTGACGTTGAACAATTGAGTTGTGTTGTGGTGTCCGGCGGGTAGCAGGATGAACCTAGAGAGGAAAGCGTTTAATAGTGCATTGAAGGAGTCGATGGATCCAGGTGGGCACTCAAAAAACCAGCTCATTGCCTCACTATCGAGTGTTTCGCTGAACAAATGACAGAGGGTGGCGTCATCAAATTCCTTATTGTTGGTGACTTTTTTGAAGGTGTCCATGTGGACGAAGGTATCAGCCATGCCACTGTAATGTGACATCTTCGGTGTCTTCGCATATGCTGGTCTGACGGCTTGCAGGATTCTGGCGGTGAATGGCCCTAGTCTAGACTCAAAGAGCGGGTGTGGGGTTAGTGTCGGGGCATCTGCCTCCGCTCGGATTAGCCTTTGCTCTAATTGTTGCATCCTCTCAAGGATTAAAGCAGTCGCGTTGCCAGCTGTCCCCGCCTAGAGATTCCGCTTAACCAACTCCCGCATGGGTACAGGGGGAATACCTTAAGTTCTGGCCCTGACTGTCGAGCGGTAGGTGTGTGGTTGTGACTCCACTTCTTGTTCCAGCATTAGGCGGGGCTGGGGAGGTGGACCCATTCCTAATAGCTCTGGTGGGTTCAGCAGTACTTGCATCTGTATGACTGGTAAGGGCACCAACCTGCCAGTGTTGGGTCGACTATGCCTAGTGCTCTGCGATTGCTCGCTTTGTGTCGTGTTGGCATTTTCCTCCAGCGCCTCATCAGTTCGTCGAACTTTGACATTAGTGTGACTACCTGCTTTTGGGGGCCTTCTCCATGCGCTCCTGCTCACTCTCTTTGTTTGCCTTATGGAGATTCGCTAGTGCCAACTCATACATAGTGGCAAGGTCTTGACCCGACGGGTGGCTGCTGCCAGGTGGCATTTCTGCTGTTGCGTGGGTGGGCGGGACTAGTTGCGTCACTGGCGGCTCCGCACCGGGGTTGACTGGAGTGTTGAATAGTGCTCGGTTAACATTAGCCGCTGGGTTAATGCTAGCAGCGGGGTTGGCGGGATGGGGGTCGGCAGACTAATCTACTCGCTCCTCAGTGTTTCCCTTGGTACCGTTAGCCATAGTGATTGTGGTGGGGTGGCCTTTTGTTCAAGAGTTCCCACATATGGCACTAGTGTTAATGCTTCAGATTTGGGCGCTAGCCCAAGTCTTTGTTTAACGCTGATCCGATGGGCGGATCTCTACTTGTGGTGTTTTCTGAGCTTCCGCTACCTGTGAAGTGAAATACAAAGGGCATCAGAAGGAGACCGCATTGGGCGGTCTTCTCTTCTCTGATGCCTAATTTAGTCAATGTATTTGCGTTGACATGATAACCGTAGGTAAGTAATAAATACGTAATCAATGAGGAGAGAGGAGTTGACCTTTTATGGGTGAGGAAGAGGATTGTTTTCGATGTGGGACTGATATGCATCAGTTCCCAGTTTGTGGAGCTTCTGATGTTGCCTTGGCGTGGAGTGTGGAGGGGCGTCAGCGGTGATCTGGAGGCTAGCCGGGGCTTAGGCGGTAGCCTGTATGGAGGTGATTCTGTAGGTCATACGGTTGGCGGTAG
Organism: Rosa lucieae; assembly: GCA_024704745.1. Classification (NCBI taxonomy): domain Eukaryota; kingdom Viridiplantae; phylum Streptophyta; class Magnoliopsida; order Rosales; family Rosaceae; genus Rosa; species Rosa lucieae. Next base: position 26,706,002 of record CM045492.1, read on the forward strand.
TTGATACCGCTGGTGTTGATATGAGTGTGGCTCATTCATAGCTAATTATGCTTGCAAATGCGTATGTAAGTACACCTATTAATGTCAACAGGTTTTTGTTAGGAGGTGTTGGCATCTCAGGCCCGAAATCCTTCCTCTTCGTTAGTGAATCCAATTCAACCTGGATCCCATCTTTCCATTTAGGCCAATTTTCTCCCAGAAATTCTCATGAGATGGATTTTGAGTATCAATGATCAATGGAACAAGTTGTGCCAAACTCGCTCTCTTCCTAGGGCGATAATCCATCGAGCCTATGGGTCTCCTACGCTATCTAGCGGAACCCATGGCCTATGACGTCATTATGCCACCTTTGTGACATCACCATACCACCATCCATGGTAGTGGTGCCGTACCCATCTCCTCTGGGTGGCACCATGTCCTCTTGTGGGGACATTAATCTTTGCAGACATGTTTGTAGCAGGTATATGTGATCTCATCACTTTTAGGGGATCAATATGAGACATAGTGGGGACAGACCACGACAATTCCTGTCGTTCCTGTTGAACATTGACGTTCTAATCTCCCCCTAACGACGGGAAGACTGTCTCATCAAAATGGCAATTTGCAAATCCAGCAAAAAAGAGATCGCCTGTCAAAGGTTCTACATAGCGGGCGGACTTATGGTTGGATACTTATGTCCAACACAAATATATATATATATATTATATATGAATTTTTTGCAATGACTCATGTTGATGCGCTGTGGCGGCGCAATTGGCATTTAAACCGCACACTTAAATATGCATAAGTACGAGATATTAGACTCGAACCCAGTCACTAGCTGTAACTTGAGTGGCTGCTATGAGTTGTTAATGAATGAGCATAGTTGCATGCGATATTGCATAACCCAAGCGGAAATATTGGTGCGCATTACCAAAGTCCGGGCTACCATCGTAGTCTTTTAATGGTGGCTTTTCTTCGAGACCAATTGGGTGTGTACATGGGAATATGATACTTGATATCAATACCAATGATATGCAATAGTCAACGAAAATTTTCGATGTAAACTTTCTAGCATTATCAAGTCAAATTGACTTAATGGGATGATCTGGGTAGTGAGCTCATAGCCATATGTTCTGGGCTAGGAGTTCATCATAAGCAGCACTACGAGTGGATGATAGCGCGACACGTGACCAACGTGTCCGCACATTAACCAACACCATAAAACATCTACGCAGTTCACAAGTTGGTTGAATCGATCCACAAAATCCTCTTGGATTCTATATAAGAATGGAATTATTTCTTTAGTGTCCTTTGCATAGGATGGTCTTGATCCTTAAAAAAACAGGATTTACAGAACGAAAGATTGACCTTATAATCAACCAATGAAGATTTTGGTTGAGCCACAATGTCACAATTTACTTTGAGAAGTAGAGAGAGGAGCCAAGTCTCCATACATAGCGTCAAAGCCATGATTTTGCCTCAAGGGGATTATAGCACCGGCGTTGGCCGGCCGGTGGTGCATGGCAGCGGAACCCCAAGGCTCGACGGCGGTGCAATGCTCTATTTGAATCCACTTTTGATTCTCACTTCTCTTCGTTCTGAAGAAGAGATGTCCGTGTGAAGTCTTAGTATCACGGATCATCATATCATGACCTGGGTGTCTCAAATGGTCGTGCCAAAGCCTATATGTGTCAGAATCCCATAAGCCATCTCTCATGACATGGTTGGATTCAATGACTCGAATAGTGGTTGCATACAACCCACTAGAGCGACACATAAGATACTCGTTTATGTGCATAGTCATTAGAGGTGATGCAAAGAAACTCTTGTCCATTCTCACAATGTGTTTCCACATGAAAACCATTGGCTTTTATATCTTTCAAATAAAGTTCAAATTAAGGTATGTCCAAGACATTAAGTTAAAGAATCGACACTTTATTAATAGCCAATGATTACATCAAAGTTTCTTAACCAAAGTCTAATCCAAATAAAAATCAAACTTAGACAATTGTAGGGTAACTCCAATCAAATATGACCAGGGAAGTAGAGAGAGATGTCGGTGGAGCGAGGCTCTCTTAAGTACCACTAATCTCAATCACTTTCCTAGACATCATACTTCATTGGATGCGCCACTTGAGAAAGAAAAGAGTTAATACAAAATTGTCATTTATTGATTAAGGCATAATTGCCATTACATAATTCTTGGGAAAAAAATAAAAGACTCTATTCGAAAAAATTTGCAACATTTTGTCTTCATCGCCATATTTAAAGTTTTTTTGTACTCGATGTGTTGATCACCATTGATCAAGTACTCCATAAAACATAATGTAGAGGATGCATGCTCTCTTGATTGAGGCGTATTGACGCAATATAAATGGTCCCTAGGACCATTGGCGTTGGAATAGTGTTACCATGGCCAAAAGTGGTGCCATGGTGTCCAACCCCCAATCCTCAATGTCATGACTCCTTTGGTCATGTATTTGCCAACTTTGGCAATTACCTTCATGAGCATGTTGATCATATCATCCATGGCGACTTCTTCTAGCCATTGAACGGTGCTCATGGTAGCCATCTTGAGGCCTACCATATTTTCCATTCACAAAGTTCGTGGATGTGCCTTTCAACACATGTCATAGCTCCAATTAGCTTATGGAAATTTGTGATCCGTCTTCTGTTTACATGAGTTCGGAATAAATCAGAGGACCTCATAGCATAGACAGGGAAGGTATTGAGGGTTTTCTCAATCAATTGTTCTTCTGTGATAGTTTTTCACAGGCATGCATCAATGACTGATGCGGAGAGCTTCCGAATAATATTCCATAACTTTGTCAAAGTTAGAGAAGCAGAGATAATTTCATCATGCTTCTAAGTTCGGAAAATTGTGAATGTTGTTAAAACATTCATGAAGCGCTACCCAAAGGTTTCTAGCGCTATCCTTATTCATGCACTCAAACTGGAGTGCCATCTCCATGTGGCGCTTCATCAGGGTAAGTGCCCTAGAATTTTCGATCTCAGTTTGAGGGTCTGGAGCAGTTCCTTTATGACAAAGCTCTTGGATTGTATACAATAAGTCACGGGAATAAGGTGGAGCTCAACATCCTGAGCCCACATAAGGTATCTTTTGCTTGCATAATCCAATGGAACAAAATCGAGTATGTTCAAGTTTGACATCTTGAAAAAGGGTGAAACAAGAACTAATTAGTTTCGGAGTCAATGCTTTCACGAAAACTAATATTAATAAGATTTCCGAGCTATGCTACCAAGAAATCGATTTCCAAGAATATTTGGATTAGACCGAAACAATGATGTTTTAATGTGGTCACAGTTTGATGCTTGCGGACGCTCTTAGTCCGAATATTATGAACACTCTTAGTTCATTGATTACGAACGCTCTTAGTTTGTTTATTATGAACACTCTTAGTTCATTGATTACGAACACTCTTAGTTCGTTTAGCGTGAATCCCCACAATTCCTCTTATTAAATAATCAAACCCATGTTCGTTTATTTCAAATCCTGCAGCAAATAAAGGAATTTAAAAGACAAGAAAGCATGAACTTTAATCTCAAAAACTTACTTGTTGATTCGGGGTTTGAGTCACGCACGTGTTGATGCAGTCATGATGGAGCGAAGCTAACTGAAGAGATGATGAAGTGAGGCTTGCAACGGTGGTAACGCTTCAATCCTAAGCTAGGATTGCAGTGGCTGTTTGATCCTAAGCTAGGATTGCAACCGGTTTGCAATCCTGGTCGTGGCAGAGGGCTGGAACGCAGGGCTGCAGTGAGTTGCGGGGCAGCGGGGGCTGCAGGCGCGAGGGCACGTTGCTTGGTTGGCTGGCAGGCGCACGAGCGCGCTGGGTGTGCAGTAGGAATGCAGGGGCAGCAGCTCGCAGGGGCAGGCTGGTAGGGGAGCGTTGGGCTGGGCATTGGGTGCGTTGGCTGCAGGGGCAGCAAGGAGGCTTGCCGTAGGTGGCAGGAGGGGCAGTAGGCGTCCAAGGGTACGCTCGGTTGTGTTTGGGTTCTTGCGACATTTTTGGTGAGGAGAGTTTTTAGGGTTTTTTTTTTCTCTTTTAGGGATAGGGTTAGGGCTCGTACTAATAACGTGTTGTAGGAAAATATGATTCGAAAGAAATTGTGTATCTTATTATTGATAATAGGAGCCCTTTATATAGGGATTTACAGAGTACATGAAAGGTAATAGAATCCGAATATAACTAGGAAATCTAGAACCGTCTCCTATTACAACTCTAAGACTAAACCCTAGTTTGAAGAGGCACACATGATGTCGACTTCCTTCAACATCTGCAAAATTGTAAGGATTATTATTATTATTATTATTATTATTTTTCATGGTCTGAATGTCTAAGTAGTGGTGATGTTACTGTTATTGTCTTGACATGAACTATTTTGTGGAGGTTTGGTTTGGGTTGGTGGTCATCAAGATGTAATGTTTTCTTGTGTAGGTATTTTTTATACCAAGTGGAGGAACTAGGGCTCCTGCTCTGAAATCTGCTCATGTAGTTTTAACAAGGTATGGCTTTTGTGTTCCTTTGCATAGCTGAGTTAATGTATATGTTCTTTCTTGTTAGTCTTTCCTCACATTTATTGCTTATCAAATGATGCTTGTATCACTTAAATGACTTCATTCTTTAGTTGTCTCATTAGTATGTAGAATTTGGTATATGAAAAAGTTTAATATATTGTGCAGGTCTTATGATGCTTTACATGGGAGCCATATTTTTCTTAAATTATTTCAGGCAATTTCTATCAAGAAGGGTGGAGACAATACGTTTGAGAGGAGATAGGTAGAAGAACGAAAACTAATAGATTTGAGTTTTGGTTTGGGTTCTGACGAAACTAAGGGGAGATTTTTGGTTTCTTAACAGGTTTTGAAGGTTAATTTCTTTCTTTCTTCAATTTTCTTTAGACCCTTGAAAGGATAGCTGAAATCTTGTTTTCATTGAATGATTTTGTTGGTGTACTTTTGTTGTTCAATATCAAAATTTCATGCACACCAGTTGTTTGATTCATTGCTTTTATTTATTTATATTACAGAAGCATGAACAACTGTTCCTTCTTCTGGCCTTGGTGAGCATGCTTTGGTTATGGGAAGACTTGGCCTCTCTTTGAGTCTTTCTACTAGACTGTGTGAAAGAGAGGCAAAGAAGGGAATTGCAGAAAGGTCAGAGAAGAAACTGAAGATAAGGAAAAAGGTTATGCCTGTGTTACCAATAATTTGACCAATATGTGATTGTTGAGGGTTTTTGCTTGTCTACCAAAAGGTTATTAACTAGAGAGAACAAGATAACCATGTGGACTTTATTTCCTTGCTAAGAAGGTTGGTCGAGATATAGAATTGTTGTTTATTTCTTTAATTTCTATTTTCGCAGGTTTCGGTCGTCTGTTTTCTTTTAATTAATTAACACAGAAAATGATCTCCAAAATCCCTAAACATTTACCAGTATCAGTTTAGTATGTTAGCTTAATTTATATAAAATTTCATTGATATCTGATCAGTTTAGGTTAGGTTTTTATTTTCGTTTTGGTTTCTGCTCAGAGTAGTTAATCTGTTTTGTGTTCATTAGTTCAGTTGTTATTAGTACTCTGATTGTAGTTATGAATAAGAAAATCCTTACAATTACCATATTGAAGTTGTCTTTTGTTCTGGAACCATTTGTGTTTGGAGGATATCCATAAAGTATGAAAGAGGCGGTGAAGGAAAGGCTGCTTATTTTTTCTGTAGATGAGTTTAAATTTTGCTGGCAAGCTGTTTATTCTACAGTTTGGGTTGCTGCAGTGTCATTGTTTATGGAGTTATTGGGATTCTCAACCAAAAAATGGCTAACAACTGGGGTCTAGGCACAATATTGCTCACTCTTGTGGTTAAAATTTGGTTGGACATGAATTGCAAGTTGTACTTTGAACTGATGCGTTAGCAATACATTGTAGTAGGAGACCTCTTTGCAGTTTTTTGTATGTTTTAGCAATCTATGAGAATGATGTGCTACTAAATGACATTTGGAACTTATTTGTATCAACATTTTCATATTTGCCTATTTTCAGGAAGCAGTTGTGTAAATTCAATTCAAACAACATATAGGACAAGTAATTGTAGTAGTGCAAAGTTATCAGACAACACAAGTGTTCACAAACTTGTTTAATGTCCATTCAAGATGACAAATGCATCCAGTAACTTGTTATATTAAATGCAATTCAAACAACAAAAATAAATATTAAGGGTAGTGTGAGGTTCATTTAAGACAACACATGCATCCATCAGACCATCACTTGTTATTTTAAATGCATTTCAGACAACATTTACATCCTGAAACTTGTTATCCTAAATATAATTCAGACAACATGAATGGACAGAATGTGAACTTTGAGATTTATTCTAGACGACAAGTTCTCCCACACTTGTTATCTTAAATTCATTTCAGACAACAATGCCATCTACAAACTTGTTATTCTAAATCACATTTAGACGACATGAAGGGAAAATATATGTAGTTTGAGGTTCATTCAAGACAACTACTAGTCCTATACATGTCATCTTAAGTTTGTTTCAGACAACAGGGTCATCAAACAAATTGTTATAAACGAGCGTTCAGACAATAGAAGGAAATAATAATTGAAGTATGAGGTTTACTTCAGACAACATATTTATCATTGGCAAATGAACTCTTGTTTAAGGTTCACTCCAGACATCATGTTTTTCATATCAATGTCGTGGGATGAATCACACAACCACACAACCATGGAAACATTGTTGTGTTAAAATAATTTCACACAACACTTGAGTAATAAACTGTTGTGTGAATCTATTCTCTACAACAGTTTAACTAAATTAATAAAAATTGCGTAAATTCAGACAACACATATTTACATATACGTGTTGTATGAATGAGTTAGAAGACAACATAAAAAGCCTGTCGTTTGATTTAACTCGATCAGACGACAGGCTACTAGACAACATTCTCATTTTCGATCAGACGACAGGCTTTAGCCCGTTGTCTGATTCACTTTCTCCTGTAGTATGAAATTCACCTTCACTTCATTTCTGTCTAATTATAACACATAAACTCACATATACTGGAATTGTAGCGGACTGTATACTCTAAGCAAGAAAGTGTTCCATAAGTTTCTGTCTAATACTCCCAAGGCATGAACAAAGCAGATTCTAATACTCGAATAAGAAGATTGAGTAGACTATGATGAGGCTCAAGATGAAGTTCCAAGCACTGGTGTTTAACTAAATGCTCAAACTCAAACTACCACTTCTTTCTACCAAAATGTCACATTGAAGGATCAAGAACCAAGACAAGCCAATGAAAAAATTAATGAACTTAATCTCAATGAAAACTTGCAAAAAATTGAAATGAGCACTGTGAGAAGAAGCAAATATCTGAACATGGTCATATGATCAGTAGGACAAGCTATTTCAGCCATGATACCGTTATAAATTGTAAACCTAAGACTGAATAGAAGACAAATTGTATGAATTAAGAATAACAATGTACAATTTGGGAGAAAGTTTAACAGAAAAGCTTGTTTATTTTTAAGAAGTTTTGTTTCAAATGAGCATGCAGCTCGGGTAGCCTTTTATAGGTTGTTAGCTACTAATCGATTAATCAATAAGCATGAAGCATGTTACCCTAACAGATTTCTAACGACAATAATTATAGCCGGAATCTCCTCCAGAGTTCTTGTACAAGAATGCTGACTTGGACTTGCTGCTGCTGATGAAGCTACTGTGCTAGCATATTTACTGTCAATACAGCAAAGGATCTCTGTTTGGCTCTTGAAAGAGCAAGTGAGTCCAAAGTCTACATAAAGAGTTCTAAGAGAATGCAGAATATATATAGTTCCTTTATATTGCAACTTGATCTCCAAAATGAAATCATTATTTGACACAGTTGATCCTTTCTCATCTAAATGTAGTCAGCCTGTGGCATATTACTGTTAGGTCTTTGAGCTAGGGCAAGTAGGCTTGTTGCTACACTTGTTTGCCTAAATATAGGAGATTGACTCAAGATCAATAACACATCAATATATCTTTAACGAGTGCCATCCTCCATGAACTATGAGAAAAAAGTACAAACTTTAGAATTACTGGAACACGTACGTGTGGGGATTTATGGCAGCTGAAACATGAAAATAAAACATTATTGAAAGTTTTGCCAGACTGACTATTTGAATTGAACCAGAAATGAAAAAGAAATTATTAGTATTATACTAGACATACCCTTAAAGAAAGATATTCTCAAAGAAAAAATCTTAAGGGAAAATAACAGATTCAATTTACTAATGTAATATACATAAAAATCCTTGATAAATTACACTTACATACCTTAAATAACTCCATATGAAGCTGCTACTCTTCCACTAAAGAATGTTGCTACCCTGCCAAGCAACTTGGAGTTCTGAAACGTATCTTTTCTTTCCTGTCCAGTATACAATCTTGGAGAAACAAATGACATTTTTCCAGATTCTACATGAAAGGTCTTTTGTTGTATCACTCTGTTGTAAATTGGTTATGTTTTAATTAAATTATTTCAGTTCTTAGTGATTTTGTTTATGTCAAACATCCATGTACCGGCTCCAAGAGCTTCAGTCCCATCAAGATGCATTTTCAAACCTAGCCTACGATGATGGACTTATGGTGATATCTCCAAGTGTTCAAAGAAATTGTGGAGTCCATGCAGTTATGCTTATTGTCTTGGAAGATCCCTCCTTCTCTATCTAACAGTTACATTATTCATGACTGGAAACTCCCATCTTAATGGTGTTATCTCTGGGAAATGTAGTTGTTACTTCATCTGTTCTAGTCTTTCCTTTTGTTCCCTCATTGCTGAGGTTGTTGCTTTGTTAGCTATTGTTTCTTGTTGTTTGACTAGCTTTGTTTGAAGCCTAGTTTATTTTATATATTCATTTACCAAAAAAAAAAAAATTTATTAGCATGCTAACACCTCATTTACTAATAAAACAGCTGAATTCCTACTGATCGAGGAGGCATGCTCAACACACCAGAAAGAACAGAGGTTTCAAAGTTTACATGTCAAGATAACTAGCTTTCTCAAATTAAATAACCTGCCAACTGACCATATATGTTCATCATAGGTGCCAATGACTTGTGAGTATTGCCATTTTGTTGTTGGTTGAGAATAGAAATAGATTTTAGAAACTACGCTATCTTCTTAATACTAAATTCAATTTAGTACTACTGGCATCCCTTGTCAGAACTCAGCATATACCGAGTACAACTGCTTGCCAATTGGAATACATACTTAAAGGAGCAATGATCTCCACAGAAAGAATGAACAGAAATTGAAAGAAACATAATACAGAAATTGAAAGAAACATAATTTTACATCAAAGTAATACACCTCTACATATTAACGTTGTGCTGAAAAACCGTTACATTGTACAGTGGGTAAATATATACTACAACAAAACCTAAATTCCTTAGAGGCATTTAGTTGTCTGACTTGTAAAAATTAACATATATATGTTTGGTAGAAGACTTGCATTTGTATGAATGTGTTGATCTCTGTCATATATTTTATCTCCATTGTGTTGCAGGGTTCTAGTCTAAATGGATGCATGTCTGTTGTGTGATATATTCCTCTAATGTACTATTGCATGGTTCCGAGTCAACAACGATGATGCAATTCAGAACCAAGATCGAGTTTCTCGAAGCAAGTTCATAGCATACTATACTTTTGTTGGGTTCTGTTCTAAATACTTGGCTTGTTAGCAATTATATTGGATTTTCACAAGTTTGCTAACTTAGGTTTCATATAACAAAGGTAGAGATTGGGGTAAATGCTAGCTTGTCTTGAATGTTTAAAGGCTCTATTTTATAACTGTCATCGCTGGTTATTGGCAGGCCACAGAACATAGGGAATTTGATGAAGGTCAATCCTCTGCACATGTTAATTTATCTGGTGTTTTTCCTTTGGTACTACTTGAAGAGTTATTGTTGCGTTTTAGTTATTGTTGAGAGAAGGAGAAGGGCATATCCACTCTAGCATATATAATGAAGATTGTAGTATATGTTCTCTGAACAATTTGCGATTTGGCTGAGTCCCAATCTTTGGATAATTAAGTCAAAATTAGAGATTGATTGGTCACTGCAATCCAAATGATCATGAAGTTTAGAGTATATGTGAGTCATGGATATATAAGTGCCACTGAATTTAATACTACAGAAATTTAGGATGAGTGCCACTAAAGTTAATGAGATTTTTATCATTTCTCTGGTAGCTAGAATTGAATAGGAAGAGGAATTGGAAGATGGTGATGAAGTCCAGTAATTTTATTCTTAATTAGTTTGTTTTACTCAGTGTTTCTCTTTCACTCTGTTTCTTATCGATTTTTATATCATTGGTCTAAAAGAATATGCACATATTCTTATTAATTTGCATGGCATATAGAGTATATCTGGACACTACATTACATTTACCTTGAATCTATTATACACTAAATGACATTTCAATACAAACTCATTACGAGTTGATAATTTTCTCTTCCTATTCTATATGTGTTTCTTTAATTTGTAACTTTCTATATAGGATTTCTATCTGTATCTATAGGTTCTCATTATGAGTTGAGTCAATCTGAGTTGCTAATGTATTTCATATATTAATTTGTAACCTTCTATGCAGTATTTCTATTTGTATCTGCTTAAAACTTTGTGAACTACTTTATGCTTTTCAAATGTTGTTGTCATCAGGCTGGTGGTAGTGTAAGTTCGAATGGACAACTACAGGGTTGCCTTGAAGTCTCTAGGGCCTTTGGAGATAGCCAGTTCAAAGAGCTAGCTAGGTTTTAATGTCTCTTCTTTTGGATGCCTTTGCCATGTAGCTAGTTGTAAAACTTAATCATAATGTTTTGGTTGGCATTGTTAAAAGCATGAGTTAATTAAAGATTAAACATTTTGGCATTGAGTTTTGCAATGCATATTTGCCTCTTTTGGTTATGTCTCTTTTGTGTATTGAATATTAATCATGTCCATGTTCACTTGGAGTTATGCTGGTGTTCATTAGGTTCCCAATCCTATCATTCACTATCTTATAGAGTGTGCCAACCTATATGATTTTATGGTGTCCTTTATGTATTATGACTTTATACTCTTGACAACTTGGAGTTGTCAGGGGCTTTGATGTTGCTAGAGTGAGGATTGTATTCCAGCATAAACTTGTCTGTTTTCATGATTTGAGATTTCCTACTTTCCATTTGAGTTGGTACTTTCATTCGTTCTTGTTCATTTGTATTACTGTCGCATGTTCAAAGCTTCGTATGATTTGTTGCTTTCCTTTCTTTTTTCTTTGGTTCCAGTTTTATGTTCTGGTCAGTTTACATTTGGAGCTAAAATATTTGATGCACATTATACCATAAATATTCTTATTATGATAGTATGTGTTTGTCTCAGTAAAATGTTTGCTTGACTAATGTGTGCTCTTATGATCTTTTAGGAAAGCTTCTATGGGAACCAAAGAGTAGCCTCTTAAATGAAGAAGAAGAAGAAGAATTGTAATTAAAAGTGAATCAAACCATACAGTAAGTACATGTTCAAAAAATTGTGCCAAATAGCTCTGTTCTTTGGTTTTTGATACATTCTTGTAACTTGTGTTTAAGCCGTCTAATTGTTTGCATGCAAATTGTTTGTGTTCTTTAGTTAGAATTTCATCTTTCTATGCAGGTAGATATCTTGGTGAATATGGGTAGAGGTCATGAAGGGCAGAGCCATTTGTTGTTTGGTATATGATCCTTATAGGCAGAGATCTCTTCTTCTAAACTGACAAGTACAATGGAAAAGCTTTCGAGGAACAAGGAGCATATTGAGGTTCCAATTGCTACCATCCATACTGTATATAATTATGGTGATTATTGGTGATGGATGATGATATGCCTAAGGATAAAGACGAGGAAGAGCATGAAGATGAGGAAGCAGATTATCTGTAATAGGAGTTGTTGTTTTTCTAGGTCACAATTTTATTATTTTGCACTTGGTAGTATCTTTTAGTGAACATGTTTATGATGTTGTCTATTTAGTAAATTGATGCTGGATACGATTTAATCAATGCTACATTTCTTTTCTTTTTTTTAATGCTGGGGGTGTCAGTCCATTGAAGTAAAGTAGGAAACATTACAAGAGATGACTCACCCGGACTCCGGGCAACGACAGAAAGAGTCATGAATGAAAAATCTAAGACAAACCTAGACTAATCAAACATAATGAATCCATGAGATGAAGCTCAAGTGCCATAGAAACAAAGTTCGACACTACTAGGATGGTCCCCGACCAAAGACAAGAGACCATCCCAATTTATTCATGTTCCCTTCGACGTCCCCTATTCTAGGGCACCCATGGGAGTGCATTCCTCAGCCTCAGAACCTTTGCCAGAAGACATGTGAACCTCCCCACCAAGGGTTGGTGTTCCTGCAGCCAAACCCGAGCTGCCTTCACCAGAGTAAGGATATTCCACTGCCTTAAAACTCCTCTTCCTCCGAAGTTTAGATCCTCAGAAATCATCTTCTTAGGTTTCAAACCAACGGGTTTCGGATTATTCTTGCACCCAGGAGGACTACCCAACTTAACCTTCTTTGCCGAGGAAACTAAAATAACCTCATTCTTGCTCTTCAGGGCTAATTCAGGTTCAAACCCAAGATCAATGGCCTCCACCTGAGGGACCTCCTCAATTGTCTTCTTACGTTTAGTATATTGCATGAGGGCCGCAGAGGCTGTTCTCTTCTTCCCACTAAGAGATGGGACAACTGCAGCAGCTTGCATGGGTGCACTAGCCCCTGCACTAGCCAGTGGAGCCGCTATAGCTGAGGCCGCGAAACCCTAGAGTAAACCTGAGGTTGACTTGGCCAAGGAAGTAAATAGATTAGGTGCTGTAGACTGAGCCAAAACCTCCGTAAGACTCAGAGCAGCAGACCCAACCAAGCTAGGGTTAGGGTTGGCACCAACAGAGACCTGCAGCGCTTCCTGAAGACCAGCACAACCCGACCGCTGGTGTTCCATCATACCACAGACCCGACAGAACCTGACTAATCTCTCATAGAGGAACCTTACCGTCGCATATCCCCCAAAGGTGAAATCAAAAGTGGATGGAGGGAAAACCTGTTTCACCGGAGACGACCTAATGTGACGGATTAGAACCCATGCCGCCGTAGCCTTCAGAATACCAGCCTTATCCAGATGCACGATCTCCCCTAAGGTAGCTCCAATGAGCACCACATCTCCCTCAGTAACTAGGGCTGGCGGTAAACCCATAATCTCCACCCACACTGGAAAAGAAGAGATAGGCACTTGCGCCGGATCTTTTAAACCATCGAGCTCAGCCATAGCCAGCGCCCACTTTCCAAAAAACCACAGCCCTCCCTCGACCGTCCTCTGACGATCCTCTGGGTTTGAAAACTGAAGAACAAACCGATCCTTTACTGCGTGTGCAGAGAGACGATTTCCAAGCCCCCATAAGGAGGTCATAGTCCCCAAGAAAGCCTTGGGATTAGCCCGAAACTTGGCAGTGACAGAGAGGAATCTCCCCACCACGAAGTGATGAGAAGACACAGCAGCAACACCAGCCGGACCAAAAGATGTCCGACCATCTTCGGAGATCGCCAAAGCTTCTACCAGACGAGCGGTAATGTGATCAACCATGGTGGAAGAGTGGATGCCAAGAGAAGAAGATGCGAAGAAGCCCTAGCCAGAAACCCTAGCAGAGCAAAAACCCTAGCACTGTAAAACTCTTTCTATTTTTTTTTTCTTGGAATAAAAGTGAACGTTTCAATTTGACTGTTAGTTTATTTCAAGGGAAAATGATCATTTACCCAATTTTAGACTAAAAATTGCCCACTTGCTCCACCAACTCTTTTTTAACCCCATTTACCCAAAACACTTTAAGGGATTATTTCCCCTTTACCCAATTAATTCTTTTTTCTTTTTTTTTGAGACTTTTTTGCCCTCTCCTTCTTTCTCACTTAGAGAGAGAAGTCACCTTCCACCTTGCTGTGCTCCGGTGACCAGTGGCCGGCGCGGGCTCGTGCGACCGGTGACCGGATTCCGGCGACCAGTGACCAAATTCCGGCGACCGGTGACCAGATTCCGGCGACCGATGACCTGATTCCGGGAACCGGTAACCGAAATCCGGCGACCGATGACTGGAATCTGAAATCCGGCTATTACTGCCCCCCAGTAATCATATTATTGCCCCCCAGTAACAATATTATTGCCCCCCAAAAATCATAGCTTCAACCAATCACAGAGTGCCATGTCACCTTTGTTGTGTCATCCAACCAATCATAAAGCTCCAAAATAAGTCCATAATTTTATGAATATATTTTTGCCGAAATATCCATGAATTAATTCTGATTTTCTTCTTTATTTTCGGCCAAAATTCCTTTAGGAATTGTAGGATGAACCTAGACTTGTTTTGGACTTCTTCTTTCCTTAAAATTCTCCCTTGAAAATCTCCATGCATATCCTTCCTTGTTTGGCGTCAATCACCTTGATTTTCCACGTTATTTCCTTGTTTCTCTCTTGGCTTTTTACGGCAACACGTAATTAACTCCTCCAAAAATATCTTTTTCCCCTTAAAAATGTCCCTTGATTTCCTCCAATCGAAATCTCCAATCACTCTCCTTGATTTTCACGTTGGCTCCTTTTTTTCTTCTCCCCCAATAATCATATTATTACCCTCCAATAATCATATTATTGCCCCCTAATAATCTATTGACTCTATGTTATTCCCCCAATAATCTATTGACTCTATGTTATTATTTGTGGGAATTATGTTTTTGATAGCTGATACGTTTATTTTGTGTTTATAGTGTGGAAATGTAGTGTACTATGTTGGTCTATTGGGGGGTAATAGAAATATTATTGCCCCCCAGTAATGTTGGGTTGCCGGATTCGGTTTTTGGTGAATGACTGCGTTGCCGGATTCGGTTTTTGGTGAATAAATCGGTGAGGGGGGAGGAGAGAGAGAATAGATCGGAGAGAGAGAGAGAGAGAGAGTGGAGGTGGAGATGGGGGGGGGGGGGGGGGGAGGAGAGAGAGAGAGAGTTTGGGAAGGAGAGAGAGACTGATAGGAGATGGATGGGTTTTAATTTAATTGTCAAAAGATGTTAGATTTGGGTAAATGGGTTTAAAAAAACTTTTAGTGGAGTAAGTGGGCAATATTTATGCTGAAATTGGGTAAGTGGTCACGACCCCTTATTTCAATTAGGTTAATGTTTCAAGTTAATATAATATTCAAAAAATGGGCTTTGAATTCAATTTTCACTCCCAATCAAGCTTCTCGGCATGTAGGATTTCCCAGTAATTGTGAAAGATTTTAGGAGACAAAATATAGGTGTACATAGGTGGCAAATATTATTTTATCGCCCTTATGATTGGGTGACCAAATTTACTTGTCGTCACTAATAAGAATCTGTCACACATTATTAGAGACGAAATGAAATTAGAGACAAAATAATTCTGTCACCTATACCAATGGGTGACAAATTTGTTTGAATGGGAGACAAAGCTAGTTTGTCACTAAAGGGGTTTTCCCTTGTAGTATTACTAGTCATTGTTATTTTTGTATAAGAATTTCTATTTTTTCTTGAAGAAATGTTTGAGTGCGTTAAAAGATCAAAGTCCTACGTCTTGAACAATTCAATGTCTCCTACATGGAATGGGCTAAAAAGTCAAAAGTATTTGTCGAACAAAATTATGACATTTCAACTTTGCCTTTGTTCTTTATAATTTTCATGGCTGTGACAGTGGCGGTTTGATAGCTGTTGTTGGCTTGGTGCTCTCTACTTATAAGCTCAAAAAGGATTGGAAAGGCCCTCAATTTTTCAGTTGTGAAATGAGAGAGAGAGAGAGAGAGAGATGCAAAAATGAAACGATGGGAGGCAAAGGCTTTGAGTGAATGGAGAACAAAAGTTGGAAGAAAAAATAGAAAAGTGAGGAACATGTTGTGCTGAATCAGACTTACGAGTTTTTACATAGTTTTGGACGACTTTATCATGCACAGATTTACTAGATTATTTTAACACTAGAAAGTGTGCCCGCGCTTTGCTGCGGGAATTTATGTCATTGTTTAACAAAGTAATCGCATTTACAAATGATAATATGATTGATTTTATAAGATCACACAGTGGAATCTTTATGTTCCATAATGAAGAAAAATTTTGCTCAAGAAAAAATTTAATACCAATTGTTTTCATGTACACACAAATTTTAATTTTAACTTATTGATTCTGGTGGAGAAATCTGTGTAACATGGTCTAACATGTTTAGCTATATGATTAAAACATGTTACATAAATTTCTCTCACCAGAATCAATAAGTGAAATCAAAATTTGTGTGTACATTTTACTAAAACAATGAGTGAAAGAAGATAATGAGAAGTGTGTGATGGATGTCGGCTTCAAGATATCAAGCTGATGAAAAACCACTTTGAGATTTCTTGTTTAAACCAGTATCTGCAAGGTAGAATAATTTATCCTCAAATTTGACAATTCATATTTAAGAAATTTTCTTGAATGTAGTTGATGTTTTTTTGCAGTGTAGTTGAAGGAAAGACTACAAAAGAGTAGTAATCTTTGAATTCATTTTTGTATTCATAGATTTAAAAGATAAAAGCAATGGCGAAAATGGAATGTCCCAGTTTTAAATTTGAATGTCATCTCTGGAGAACTTTTCTTTGGCAAATGTTGTGACTCTTGTCTTAAACCTGTAACAGCAAAGTAAGCACATAACAGTAAATTTAACGTATACATCAATTTCAATGGTTAACGTGATCAATACTATCACTCACATAAATGTATATGTCTTACTCAGATGTCCAAAATATGAGAGCTTGTTTCGATTACAGTAATGGATACATCATGTTTAACAGAAGGGTATAACTTGGCTTCATCCCCAAGTATAGAGTCATGGAGTTCTTTAGAAGACTCCATACTTGTTGGACAGCTACGAACAACTATAAAATGCAAAATTCGAAGAATCACATCAATCAAACTACTTGATCAATCATGAAAATAAATTCAAGATTCAATCACCAAGAAATTGAATTAGTTTACCTTAGTATTGGACTGCTGAGGTTGATGATTTCGTTGAGAGGTTCATTTCCCCTCTTCTTCTTTTCTTCCTTCTTCTTCTGTTTTCTTCTTCCAGATACAAAGAATAATAGATTTATTGGTATTGATAGAATTCAAAGATGTAGCTAAAAATTTGATTCCATGCATACTATAGGAATTACCTGTGAGGATGAGTGATGTGGGCCTTGGAATGCAGAGGATTTGTTTGTGATTTGAAGTATCAGAGAAGTTAGGAAATCAGACATGATGGTGATGTGATGGTAGTGTCAAAAAGTTAGTATGATTCGAGTTAAGATGATTATGAGGATTGCATTAGAGACAGACAAATTAGCTTGATGGATTTCTCACCAGATTCAATAACTTCAAATCAAACAAACTTTCCTTTCTTTGTGGACATGACTTCAGGCCCTGCAAGGTAAAATAGCTGATGATCAAATTTCAGAATTGATATCACTTTACATGATTTAACTTCTAAGTATCTCGCATCTAACTATGTGTATCATTGCTGCTGGTACATGTACATACCTGTCCTAAATGGATACTTCACCTTTAATATTCAGAACTGATGTAGGATGCTCCTTGGAGCAGTCTGGAAATGAAAAAAAACAAAAACAAAAAAATGAGGTTGAAATCTGAATGAAGAGTAGAGAAGAACTGAAATACTGAATAACAACTATAATCAGAAACACACCTTTCCACAGATCGAATGCTATTCTGGTGGGCTAAGATGGGCCTCTTTAATCACAGCAGTTGGCCTACATAAATTAACTTTTAAACCTTAGTAGGATGAAATCTCTTGAAATAAAATCACTTTACTATAAAGATGTAACTTACTCAATACATCAAGACATTAAAAATTTATCATACAGAGCTGTGAGAGCGTGTTTTTGGAGGCTGAGTTGCACTTATATCCTAGATAGCAAAGGAGTCAATTCTTGAACTGGAGACCATTCTATCTGTTAGATGAGAAATAATACTTTAAATTAGTTATGCTTCTCATTAATAAAAGAAGATTAAAAAAATTCAATTATAGGCAAAGAGACTGACCTCCTATCAGTATTAGGTGGATGTGGACTGAAAGATTTGACAGTTCCGGTGCGCTTCATTAGAATTGCAGATTTTCATTACATTTTTGCTTCATTCATGTGTTGGGTTCTGATGAACATAGAAGCAAAAACTTTTAGGCAATTTAGTTTTATCAATAACTAAAGATGCGAGATTAGGATTCATTTCCTTTAACCATTGAATTAGATAATAACATGAAACGAAAATAGGATGTCATCAAGGATTTTTCATCAGGCCTGTAAAGTATTCATACGATTTTTGAAATTGAAACTGATAGATGACTGATGGGGAAAATAAACTGCAGCAAACAACAACCTGAAAGCCAAGAAGACCATTTGGCATTTTATTGATTCTGACCTCATTAGATTCCTCTTGAGCGTTTACAAACACAGTCAGATCATGATCACTGTAAATATGTAATTAGTGCCTAGTTAGTTCAAGAAACTTTGTATGTTAAACATCGGAGGTAATCATTTTTGTTTATTGAGGATTGTTCTGCAGAACAAACTAAAGAAGATGATCAGAGTACAAAGTCAAAGTAAAATCCAAAGCATAGAAAGCTTTAAATGATAATCAATTAGAAGAAACTGTAAAAGAAAGACAGAACTCTAACCTTATTGGTCTTGTTCCTCCAAACTCAATAATTAATTAGCTAAAGCTTGATTCTAACTATTTGCAGTAGTACTCAGGCTTCAAGAAGAATTTATATAGATGATTTGACTTGCTAGCATTGACCTGCAAAAATGATAATTTTAACACAAAAAAAAACCAATTGTGCTAAGCATCCACTGACTTCACTCATTCAAAAAGAAAATTTAAATATTGTGGAAGAGAAAACTAAAGGCAGATAGCTATGCTTCTTAAAATAGAATTAGACTGACCAATAAACATGAAATGAAAAATAAAACTGCTGCAAGTTTCAAGGAAGTTATTCTAATTAAATGATCTGCAGCTGCCAATAGATCTTATGGTAACAAAAATGTGTTAAATTTTTAAAGCAAGAGATAACCTCTATTTAGCAAACTATAACCAATAAATAAAAGTAAAAACAACACAGGGACTGTACTGATATGCAAAAAATGCATGATCTTTTAGAGCTGCTTCCTCAAGATTCAAAGACTCACAGTTGGAATGCAAAAAGGTCGTTCAGATTCCAGATTCACATATTTCAAACAAAAAACGATCTCTAACATATGGATTGATTCCGCAGAAACAAAGTGAGACTCTAAAACAAACATCAAATACAGATTGATTTCATACAAACAGATAGTTCAATTCTAAAACAAATAGAAGGATCAAAGATTGGAGGAGTTTCTGGCTTCCCCCATTCTATTCTCCCTCTTTTTCTCTTTGCGTTCACGAACAACAAAATCCGAAAAGAAAAAAGATTTTTATCAGGTCTAAAGAAATAGAAACCCAAACTCTATCAAGCTCTAATGAATAGCTAAAGCTGATAATCTGGAAGAGTTAACGTTATCTAGAAGAGCCCAAACTCTATGAAGCTTTGATCAATCACTAAACCCGATAATCTGGAACAGCCAATGTTGCTGTGGATAGAAGATTCTGTCGGTGTAGATACAGGCTTCCGTCGTATGTACCGCAGGCGAAGCGCATATAATCCCTCTGGAGCTAGCATTCTGTGTGAAATCTGGAATCATCACTAAGGTTCCTTTTGTCTGGATTTGCACTGTTTGGCGGTATACTTTGAAGTTGAACTTTATTTGGCTCGGCTTATATATAGTAAATTTGACTCGGAGTAATTTAACATTGATCCTTAAGCTATTTTTTAATATTGCTCCTACAGTTCTTTATTACTTTTTCCTTATATCTAAACCGAATTGAACTGCATCCTTAACTTTGCAATGGATGCACCAGATTTATATATATATATATATATATATATTTTGTTTCTATTTTATAGCACTACATACTACCCCTTGAAAGACCTCTTTTGGAGAATATAGTTATCTTTTGAATCTTGATCATATTTGGTAAATGTATTTGATACAATTTCAATGATCTCTTTAATAATTAGAAATATAATCCAACGTACAGTCTACTAGAATTACAAATATAATCCAACTAGAAGCTAATTAAATTAGACTAAATTATATATTTCAACTACATAAGACATCAATTTTTTTTTTAAATTAATAAATATTTATTTTATCGATATAATAACAACCCTGCTAAAATGATAATTTTCTATAATCACAATATTAAATGAATTTGTTCTTGACAATTTCCTTAAGAAAAAGAAAAATAAAAGAAAAAGAAGGGAGAAATATCACTTTGGTCATCGAACTATGGGTCGCTCGACACTTTGGTCATCCAACATTTAAAAACTTCATTTTGGTCATCGAACTATATCATCATATATCACTTTGGTCATTCCGTCAGTTTTCTCCGTTTTCTCTGTTAACTCCAGGGGTATTTTAGAGATGAAATGTTTTACCCGCCATTTTTATAACTTAATCCAATTTTCCCAGCCTAAACATAAAACTTCATCCAATTTTTCCAACTTTTCCCTCCTTTTATTCATGCATTCATCATCAGTAATCAAAGCATACAATAGAGGAAAATAATCGAGTCAGAGAATGATTCAAACTGAGGGAATATAAGAGGAAGAAAAATGTTGACTTAAAAGGAGGGATTATAAAAGGAGGGAAAAGTTGGCAAAATTGGATGAAGTTTTACGTTTAGGCGGGAAAAGTTGGATTAAGTTAAAAAAATGGCTAAATCTCCAAAATACCCTTAGAGTTAACAGAGAAAATAGACGGAATGACCAAAGTGATATGCAATGATATAGTTTGATGACCAAAATGAAGTTTTTAAAAGTTGGATGACCAAAGTGTCGAGCGAGCCATAGTTCGATGACTAAAGTGATATTTCTACCAAAAAAGAAAGCAAGGAATTAGCTATAGTACGTTTAATCTTTTTTTTTTAATAAAAAAGAAGGTTTTTTTTTTTTTGAAAAATAGATAATTTCATTACTTATCTATTGCCAGAAGGCACGTACATCAAATGCTGTCTTATACCAAAATCATAGATGGCACAAGCTACCAAGCAAAAGATAGGGACCCTTACCGTTAATACATACGCTCCATTATTAAGCCTAAAACAAAGAAAACAAATCCTCACTACTAACCTCCATTTGAACGGTAACCTAGTCACCTAGAGACCTCAATTGGTGTACAACTAGAGGAACTAAGATGAAAGTAGTAGAAGACTATACATCTAGTATTAGGCAAGAATATCAGGGAAGCTTAAAGCTTCCCTTTGCCCTTGTCTTTAGGGCTAGAAACAATACCAGTAGTTGTAGATTCAAAAGAGAACAAGAATATGTCTCCAAGTCGTTCTTGAACCCGAAATCCTTTGTCCACCATCCAAGCCAGCTTGTGGGTAAGAGATTTTCCAATCAGGAAGGATTGGGCGGACTTGCAAACAAGATCACCACTAATCTTCCCTAAGTCAGGAGTGCTGCCACCCTCAATGAGCGCAAGGGAAGCAGCGAAGCCTGCGGTGATACAATCAATGGAGGCCATTGGATGGAGAGAAGTCAAGAAGAGAGTGAATGAAAAAAGCTAGGAGGTGGAGGCTTGGGCGCCGTTGAGAAGCTAGGTTGAGAGAATAACTCTCCTAGAGTTTTTTTTTATTTTTTCCGTAGAAGCGTTACCATTAAAAAAAAAAACTCTCCTAGGATTTTTTTGTTTTTCCAGTAAAAAGGTTACAATTAAAAAAAAATTCTCCTAGAGTTTTTTATTTTTACCGTAGAAGAGTTACAATTTAAAAAAAAAAAAAAAAAAAAAAAAAAAACTCTCCTAAGGTTTTTTATTGTTTCCATAGAAGCGTTACAATTTTAAAAAAAAAAATGTAGTTATATAATTATATATACGCATTCCTGTTTTATTAACACACAGCCCCATAAATTTCTTTTGTTAATTTTTTCTTTCCGACCCTTCCTTGTTCTCATCTCTGTCTCCAACTGCACTGGTTGTCAACTCTATCTCTCTCTACCCAACTGCGCTCGTTGTCAACTCTCTACCTCTCTCTTTGCTTTGTGATTGCGTCTCTTTATCCAAAACAAAATTCTTAAAGGCCAACAACCCTTTTCATCATAGACTTGAACATGAAATTATTTTTCTGCTCTAAGAGATTTGAATATGGAATTATGTCTTTTGACTCTTTTTAATAGTATAACTCTATATAATAGTTTAATTAATAAAATTATAGAAAATTTGTTAAAAACCTTGTTTAATTGACTCGTTTGTGAATGACCGATGAGCAAAGCTTCATATTTCCCGAATAAATCGATCATCCATTATTAATATATATATATATATATTTTTTTTTTTATTGTGTTTCAGATATATACTATTAAGTCGGGAAGAATTATCTCAAAAAATAAAAAAGTTTTCAAGAAGGGTAAAATAGTGATTTTTTTTTTCCAAAAATATGAGATGAATGTGTATTAAGTAGAAGGGTGGTTGTATTTAAAATTTCTCAAAACAGAAAAAGAAACATAGAGTTCCTTGATGGCAAGAACAAATTGATTATACCAAAAAAAAACGGAAGAAAATAAAAGGAATAAATTAAGTAAGACGCACCGTTTTAGGAATAGAAAGAGTCACTTTAAGAGTGGACTCGCCTTTGACTTTCAATAACCCCTACTTGGATCAGAGGAAAACTCGCAAAACCCTATCGATATTTTCATACCAAAACCGAAAGTAAAGAAGACTGAGATCGAGTAGACGATGACATTTAGGTGAGAGAGACGAAGTAGAGAAGGCAATGCTCTAGTTTTGGACTAGAGAAGAGTCGGATTTGAAGTTAATTTTGGGTGAAGGCAATGGTGTCGTCCAGTGAAGGAGTTGGGGAGGATTAAGGGAAAGAGTTGGAAGAGGCAAAGAGGGAGATTGAGGAATTAAAGAAGGAGATAGACAGTTTGCATGAGCAAGTGTCGCAATTTGGGAATCTGCAGACTCAGCTGAAGCAAGCACAAGCAGACATTGAGAAATTCACAATCTTTATTCTGAGTTTGGAGACTCAATTCACACAAGTACAAGCAAACATTTAGGAATTAGAAACCCGAGTTGGGAAATTGGTGGATGATGCAAGCATACAGACTCAGCTGAAGCAAGCACAAGAAGAGGTCGGGGTTTGAGATACAATATTCAAAAACTTGGAGACTCAACTCACACAAGCCCAAGAGAACAACATTCAAGAATTGGAAACCCGAGTTGGGAAATAGGTGGATGATGCAAGCAAACGCATTCAACGTGTGACTATCGTTGTTGGGATTTAGGGACTCAGCTGATGCAAACACAAAAAGACGTTGAGGATTTGAGAAACAATGTAAGTACAAGTTTTGTACATGTTGGATTGACATTCCCATACAAAGCACTGAAGAAGCCTACAAACCGATCTCGGAAAAACCCTACAGGTAAATGCATCTCATGAGTCAGTCCTACGTTTTAGGGAGTTCATTTTCGGTAAGTATCTTTCAGTTTTTAAATATTATTTTACAAAGATATTTTTCACTTGTTAAAATCATACCATTGAAGTCCTAATTGATTTAGGATATGTTTATTTCAATTGGCAATCTTTTATTAATAGACTATTCCTATTTGGAGTTTAATTAGGGTAAAGACTTGATTGATTAGTATTCGTTTTCTCCTCCATATATTCAGAATAGTTGCGTTCATTTTTGGTGAGACTTTGATGCAAACTTTGTGTGCATCTTGACTTCTTAGAAAGAGTTTGAGGGGAGTCCTTGAAATACTTGTTCCTTATCAAAGTGTTTCATCATTCATTCATTCATGTGCATGGTTCTTTCGAGATTAGTCAAGAAGACTTTGACGCAAGAAGAGTGATTATTGAAGATTGTTCAAGCGCAAAAGACAAAGAAGATTCAAGACAAACACTTCACCTAGTTAGTCTAGTGATTGTAGCTGAGTGCAGCGCTCTATATGTTTGTAAAGAAACTTGTCTTCACCACTAGTGGATTGATTTCATTTTCAAGGTTTTAAAGAGTAAGATGCCCACAGTGTTTTTAACCTCAAATTGAGGTTTTCATTGCGTAACCAAATATTTGTTTTTTTCTTGTGAATTTCGGTTATTTGCCCAGTAACGATTGCAACATAGCTATCAATTCTCTATATCGAGAAACACGTTCATCCTAGTATTTTCAAACAATATTCAGAATTTGGTGGATGATGCAAGCATACGCATTCAGTGTGTGACTACCTTTGTTGGGATTTTGGGGACCTAATTGATTAATTCAAACACATGCATTAAGAAATTGGAGGTGGACTTGAAGAAAGAGCAAAATTTGAGTGACAAGCTGAGAACACCTACTGCCAATTTGGAGGCCAAATTGGATAACGCAAACAAAGGTAATAAGACATTGGAGACGGACTTGGCCACTGAGCAAACCAACAGTGGCAATTTGACAAGAAGGGATGGTGAATTGGAGACACAATTGGATGAAGTATTGAACCACAATCAACAGTTGACAGCCAAGTTTGATGTACAAATTGAAATTTGTGAAATTTATAAAATTGTTTGGTCTTCGATGCATTAATTGCATTCTTATTTTACAAGAGTGTTGATATGTAAATGCCTTTACCCATCCTTCATATGGTTTATGAGCATCTCTTAATTGCACTTATAGCTTCAAGGTGTTGTTTAACTTAGTAACTTGAGCAAGCCCACTGAGTGTTGTTAGTCAGTTTGAGATATAATTATACTCTGATCCTTTCATATCTTAGTAACTTGTAAAAGGAGGAAATAATAGATCCAGTTGAAGTTACTTTTGTCCTAGGAGTGCTACAAAAGGAGTCAGAGATGATGGAGATATTTAATAAGATTGGAACACTTTTGAAGTTGACATATCCATTCAACAGAGTTTTAACAGTTCTACATTTTGATAAACTTGATTTCTAGCGCCCTAGATTAGTGGGAGTACTTTTTTTTTGGGATCTTTTCATTTCCCTTGGTGGTTTCTCAGAAATTATTTGATGAAGGTATTGATGCTTTATGTGTGTTGTAGACTTGTAGCATTCTATTGATTTTTTATTTATTTATTATTATTATTTTTTATACAGGATAGAGGCCAACAACCCCAATCCGTCAATCAGCTGTAGTCTTGTGCACATTGTCGTATATTTCTTTCTTGCAACTATGATGTGCTTTTCTACTTCTTCTAATTTCACAGGCATGGACGACAGTGGACATATATTTTCGAATGTGCTATATTTTGTGGTAGTTACTACTCTTTCTGTTGGGTATGGCGACATACATCCCAGTACAACAGGTTCAAAGTTATTCACATGTTTATTGGTTGTCTTAGGGCATCATATTGTGCAAAGTTATATTTGGGGGAAGCTGAAAGCTAAGTTTCCCCATAATCTAAGTGAACTCCAGAGGAAAATAATCACCGGTATTTTGGCACTGGGAGCTGTTCTTATTTCAATATTTGGAGGGATGTGGGGTATTTATGCTCTTAAGAATGGGATTATTTTAATAAAAAGGACTACGTACAAATTGATTAATGCTACAGATTCCTTCTATTTGTCAATGATATCACTGTCTACTGAAGGTTTTGGGGATTTCTCTTTTAAGACGGTACATGGGAGGGTGTTTGCAGTGTGCTGGTTACTAACTTTTCAACCATTTTATGTTTCTACAATGAGATATCTTAGGAAACTTGTTGCATTGATGGCAATGCATTTTTTCCCAGGTATTAGCATTTGATATGATGAGCTCAAAGTGAGTTCTCAAAATTAACCCTATTGAGAATTGTTAGTATATAGCAAGTTGGGATCGTTTTATCCGGGAATTGAGGCTGCTCCTGTCATTTACACGTCAAGAAAAGAATATTAATTAGATATTCACGAAAATTACAAAGAAATAAAGGTGGTTTCGAAATTGTTTATTTACTAAACTAATTATATATCTAACTAACTAATTAGATTGACCAATTAACCAAGAATCAAGAATATAATGGACGGATGAGATACATGATGGAGTTAACAACCTTTATCACGAATTCAAGATCACAAATCATAGTTCACAAATCAAAACACAAACTTGAACGAAATCAATCAAGAACAAACCATGAACGCATTCATAAGTTATTTTTACTTTCTTTAGTTAAATTAACTAGATGAACGTACCATAATCAACCCTATTAAACATGCAATGCTAGTGAGTGATCAATCCATTAACAAACATGTTCAACGCATTAGACACTTCGGAAGTTTGATTGATTTAAGAAAAACATACAAGTTAGAACGCTAATCAAGCATGCAATTCTCTTTGTTGATTTACCTAAATAATTATTGGTTTTTCACTTAATTAACAAAACCTAGAACGCTAGCATCTTATTATGGATTCAATCATGCAATTCGAAACCTAAGTTGGCCATCAAAGAAATCAAAAACATGACAAGTGGGATTGAAGAACAAAATCAACAAACATTCAAGAACATATAAAGAAATCGAAAATTATAATCTGAAAATCCTAAAACGAATTCATGCTTCAAATTATTGGAAACCAAACATCAAAACATATACTTTAATCTCACAAGAAATTGCAACATCCAATAAAACCAAAAACATAGAACGCTATAAAATCTGATTTTTAAAGTACAAGACATAAAAACAGAAAACAAAGTTCTAGGGTTCATGGTTACACTTTTAAAGAGGCTTCAAGAACGCAAGAAGGTCATCAAAGGTGGCGAACGGCAAGGAGAGTCACAGCAAGGATGGTTGATGGAGAATGAACTTGCTTCACTGCTTCAAAGTCTTGAACAATTGGAGAGGCCGAAACTTTGAGAGAATAAAGGGAGGTGATTGCGATTTTGATTCAGGGTTTTTTGATATTTTTTCACGGCAATTCATCCCTCCTTTATATAGTGCACGGCCTAGGGTTTTAATTCCCTAAGAATTCTCCTTGTTTGCATCATTCGATCAATGAGAAAATTTCATTAGAATTGGAGAACAAGTAACCCTCCTTTTTGCCGAATTATTCTTGAATCTTCTATATATTTTCTGAAAAAATCAATAATAATCATTAGGATTCTTCCAAGACGTCAAGAAGGGTCTAGAAACTCATATGCAAGTCACATGTTTCAAAGCCCATTCTTCGTTTGCCAAAATTTCTTGTCCATTCTAGAATATTCTTGAGCTATCTTGAGTCATATTGAAGCCACAACATCTCATAGTACCACCAGGACTCCTAGTGTCATCAGGTTTCCTAGTCCAACTAGGACTTTGTCATTTCTTCATTTCCGAGCACATTTTTCCGAGCTCACTCCTAGTTGCATTAGGATTCCTACTTCAACTGGGATTCCTTTTTCTAGTAAGATTAGGAAAGCTTCATTTCTCCATTTCTTTCCCATTTCTGCGCCACATTTCCTCCTTGCCTTCATTTCCTTCATTTCTAGCTCTTCTTAGCTCATTTCCTGAGTTTGGAGCTCATTTGTACCTAGATACAACATAGTAAGTTAGAAATGATATTGTTAAAGGAATAACTAAGTAAAATGTATGAGAAATGATACTAAAAACATAGGAAATATTGTTCGATCATGATTCTTTTTCTCATATGAATATCATTAGATGATCTTCCTTAACTTGGTGATTTAAATCTAGTATTAACTTGTAAGTCTCTGATTTCAGGTTGTTTCTAGTTCCCAAAGAAAAGGCAAGCATGATCTGAGTTCCTTTCCTAAATTGGTTAGTCTGAGAAATTGGGCATTTATATGTGGATCATTTGGTTGTTGATTTTAATTGCTGAAACTCTCATATGCTCTCTAGATTGCCTCTTCCCATAAGATTTTCTTGTTATGTGAATATGTGTTAAGACATTGGTGCTTTTTTGCAAGCTAGCTAGCATACCTCAATATTCCTGTGCTCATTTTTCATTAGGCTTGTAAGTTCTTATCAAGTTTATGTTTTCCTGTAGTTCTAATTAGAGTCTTACAAAGGCTAACCCTTCACCTCATCCTGCACCAGAACACTTGAACTAGCTAGTTTCTTGGGCAAAACTTCACTTATATTTAACTAGCTAGTGTGAACAGAACTAGTACCAATCTTATCTAATTTCATCAAAACCAAAAATGGTTATTCCACTAAACTAGTCTTTTAATATAGGATAGACCTGTTGACAAATCAGTTTGTTCATTGTATGAACATCCTTTTACGATTGGATTGGCTCTAGTGAAGATCCTTTGACAAGAGAAAAACAACAACCTTGACGTTTTTAATAATAGCAGCGATGCTGCTGACTATTGACTATGCTCTCTTGATCAAATATGCACAGTGGAGCTCACCTCTCTTTACATTGTCTAGTTGATTTAGACCTTTGGGAAAGTCATTTTCTGCAGGTTATGTTGAGTTGGGATAATCCAGCTTCTCATGTGGCTCTGTTGTTTAAAAGGTGCAAGTTTTTTGGTGGGAGGAAAAAGTTACAAGTATTGAAAAGATGTGCTAGCTAGGACAGTCTTTTTTTGGGTTTATTTGGGTGGAAAGAATCAGAGGTTAGATATGGTTCCTTTCAAAGCCTCTCAATGGGAATCAGATTCTTAGGAATTCCAGGGTGCACGTGTTTTTTTTTTCTTGTCTGTTTATTCAAATTGGAGGGCTAGCTGTGGTGTTTAGTTTCATATAGATTGTGTTTATTTGTTTGATTTTCCGCTTGTATATCCTTTTCATTTTTTCCCTGGTTGTTTGATTTTTGGCTATTAAAAAAAAAATCAATTTCTTTGTATGGTTTTACTCTAGTTCTTGTTTTCTGTATAGTTATTCAATTTTAGTCGTGGCTACCACTGCAAGGAATCCTCTAATATAATGTTCATGTGTAAACTTCCAGGTTTTGTATAGGAATGAAGATGCCTGCTCTTTTATTTGAATTTCGTTTTCACCGAGTGTAGGTCAGCAACTCAACATGCATTTCTGAGCAACTAATATTGCCATAATGCAGTCAACTGGCCGGTTTAGTTGATTATCTGCATCTTACGCTTCTCTGAGTTTGGCCTCCCATGCATAAAATCACCCTAGTGTCTATTTTGACAATTTACTCTTGAAATCCTTTATCCTAATGCATATTTTCCCACTTAATGTTCTTTTGTTGGCAAGATCTGCTGATGAAAAGAGAAAAACAGGTAGCTCTACTACATGTATTAATGTTGTTACAAGAACTAGTTGTTCAGTGGTGTCGCATCATTGTAATTAATTTTATTTTGCATCTCCAGTTAGTTAAAGTCATGAGTAAGGCATGGAATTTTTCTTGTTCAGCAGTCCTGTTAGATGCAAAAGGAACCTTACATGGTTGTTCTTGGGTCTGCACCATTTGTCAATGCTTTTCTTTTTGTCAACCAACTTTGAAACTCATGCATGCAATTTGTAGTTCTGCAAGTTGCGGTTTTATACCTCCTGGTTTACTGAGTATGCACGTAGAAATGTCGTCAATATTGGAATGCATGGTCAATCACTTGAGCAGGTTTTGAGTTTGCATAAATGGAATACATGGTTGACAGAAACATAAATTGTTTGCAGACCACTGCGGCACTGCCTGCATATGAGTATTATGTAAAGGTTACAGATTTGGGTTCTGTTATTCCATTATATATATATATAGACACACACACACACAGTCCTTCTATGCTAAGATAGAGCCATCCCCTACTCGCTAGTAGTGCAGTGCAACCCAGGTTTTCCTGACCTTCTTCCTTCCACCGCCACACGTGCATCACCGGCAAATCGCCACCGCCCTCATAAATTCATAATTACCCAAAACCCGTTCACCACCATCTCCTGCTGTTTTCCGATCCCACTTTCCACCCACAACACATTCCTCCTATCTGCACCGCCGCCTCCACCTCACACTAGTTTCCAATCATCACCGCCGGACCTTTTGATCATTCGAAGCCCTGCAGGAAGCAAATCCCTGGTCCAGATCCTGTTTCTTATGGAGACGCGTTCAAAATTGGATAAGTTTACGACAGGTCGCAGTCCTTAACTCGACTCTAAACTACAAAATACCACACTTGTGTTTTCTTTCTGAAGCCTTTGTTTGCTAGTGTACCAGCTTTTTGTGATTCAGTCTATACCTTGGTTAGTGATAGGTGATTCAATCCATTCATTCCTACTAATGGATATTAAAATTGTTTCATGAGTTTGTGAGTGGAAGACAACTCCATGACCTTCTCAATTCCGATTTGAACAATACTTGGAAGCAGGGTCTGATCAGCAAGCAATGTCAGCATGGAAATCAAATCTCTCAAGATGCAGCCACGCCTTGAAATGTTGCAGGGTCAAACCAGCAAGCAATGTTGGTGACAGAGAAGCTAGCTCACCTGGAAAAACGTTATGAGTCCAACCAGCCGGATGTAATGCAACAGATTCAGAGTATTACTTCCCAGATCACCAATCTTTAGACCCAAGAAGAAATGCACTGGCAGCAGTGTTCGAGGGCAAAGTGGCTGAGTTGGGTGATAATAACATGAGCTTTTTTCACCACTCAGCTCTGCAAATAAGACAGTTTACCAAAGTCCTGAGACTCCAAGATTCAAATGGTGTTTGGTTGGAAACAGACAGAGCAAATGAGCAATTACCCCTCCTTGTCTGCATATTTTCAGGAGTCTGTATACTTCGAATGGCCTGCAAGAGTGGGGTGAAGTTCTGGAATTTGTTGACAGTTGTTATCCCTGATATGAATGACAAGCTCACTGAGTTGATATCTCCAGGAGGTAAAACTGCAGCAATCCTGAATGCACTGGGAAACCTCCATTGAAGAATCATAAGTTCATAACATAATGGGCCTATATTTAGGATGCGTTCCCAGAGTGTGGTAGACCTTTCTCCTTTGGGATTGAGGGTGGGACTTGTTCCTTATATTGTCTGCCTTTGAGGAACTAATATAGCATAATTCCTTATTTTCAAAAAAAAATGATATCTTGAGTCTCCAACAGTCGCGTATTCTCTTCGTCTTCTTCAGTTATTTATATCATGGAGATCATTGCTTTGCTTCACTCTTGGAGTGTATGCATTGCAATTGACAAGTAAGCTGCAGTTGGCATGTGCTGAGTTCTAACAAGTTTTCCTGAGATTTTGAGGCTCTATATAATCACAATAGCGAAAGAAAGCTGTAACATGCCAATAACTGGAAAGCATCTTTTCATTAAAATTTTAAGCTATTTTGCTACATGATGTAGACAATGGAGGCATGACTTGTTTAGCAGCAAATGAACAGCTTGTTAGCATCCCCAGTATCTGTAGTCCCCCTTATTAAATTGTCCCTAACCTACCTGCCCCTCTAGCCTCCCTTGATATCTCTACCTCAGAAATTGGGTTTTACTGGTTGAAAGAACTGATAGGCTAAAGCACACTCTTACTTTTGTTGACCGTTTTGGTCCTGGTTTTGATTTTGAAAGAGGTTCATGAGGACCCTCTTTTATCGCTGCACTTGTCTTTGGGACTCTATAGCTCTGTAGAAGTCTATCACGAACCAACAGCAGGAAGATTTCTTAATGTGAGGGACACAACATCACTAGTAATATTTGTAAGTTTATGTGTAACACGTTTGTTTCTTGTACAGTTAAATATCTCAGATTCTCTAGTGAGGTTATGTGTATACTACACAGCAAATTGTTTTCTTTCTTTTCAGCTGAATGTCTTGAATTCACCAGGACACCAATATTCCCCCTGAAATAAGCAACCCAATTGTCCTGTCAAGTTCTCTGACCAAAAGAAAAATTATCTGGTCAAGTAACAAGACAAAACAATCCAATTTCATTATGTTGGGGCAAGACTCTATTTTTATTGAAACTTTTAAACGCACTTGAATTGATATGGCAGCCAATGATGGGTCAATGCTTATCCCCGGAGGTAACTGAGATAACATAAAGAGTGATATAAGGGGATCAAGAAAAACTAATCAAGCTAAAGACAACAGTTTTCTTTCTAAATCAATACCTCACAAGCCAAAAGTGGACTATTTGGAGTAGGATTATCAGACAAGTTGCTTGCTTTGACAGCTCATTGTTTTTTTTTCTTTGGAATGACAAAACAAGCAAAAAAGCAACATTACAATGAATCACCCCTATTGCGTCCTACTCCTAGCATGAAGAGCTTTCAAGGGAAGGACGTTTTTCCACCCTGCAACACCTTGAACATATCCTGTTGCTGCTTTGCATCTGCCACAAAGCTGGCCTCTCTCCAATTTGTTCCTTCCTCCCTTCAACAATGACTTCATTGATGCTATCTATCAGAATCTTGGAATCTCCCTCTTGAATATTCAAGTAACTAAGGAGAAGAGCAGCATGTAATCCAGCTCGTAAAGCTAGAGCTTCAGCAGAAAGAACATCAGAAAAACCTTCTTCTTCTTTTTTTGAGGAAGCAATAATTGTTTCAATAGTGAAAAACAAGATATCATTATTGAAACCTGCAGCATGTTGTTTTTTATTATTCAAAGCTCCTTGAAAGTTTAATTTCACAAAGTTTTCAGAACGGGGATCCCATTTATTTGTTCTAGATAAAGATGCTGATATTCTTTGCTTTTTCTGTTCATTTCTTGTAACATAGGACGACATAGTAGCAGCTGCAAATACAATCTGGTTATAAGTTTTCACAATGTCTCTAAAAATTAATTGATTTCTAGCATGCCAGATATTGGAGCAAGTAATAAGTTAGCAAAAGAGAAGGAAGAATCATTTTTTTGTACTATCAGCAAAGTATTTTAGCCAGTCAATGAAAGTATATATTATCCAGTCTGCTGGAAATTATGAATCTTCTAAAGCATTCCATACCTGAATTGTGAAAGGCAAATAAAGAAAAAGATGATCAATAGAATCATTTTGTGTGTGGAAAAAGGGACGAGATTTGTCAATATGAAGAAATTGTTTCTTTCATGGCCCAGGTTGTGCAGCATTTGCATTCATCTGCATATTAAAATTCAGTTAGAAAACACGAAGATAGAAAAATTTTACCCAACATTACTCGGTTGCTTGATATATTATCTGTATGTGATGATCTTCTCTCGTCCAGTGCAGAACCTATCAGATAAAAGCATGAAGAATCACATAAGATTACAATAATGGTGTTTAATCATATGAAAATGAAGGCTTTACCTTGACAGGTTATATCATTCAAGAGAGTGGGGAGACTCTTGAAAGCAACTGGCTTTTTCAGAGAGTTCTTCGACCAGAAAAGGTACTGTTTTCATAGACTCGAGTTAGGCGGCTTTGGTTAAGCTTCAGGATGTTAGTAGCTTTGAGGCTCTCCTTTTCTACTTCCTGAACATCCGAATACATCAGATATGTCAGAGTCAATATGCATGTCATCTATAAACTAAACAAGTTTATCACACGTTTTCAGCAAACTTTGGTACAACGCTAAATCTGGACAGAAAAACAAACATTACATGGCTCAGTTTCAGAGGTATGTGCAGGCGAATCACAGCTCGATGTAAGACATTAAAATAGCATATGTTCATAATATGTTAACCACCTTATTACAATACACAGAAATTGTCCAAACTGTTTGATGATTACTGTGACTGCTAACCATCAAATGCCTATACTTATTCATGATTTTTTCTACATGGTAAACGCTTTAAGTCCCTGCCATCAGCAATAGTGTCATAAGCTGGTCTCCAGATCAGCTTTACTCTTGCCTTCCAAAACATGTGAAGAAATTTTAATTGATGAACAGATTTACATGAAACGCCACAGAGGACTCACTACTCTGAAGTAATTCGCAAAAGAAACTCCTAGATTTGGAGGAGCCAACAGACTTAAACTCACAAAGGACATCGCAGGTTATGATTGCATATAAGACTAAAGACATCATATACAAGCAAATAGGTGCATCCTCCTGTTCTAAATGTCCTTTGTATAACCACTGAACTAAGAAACCACTAACCTTCCCCTCAGAGCGTGGTTTTAGATTTAAAAAGCCAATATATCTACAAATGCCACGAACTAGTAGAAGTTATTTCATCCCATCGTCATGTTTTATAAACCGTGCAACCAAATTAATATTCTTATATATATTTATTGTGTCCTATGGTCAAGAACAATACCGAAAGTCTGCCCTTACCCTTTAGAGAAACAAAAGTTTATAGCAAAAATATCTGTTTTATTTCCCTTCGTTTTTTTTTTTTTTTGCCCCTCCAGTAAAACTTGTAGAAACATATCTCTATTACATGTTTCTTACGAGCAAAACCATGTCAAAAAATCGTAATGCTATCAAGCATTACACATGTATTTAATGCAAATCCTACCCTAGATTCACAAAATACTCAGATGATTAGATGATAGAGGTCGTCCAGAAAATTTATAACAAGCTATATTGATCGAATGAAAGTTTTTCTGATGCTCTATGTGACCTATTCTATAACTGAACAAGAGCATTTATGAAACCACGGTATATTGTGTAGAATGTATTACTTAACAACTACAATAATTTGACCACAGATACAAAGAATAACCGTCTTTAATCCCGGCCTACAACACATTTTCTACATCTCAGAGAAATAAAAGTCGTATTTATTAGAGTTTTAGACACATAGTGAAAAGAAAAACTAACCCTAAGACTAAAGTTACTCGATTACTTGAATGATTATCTTAGAGTATCTGCATTTCCATTGGCCTTGGTGGCTGAAACTCTTTTGGATAATATCCTTCTAATTACTAGACCTAGGAGAGTTTGTATCAGCCAGCCTGACTAGTGGCTGGCTAGTTAGTTAATACGCGTAAAACTTTAAATAGCTATGTATTGATAGCTATGTATTGATGTTTAGTTTCCAATAATCATGAAGCATGAAAACGTTCTAGGTTTCTAGAATTCATAAATTGCGATTTTAATATGTGATGATGTAAGTTCATTGATTTTGTGCTTCAATCCAACCTTTAATGTGTTTTGTGTTCTTTGGTTGCAAACTTAGAATATTGAGCATGTGATTGAATCCAAATTGAGATTGCTAGCGTTCTAGGTCTTAATTGCTAAGTGGAAAACCTATAATTCCTTAGGTAAATCAATGAAGAGTCTTGCATGCTTGTATGGCGTTCCAACTTGTGTTCTTGGCTTAAATCAATCAAACTTTCTAAGTTTTTAATGCGTTAAATATGTTTTTTTAGTGAGTAGCGTTCTATGACTAGCATTTCATGTTTAATAGAGTTAACTGTGCTGCGTTCATCTTGTTAATTTAACTAAAGAAAGTAATAAGGACTTTGTATGCATTCATCTCTGTTCTTGATTGATTTCTTCATTCACATATTTTGATCCATAGTTTATGGTTAGATTGCCTGTTTTCATGTTAATGATTGTTAATTACATCTTTAAATCTTATCCGTCCATCTTTTCCTTGATTCATGGTTGATCGATCATTTGTATCATATTTAGTAGTTAGATTTAAATACAAATTTTATAAATCCCCCTATCTTGTAATTTTCGTAAATATATACTTATACTTTGTTTTATTTTTGTTTTGTACTTTGTGAATAACACTAATTTGTTTAACGTTTTTGACAGAAAGTATACCCCAATCCCCGGCTTAGAACGATACCCTACTTATTCTATACTACTATCTGATGCAGGGTTTAAATAGGCACTCATTTTGAGCGTATCACACAGTTTCAGCAATTAAACTCAATAACAAAACCCACATAAAAGTACTCAATTTCCCAGATCAAATAAAAGTACATGGCCATTTTTGTTAGGAACTAGACAGGAGTCACAGGACAACAATAATCAGTAAACAAAAAGAACAACAGACTTACTAAAATAATTGCTAGTTATGTAAATTAAGAAATGGAAATGTGAATCAAGTGGTAAATAACTATTAAGTTCTTCACAGCAGAGTCAGCCATCAAAAACTTTATAGATGCAAAATAAAGAGGTTGGAAAATACGCAACCATATTGTTGCAAAAACCCTCTCGTATATTGTCTTAAAATGAATGTCCCTGAAACCTTCTGTAGACAATGTCATAGTTGACAAGTAAAATGCATCTAATATAGAGACACTGTAATCTTATATTATGTTGACATTTTCTCCATTTTCACATGCAATAATACCCGACATTCCCAGCAATGGAAACAAAAACAGCTAGCATAGCCCAACCATGAATTGTTCTTGTTCTCTTAGGCTTTACATTAGTGATATACTTACTCTTCACCTTATTCCAAACATGTCCTTGCAAAACAATCAAACAATTAACCACATAAACCCCTAATATGACCAATAGACATGTGACTAGCTTTGAAGACCAGTGATTTGGAGCTATGTCGCCAAACCCAATGGTGAAAGTAGTGATTACCACATAATACGCAGCATTTGCTAGTATTTGAGCTCCTGTCCCCATGTTTGTGAACTTGCTTGCAAATACTGCAGTATATGAAAAGCCCAGAAGCAAATAAATGAGCGGTATTATAGAACAACATCCGAGTGACTGATAGGTTTGGATCATGTATTAAAGCAAATGGAAATTAAAGAAAACAGACACAAAGCATCAATAACTTAATTAAACTCTCTCCCTCCATACACCTCCATCCATTCCACAACTTTGAGATCATCAAAACCAGAATTAAATTCGTAACTCCTCCCATTTACTCTCTAAATTGCGTCCCCTCTTGTTCAAGCATTGAAGCCAAGAAGCAAGCTCCATCATCTCCAACACATCCTTGTCGTAGTCCTCATCAACGTCCACCACCTTTGAAGACCTTCTTGCGTTCTTGAATATCTTCAAAAGTGTAACCATGTCCTTCTATCTTTTGTTTTTGGTTTCTTTGTTTTGTAAAGTTAAAGACAATTTCACTAGCGTTCTAGATTTTTGTTTTAAATGGATGTTTCGATATTTTGTGAGAATTAAGAGTATGTCTTGATGTTTAGTTTTCTTTAACCATGAAGCATGATAAACGTTTTAGGATTTTCAGATTGTTAATTGTGATTTCATGATATGTTGATGAATGTTTCTTGATTTTGTGCTTCAATCCCATTTTTATGTGTCTATCTTAGTTGGTTCGAAACAATTAGGATTTTCATATATCTGATTCCAAATTAAGATTTGCTAGCATTCTAGGTCTTAATTGCTTAAGTGAAAAACCTATAGTTCTTAGGTAAATCAACAATGAGTCTTGCATGCTTGATTAGCGTTCTAACTTGTGTGTTTGGCTTGAATCAATCAAACTTCTATTGATCTTTATGCGTTAAATTTTTTTTTGTTAGTGAGCAGCGTTCTATATATGACTAGCATTGCATATTTCATAGGGTTAGCTATGGTGCGCTCATCTAGTTAATTTAATTAAGGAAAGTAAGAAGGACTTTGTATGCGTTCATCTTTGTTCTTAATTGATTTCTTTCATCTACATATTTTGATCCATGATTTATAATTTGATATTCTGTTTTTGTGTTAATGGTTGATAACTACATTTTACATCTTCTCCATTCATTTACTTCTACTTTGATTTAGATTTGTTTGATCACTTGTATCATTTAGGTTAGATAGTTAGATTTAAATACAAACTCTCATAAATCCCCTTATCTTGTAATTTTTTGTAAATATATAGTTTGTTTTATTTTGATTTATACATTGTGAATAATACTAGTTTGTTTAACGTTTTTGACAGGAAGTATATACCCCAATCCCCGGTTTAGAACGATACCCTACTTACTACTAACTATAATCTGATGCAGAGTTTTAAATTGGCACTCACTTTAAGTGTATCAGAACATAAAATCATACAAGACCAGACAAGTTTATATAATTTTCAGAAATTTCACATTTTCAATTAGGTTAGAAACTCACTCGATTTTCAATTTCTGAATTTTTTTTTTTTTTTTTGTGATTCTGTCAATTGATTCTACAAGCTCAAAACCTACCTTGCCAATCTGTCATTTTCATTCCCTGCACTATCTTTCTGAGTCATTAAACTGGTAAACTCAGTTGCCAATTGGGCGTTTTTCACTTACTGCTCTGTCTTTCTCAGTCTTCAAACTGGTAAACCCAGTTGCCAATTCGGCCTTTTCTCTTACTACAGTGTCTTTCTCAGTCTTCACTGGTACACTCGGTTGCCAATATGTCCTTTTCTCTCACTACACTGTCTTTCTCAGTATTCAAACTGGTACACTGGGTTTCTAATTGGGCCTTTTCTCTCACTACACTGTCTTTCTAAGTCTTCAAACTGGTCCACTCGGTTGTCAATTGGGCCTTTTCTCTCACTACAGTGTCATAGTCGTCTTCACTCTAGAAAACTCTGTTGCCAATTTGACATTTTTTTCTCACTATAGTGTCATACTTGATGAGAGCAATATTTGCTACTTTTTAAATGTTATTCTCTCAACATTTTACTTAATTATTCTCTTAACATTATCATTTCTAATTTAGTTTTGTGTTTCTAGGTAGTTTTGAGTCAAAAATGAAGGCAAAGAGTTAGTTGAGCTCGTGGAAATGATGATAAGAAATGAGAAATGACATAATCCTAGTTAGACAAGGAAATCCATTCCTGCCAGGAAAAGGAAACCTAACATGACTAGGAGTCCTTGTTGAACAAGGAGAGTCAGGAAGGTTCCATAACATCTCGAAAATGAAGAGTCCTAATTGGACTATGAAACCTGTTTGCATTGGGAGTCCTGATGATACTAGGATACCTGGGAAGGCTAGGAGATGTTGTGGCTTCAAGATGACTCAAGATTGTTCAAGAATGCTCTAGAAGACTAAAAGTGGTGTCACATTTGAAGATGGACTTCGAAATTGTCCAAGTTGTGCCTTGTCTGAGTCCCCGAGAAGGATACAACCGGCCTCGTGGCTCCCCATTCAACATGAATGAATAAGATACTGTCTCAACATAGCCATTACCCAATCAATCCAAGTATCACAGAAGCCAAACTGTTTCATAACCGCAGCCAGGAAAACCCACTCAACTCGGTCATAAGCCTTGCTCATATCAAGTTTTAAAGCACTAAACCCAACTCCACTACCCCTCAATCTCTTCAAATAATGAGAAATCTCAAAAGCAATAAGCGAATTATCGGATATTAGCCGTCCCAGGATAAAGGCACTCTGTGTTTGGGAGATCAGACCATCCAACAGTGGCTTCATGCGGTTTGCTAACACCTTCAACCCAATTTTGTAGAGGACATTACACAAACTAATGATCGACTCAGGTGTCTTCACTTTGGGGATGAGCGTAACATGAGTATTATTGATCTGCTGTAGGATATCTCTGGAGCTCAGGAACTGCTGCACTGCCTCTATTACGTCATTACCAACAATAGACCAAAAGTGCTGATAAAAGCACCGAGCTAAACCATCCGGCCCCGGGGCCTTAGACGGGTTCATCTGCTTAAGTGCCCTCCATACCTCATCACTACTTACTTCTACACTAGCATCGCATTCATCTCATCAGTCACTAGTGTTGGTAATACTGACGTAACTGCTTCGACATTGGATGGTCTGGATGACTGAAATAGTTCCCCAAAGTAGTTCAGAACAACCTGTTCAATCTCATCCTCGTCAGTCCTCCAAACTCCGTTATGATCACGTAGCCCCTTAAGCATATTCTGCTTTCTTCTATTACTCGCGCTACAGTGGAAGAATTTTGTATTCATGTCACCATCGAACAGCCACAAAACCCTAGACCTCTGTCTCCAAAACACTTTCTCTTTCTGAAGTAATTCCTGCAATTTGGTCTCAAGTGCTAATCTGGACTGGCACGGAGGCACTGAAGGAGCCCTATCAAAGAACTAACCCAATTGCTTTCTAATATCTTCGATATCCCTCTTCAAACTCCCAAAGCGTGCATGGCTCCAAGAAAGTAGCGCAGCACGTGTGTTGGTAATTTTATTTGCAATCTTATAAGCGTAAGGACTATCTCCAGTAGCACTATCCCAACCCAAATCTACGACTTGTCTACAATCCTCCTCCCGTAACTAGAATTCCTCAAAACAAAACCTCTTCTTTCTTTTCCTCCTTCTTTTCCTAACTGTCCTCAAAACGATTTTTTTTTTACATTGATCTTTTGCAAAGACGATCTTCAAGTGTTAGTTTAACTTTTGAACTATTCAATCATGAATTAATGCTGAAGGTATGCAAATAAGAGAGTTTGGACACACATTGTTCCTTTAGGATGTTACAGTGTTGTCAAAGGGCCAGTATTGATACCTTAGGTGGATGTATTGGTTTTTTTTTTTTTTTTTGTGTTGTAGCTTCTCATTGATCAAAGCATAGTAGTCTAGGCTAGTAGTCATTCTTAAATGTGCAGTCAGTGCACTACTTGAGCAACGAAGATAATGGGTGATTTTTGGATCCCCTAGCTTGACCTTAATCGTATGATATTTTGATCACACGAATATATCTTCATTTCCATTAAAAAAAAAAGAGTTTGGACACACATGATCCACTCTTCAACTTAATAGGATGAATCAATTTAGTAGTTAGTACAGTACAATTGAAATATTCACAGTTATGAAGTCCCCAAATACTATTTTTTTTTTTTAATGAAAAACATCATCTTCATAACTCGGCTTGCTAATCACTTGTGAGCCTTTAGCCAGAAAAGGGGGAAAATGACACTTGCTGGTCTTGAACTAAATGAGTTAAAGCTCTACCAACTTACCTAGGCTCCTAGTGTAGTGTATGCACCCATGCAAAGGATGTTGGGTCTTGACATGGAATTACGGTAACAAGTTGTCATCAAGATTTGGGAAGTAAAATCTGGTATTTGTTGCTTATAAAGCACAGAACCAAGCAGTACAGTACAACTATCTTGCTAGATTGGGAAGTTAGCCGCTCAGTTGTAGAAGAAAAGATTGAGGTTAGCCATGCCATTATATAAAAGAAGATAATGAT
The DNA here is from genome assembly GCA_024704745.1 of Rosa lucieae. NCBI lineage: Eukaryota > Viridiplantae > Streptophyta > Magnoliopsida > Rosales > Rosaceae > Rosa > Rosa lucieae. Next base: position 26,746,999 of record CM045492.1, read on the forward strand.
GATCTAATAAAACTGCAATCACAAATAACCCTAGCAGGTACAGAAATTGTTCGCTCAGCAAAAAAAATTATTCAAAGTACACTCAAAGCTCATTAGACCAAAACTTCACAATGGCGTCTATGTACTCTTTAAATACAGCCCAAAGTGATTTGCCTTCTCGATTTGTGGAATTTCTAGACACCTTTTGCCACGATTCGCTGTCCAATAAAACCATTCAAATACATATTAGGATCCTAAACAAACCTGTTTAATTGCTAGAATCTGTAGAAAAACAAGCACCAAATGGCTTATAAGGATTAACGGGATGTACTTACAGACTAATCCTGTCTAAAGTGTTGCTTCCTTTTTGCAACCCTGCGCTGGAGTGCACACCAACTTCATCTTCAATCACAAGCACCTCTTTGGTTTGTGACAGCCCATCGCAAACGCTGGTACCATTACGGTTCTTTGTATCTGGAGCTTTTATTATCTGCAAATATAGATTGACAATAGTTTCAAGCTGAGCTTTTTACTCCTACATGCTTTGAACAAGATTAACTGAGTTCTACACACTGGTTCTTCTGACAAGGAACATACTTTCGTTAATAGAAAAATAAAGGTTAAAATGGAGAGGACAAGAGGTCCAATGATCCATCCACAGTACTATCTACAACTTGGACCAACAACATCACTAGTATTACTTTGACCGAAAAAGATTCATGCAATAGGACAGTAAAAGTAGGAAGCCTTAAGTACACCGCAATCCAATCAAATAAAGTTATCCCTTAACTGAATTGGGATCGCCTTGCTTCATAGAATACTTAAGTCCTCTCACAAGTTTTGGAGGAAAGAAAAGGATATGGTTTCGGGAAGATGTGCTATGAAGGGCTGTTTCCTGGGTTGTGTGGATTGAAACAAGAGGATCTTCAATATTGCTGAGGGTGAGATGGTGGATCGCATATGGGAGACGGTCTGTTTTTCAGCTTCTTTGTGGGAATATAATTCAGCAAGGTTCAGGAATTTCTCTTTTCTTACTATCTGCTAACTTTTGTTGTTTGGTTTTCTGTTGTGCTGTTGATGTGTCTATACATTTGTTTGAGTGGTGGACTAAAAAAAGAAAAGTGCAAAACTGAGAATATATAACACTGACTCGTCTAAACATACAATTGGTATTCGAGAGCAAATGAAAATTCCAGGATTTCAAAATAAAAAAATACCTTAGCTCCAGCAGTCCCTTCAATTTGTTCAAAGCTCTCAGATATAGGAACATCATTTCCAGGTGCTTTGACCTTAAGTTCTGTGCTTCCTTTTTCATGTATAATATTTCCTTCAAGGGTTGAGCGATTTGAGGTCTCCAGTGATGGGTCTCTGACAATTTCTAAGGCTTCCTCATTTACTGAGCTGGATTTGTTTCCAACCAAGGGGCTTTTCACCACTACTTTATCATCGACCAAGCTATTCATGGAATATACTGTATCCGACAGCGTACTATCAACACCAGTGGCTAACCCCATCCCCTTGGTTCCTTTATCCTCAGTAGATATACCAAAATTTCCTAATTCTACCTTTCCATCCAAGCTCTCAGTAGTCCTAGTAACAGGCGTTAAGGGGAATGTCTCAACTATTACATCTGCTTCTATGGAGGTCACTTTAGACCTAGATATTGCCAAAACTTCCTCAACATTTTTCTCTACTTCTAAAGGCACACTTGTTCTATGCTCTGCACATATCAGTTCCTCAGTTTGTTTGTCTTCCTGATCTACCTGGCCGCCATTGTCAAACATCTGATATTCATGACAAATACAATTCCCATCAGAAACTACAGATTCTTCAGCTACCTTCTTCTCTGTTTCCACTGACACAGTTACTTGCAACTCTTTACTCTCCACTTCTTTGCTATTCACTTCTGCTGCAGTGCCATTGATGGCTCGGCCATGGTCGAGAATCTGATGTTCAAGAGTAAACGAATGACCATCAGAAGCCAAAACCATTTCTTGAACTGTACCCTGATTTTGATTGTTGGCAAACTGAGAATCATTTGATGCTTCTGACAAAGCATTTTGAGGTTCTGCAGCAATCGAACCAAGTGGATTACGTTCCAAGAACTGATCAATAGTCTGATCCTCTGCAACGAACTTAGCAGGACCCAGCACTCTATTTTCTTGGATTACATCTCGGACAATTTCTCGTACAGTGTAGAAAGATCCACCAACTTCCTTGTGGGTCAGATTAAGTGATGGAAAACTCCCGTTGTGTAGAATCTGATACCTGTAAGCGACATCAGAACATAGCTGTAATGACCTGCTTTCGAGTTGACAAATAGAGAAGTAGAAATTCATAAAATTAACAAATTTGGAGTCATTTTTTACATAAGACTTGAAGCTGAATAATCCCTCCAACTTCTTTGATTTTTCTTTTTCCCCATATATCCCTCCAATTTCAAAAGGCAGTTGACAATCTTACTACATCTGCCTAACCAAAATGGCCATATTAAACACAATAAAAGTATGATACACTAGTACATGTCTTATTTCTAAGCAACAAGAATGTTAAACTCAGTTTCACTTAATCGAACTGAACTTGGAAAGTGAAGGGGAAAAAAAATGTCTTTAATGAGTGCTGAGACAGGACATTACTTTTGTTCATCTGGACATAGAATAAAAGATATCAAAGCATTACCTCATGTAATTCAGAAATGCCAACCCATTCTTAATCCAGCTATAACATGACCAAATCATAATTTAATTTACATTTTGAGAAGTCCCATGCAGAAATTTGTTTGAAACATGGAGGATCTAGAAAGCAAAACATTAAAAAAAGATATCCATATGCAAAAGTCTCCTGCCCAACTACAATAACATTCTTCATTTTTGAATATAAAACAGCAGTGACTTTTTTTTTTTTTTTTCAGTTAGTTACAATACTAGCAATTCTGAAAAAAGAAAATATGACGTTCTTACTTTTTTATAAAGGCTTCAACCATTTCCTTCCTCTCCTCCTTTGAACGCCGAATTCGGGACTTCCTTCCTTCAGATTCATTGTTTCTAGCTAGGGCAAATGTTTGCCCAACCCAGCCACCCTTTATAGCATGCATTACATTCAAAAAGCTCGCCACCTTACGAAAATCAAACCTACAAACAAGAGAGTTCTTGTTAAAGAAGTTTTTCAGAACTTCCACAGTAAGCAAAAACATACAAGAAAAGTCACTGAACATAATACACAGGACAATGACATACAAAAACATATTCATAGACCGTACTGGTAGCTTGGCACGTGTGAATGATGTCCAAGTAATTACTATCCAAGCAGGAAGTACACCAATATTTAAAATCACAATCAGAATCAGCATCCATCATCTCAATCTTCAAAGGATCTTATTATCACAAATATCTGTTGCAATATCTAACTAGTAGGTAACAAAAGTATTATCCAGTGATGGTTAGAATTAAAAAACTAAAATAAAAATCAATGCGAGTTACACAAACTCAATAAGTAAGGACAGATCAGCGAAGCCGATACTAAAAACAGTGAACCAAATAAAAAAAAAAAAAAAAAAACATTATGTGCATCCCCAACTATATGTTGCAAACATAGAGCATCACAACTCTCCACAACAATCGCCATGGCTCACGACTTACTTTTACCTTCATTTCTATTAAGCACAGGAAGATAACATGAGTTTGAATACTACTTTTCATAATCCAAAATACATTTCTATTTCAATTTCCTACATTTCCTCTGAAATTTTGCATGAGTAGACTCTCACAACCCAGAGAATCAAACCGGCGAAATCGGAAAAAAAGAAAACCAAAAAAACAACAGCAGAATTAGTAACAAATCGTATAGATAAACCCCAATTATGCATACACAAGACGAGTGAGTGTGTGTGGGGTTTATGGGTACAAAGGCTTGAAATTTTAACAATACAAAAACAGCTACAGAAACCAAAAAGATGGTCAACCCACAATCCCACATATATAAACAGCGAAAATCCAACAACCAAGAAGTGGGTTTCAGAGAAATGAAGAATCTAGAGATAACAGTAAGAGTGTATAGGCTCAAACAAGGAATGGTTAGTGAAGGAAAATATAGAGGGAGAAGGGCTGGAAATGATAGAAAGAGTGTAGATTGAGAAAAATTACCTGAAGAGAGCGAGGAATTGGGTTCTGGGGTTTTGGAAAACCCTACTGCTACTACTAGTATTCTAGGCACCGAGACTGAGAGACTGAGTGAGAGAGGCGACCCAAATCAATTAAAACTAGGGAAATGAACCTGTCGTTTGTATTTCTTTTGGTCTCAGAACTGTTACGGACTTTGGTCGTTTTTTTTTTTTTTTTTTTTTTTTTTTTAGAGGATGTGAATGTTACGCTCTTTTCCTAAGGAAGTGAATTTTATGGGTCTCTTTTCTTTTTTGGTATTTGTGGTTTTCATATGTTTTTTTCCTGCCTTAATTAATTTAGTTTTCATTTTAATATATAGAGGGTATTTCCATAACAATATATGTTTGTCCTGATGAACAATTCTTAGGTTCACCCTTACGGTGAATGAACATATTCACCCCCATTGTCGATTAACATATTTTTACTGAATAAATTCATAATCTAACTGTCCATATCTTAAATAAGCATTCAAAAATCATCTCTGTAAAAAAATCAATCGAATCAGAAATCGTTTAATTATCTAATTGAATCAAACAAATGAATGGTTCTAACAACACTGACTATTATTATGATGAATCGTCCATGTATTTCACAGAAATGAATAACTGAAAGGTCTTCAATTTGATTGGTTTTTTACAGATCTAATCTTTGTATTACGTTGTACAATATGAATGGTCAGATTAGAAAATTATAAAAATATTATGCCTTAATCACAAGAGAGGGTGAATATGCTCACTCACCCAAAAGGGGTGAACCTAATAATTGTCCTTTGCTGATAAGCTCTATTTTTTAAATATAGTATAGATTACACAAATAGTCACTAAACTATAACCCACTAGATATTTTGGTCACTGATTTTTCAAAATATCACTTTATTCATTCAAATTTAACAATGCAATTCAATTTAGTCATTGCTGTCAAATATGTTGTTATTTGCTAAACACCATTAACCTAAGAGTATTTTAGTCCAATATTTAAAAAAAAAGAGTATTTTAGTCCATTCATCCTAAGAGTATTTTAGTCCATTCAAATTTAACAATGCAATTCAATTTAGTCATTGCTGTCAAATATGTTGTTATTTGTTAAACACCATATTAACCTAATGCCTCGTTTGGTTTGCTCAATTAAAAACTTGGGAAAGGAAATTTATTCCTTTTTTATGCTTGGTGTACGTAAGGAAATGAACAACTTTCCTTTAAGAAGGAAAAATATGGGGGAAAATGAATCCTCCCATCCTCCAAAGGATTTATTTTCTCTTCTACTTTCCTAGTATTAATTACATAATATAAATACATTTATATACTTGTTGAAAATAATTATTAATAATTTTATTCAAAAATAATGACGAGAGCTCTCCTCTCTCATGCCTGGTGGCAGCAAACCCTAGTTCTAGGGTTTTGCTCTTCGAATTTTACGGCCTCCGATGAGTTTCCTACTCCTCATGAAGCATGTATGTCACCCTCCTCGAGGTCGTCCTTCCTCTCTGTTCAACCTATGGGTTGTGGCATCTGCTCCTTGTTGAATTGCCTTTCGAATTGTGGCGGTGTTCGAGGGAAGTCTGATCTGGGCTTGAAGATCTCTAGCCGGATGAGGCTATTCTCATAGTGAAGCGATTCGCATTTGGGATCCTGGACTTGTTTCTTCTCGTTTTCGGAGTAGAAAGAGTTACTCTGATGGAGCCGGATAGTGAATCCATTAGCATTTGGGATCCTGGACTTGTTTCTTCTCTTTTTCGGGGCAGAAAGAGTTACTCTGATGGAGCCGGAGACGGAGGAGGACAGCGACTGAAGGCTTCGATCAGGCTTGCTAGGTTTGTCTAGGCTCGTGGACTTCAGCGAGTGGCCTAGGAATGGTGTGTCGTGTCATTCTGGAGGGCTGCTCATTCTTCTGGTGGTGGACAACTCTCTTCCTCTGGGGATCTAGCAGCACAGGTTGGGTGGTGCCGGCGAAAGACTGGGATTATGGGATTGGGTGGTTTGGGTCCCCAAAGTAATTTTAATTGGGCCTGGGTCTGGGCTTGTTTGTGGGGCTCTACAAGTGAGTGGGCTTTCTCTAGGCCTACGCACTCTTGGGCACGTGTTTGGGACCCAAGTGGCTGGTGTTGTTTAATCCGAGCCCTAGTTCAATTTTGGACTGGAGTCTCGGTTTCATGGTTCTTGTTCTTGAGAGTTCGATTGCTAACGTCCAAGATTTTGACACCCTTGGTCTCCTTCGTCCTCTCGGGAGCCTCACCTTACTCTCTTGAGGTGTATCTCCCAACCTATGGTTACGATCCTAGTTACGGTTACTACTACAGTTTCACTGCTGAATTGATATATGCAGTGCAGTTCTTGGCTTTTCGGCTTCTAGTCATGTTCGAAAGGCATTTAGTCATACCCTGGTTACTTTTCAAACTTAGATGCGCTTGTGCATCCTGTTTTGGTTCAATGCTTTCTTTTCGATGCTTTTGCATCGCTCCTTGCACTCCTTAGTTTCACTTAATAAATCTTGTCGTTTTCCCCCTCAAAAAAAAAAAATTTATTCAAAAAGTTTATGAGATTTGTGTAATTCTATATTTTAATACATGAGAACATAAATGAAATCTTAATTTGATTTAGCTTCATTTCCTTGAACAAACCAAACACCAAAATGGAAAAACACATATATTTTCTCGTTGCTTTCCCAATGTTTCCAAACAGCAGAAAGGAAAACAAACTTCCCATTAGTTTTCCTTTCCCATAGGGAATATAAATTAATTGATTTACTTTCCGCGAACCAAACGAGGTCTAAGAGTTTTTTTTTTTTTGAAAGATAGATAGGGGAAACACCCCTAGTTAGTAAAGACATTCAAATTTAACAATGCAATTCAATTTAGTCATTGCTTTCAAATATGTTGTTAATTATTAAATACCACTAACCTAAGAGTATTTTAGTCCATTCATCCAAAAACAAAATCTATTCATTCACTTCTTACTTCAACTCTGTAGACACCAAAAAATTTAATGAAAATAAATTTCATTAAATAATTGGGTCAACACTTGAAATTATGACCTAACAAATTTAGTCGGCATGTGGGTCCAACAAAATGTGCATGTGGCTTATGAGTAAGCAAAACTAAGCAGACTCAGGGAATGACACGTGCCGGCATACGAAAGGCCTGACGGCAATAAATAAATTTGTTCCGACTTAATTAGCTGATATTAAGGCTGATCAATTAAATTAAATCAATTGATTCCAAGTCAAATCAAGTATTAAATTCGTCTGCTGATTAGATATCAATTTATTTAAATTGATAATCAAGATGCAAATCAGCCAACAAATTAATTGGATAATTCCTTAATAGTCGTGATTAAATCAATTAATTAAAACTGATTAATTTGATTATGCTATTAATGAAATACAATTAAAATCACTCATCAAATTGATTGGCTAATTCCTTAATAATCGTGATTAAATCAGTTAATTAGGGCTGATTGATTTGATTATGTTGTTACGGAAAATGCAATTAATTACGTGTCATCAAGGCATTCCAAATTGAGAGAGACACCAATACTATAAATACCCCCTCTCAAATCAAGAGAAGGACTTGGCCGAAAAAGAGAAAAAAGCACTCTCAAAATTTCTGAAGCCTCCCAAGCTCGTGAAAAACCATCAAGCTGCCAAATAGCCGGTTCCTCACCAACCTCAAGTCAAAACGTTCGTCACGTGTCGACTCTCGTGACCATCGTACAACTCAAGATCAAGCGTCAAGCCCTTGAGTGAAATTCATCGTCGGAGATAGAATAAGAGGATTACCAAAGATTGTAACCCGCATTTAAATTAATAAAATTATTATTATTGTACACGTGTCTGCATTTTGTTTGTCTTCAGATTCCTGTGTTTACAAATTGGCACACCTAGTGGGACCTCTTTGCCTCTCATCTCCTTCTCCGTAAGATGATTCCAAACAAATTTGTTCGAGCAATGGTTTCCAAGAACACTCAAGTCATCCCGAAGAACAAGTCCAAGACAACGACCTCAAAATCGAGCAGCAGCTCATCTGGTCACGTCACTCGAAGAATGGCAAGGGTTCAGCCAACAACATTTGTGGCTTTGCCTTTTAAGCCTCGCCAACCAATCATCACCCTGGAAAGTTTAGGGGCAGGGAAGCATGTCCCTCGAAGTGAAGAGAGACAAGCTCCAAACACAAAACCAAAGGAACGGTCGTTCTCACCTGCCTTAGATGGTCACTCAAGCACGAGATCATACAAGGGGAGTTCTGATGCTGAAGAAGATAACACTTTGGAATGCAATCAGATGGTACGTCTCACCCCCCAGCAATGCAAGTCATGATGACTGGAGCAACCACGCTCGAAGAGCAGGTACCTAATCTGATGGAGGTGGTTCAAAAGCTCACTAATACCGTCGAAGAAAAGGATATGCATATTGCTCAACTTTGGAGCAGGCTCGAGAAAACAAAATATGAGGATTCTGCTAAGATTCTATACAAGAATGACAAAGAGAAACAAGAAGAAACTTCAAAGACAAATGACAAAGACAGTGAAAGTCTACTTGGTTCTTTGTCCGTCCAGCAGCTACAAGACATGATCAATAACTCTATCAGAGCTCAATATGGAGGCCCCTCTCGTGATTCTCTCACATATTCCATATGGGTTCCAGCCGCTCAAGTTTCAGTAATTCGAGGGCAAGGGCAATCCAAAACAACATATTGCTCATTTTGTTGAGACTTGCAACAATGTTGGAACGGAGGGATATCATCTTGTTAAGCAGTTTGTACGTTCATTAAAAGGCAACGCCTTCGAATGGTACACAGATCTGGAACCTGAGTCAATCGACAGTTGGGATCAGATGGAGCGTGAGTTCCTGAATCATTCTATAACACGAGACGCACAGTGAGCATGATTGAACTTACGAGCACCAAGCAATGGAAAGACGAACGCGTAGTTGATTACATCAATAGGTAGTGTTCATTGAGTCTCGATTGCAAAGATCGACTGTCAGAAGTATCTGTAGTGGAAATGTGCATCCAAGGCATGCACTTTGATTTGTTATACATCCTACAGGGGATCAAGCCCCGTACGTTTGAAGAGTTGGCTACGCGAGCACACGACATGGAGTTGAGTATAGCTAGCCACAAAGGGAATAAGGAGTCAATTGTTGACCAAAGGAAAGACAAGGGCTTCGGCAGCAAGTTTGACAAGGCACCGAAGAAGTTTACAAAAGAATCGATGGCCGTCAACATTGCCCCAGTCAAAATCTCTACACGAGATAAGGAGGTTAAGAAAGCAGAGCCATCTCACACCTACGACAAAACAAAGTGTTCGTTGAAGGAATGGCAATCAAAAGACGTATCCCTTCCCAGATTTTGACGTGGCAGGCATGTTGGAAGATCTGCTTGAGAAAAAGGTGATAGAACTCCCATAATGCAAGCGACGTGAGGAAATGCATCGTGTTAAGGATCTGAAATACTCCAAGTACCACCGGATCGTTAGTCTCCCAGTGGAGAAATGCTTTGTTCTGAAAGATTTAATAATGAATCTCACCAAGCAAGGAAGGATTGAGCTGGATGTCAACGATGTTGCTGAGGTAAATTGCACTACCATCGTGTTTGGTTCGTTCGAGCATGCCCCGTTGCCTCCTCTTCCAATGAAAGTACCATATCTGCTTTCGAGAAAGCCATGCATAAAGTCAAAGTTGGAGGAAGTCAGGCCAATCCATCAAGTGAGCCTCGCACCTGTTGTAACCCCTAAGGTTGATTCAATTGTCGATGATGAAGGATGGATACTTGTTACTCGAAGGAAGGCATGCAAGAGCCCATCGCCATGTTTACCTACGACTCAAGCAAAATGCAAGCAATCACAAGAAAGCCGTCAGTGTCTCGAGAAAGGTGGGACAAGATTTGTCAAAAAGAGGGGCAATCCTTCCGTTCAAAAATTCCATAGTGTGGTCTTATCAACAAAAGTCTTTCCTAAGAGAGGCAACGAACAAGTCCACATGGCAACAAGCTCCGAAATTAGTTCGAAGGATTCTGCTAATGATGAGTCAAGCACGGTCAATACGAACCAAACTTTAGAGGAGAACGAGGTGTTGAAGCAGCTAGAAGACCTACCATTGCACTTCAGCATTTTTGATCTACTACAATTGCCAAAATCGACAATATGTGCTTTGGTACAGGTGCTGATCGACATAGGCAAGTACTCCACAGAGATTAACATGGTGAAACTGAAGGAATGTGTCACGTGCGTTGCAGATTGTGGCGCCATCCACTTTACGGATGAAGATATTCAGGTAGGCTCTAAGTCGCACAATAGACCTCTTTTCGTGATAGGGTATGTGCGAGATCAAAAGCTAAACTGCCTGCTTGTAGACGGAGGGTCTGCTGTAAACATCATGCCTAGGTCGACTATGAAGCTGCTTGGCATCAATGTGGAAGAGTTGTCTCGCAGCCGTCTCATGATTCAAGGCTTCAACCAAGGGGGCAAAGAGACATAGGAATGATCAGAGTAGATATGACGATTGGAGAAATGAAGTCCAACACTTTGTTCCACATGATCGATGCGAAGACCTCCTACAATTTATTGTTAGGACGATCGTGGGTTCACGAAAATGGCATCATCCCCTCTACTCTTCATCAATGCTTCAAGTTCTACCATGACGGAGTAAAAACAGTAGCAGGTGATACTAAGCTGTTCACTGAAGCTGAATCTTACTTTGCGGATTCCAAGTTTTACATGGATGATGAAACAGTAAGGAAAGTTCTCCCAGTTAGAGTACTCTCTACAAGGAAGACTGCAGAATTACGTAATAAGGAAGTGGAATCTAGCATGGCAAGAAATCGCAAGGAGGAACCACATAAAGTTTCGTTGGAAACTAAAGTGGTAGCTTCAAAGAACAAAATCAACTCCTCTTCTCCAGTCCTTCGTTATATGCCAAGGTCTAGGTGAAAAGAAGGGGAATCTTCTTTTGTGGAAGCAAATGAGCAAGAACGTCGGCGAAAGCTAGATGAGAAGGAAGTAGAATTGCTAAAAGAAACATCAATCATACCGTTGACGAAGTTGAGCAACATAACTCTAACCAAGCAGCCGCTAAAACGGTTTGTCAAACCAATTCAAGGCAAGACAGAGCATAAGACACTTCCTGACAAAAGGACAAAGGAAGGATTCAACCCTAACACTTACAAGCTGCTAACAAAGGCTGGATATGACTTCGATTCGTCAAGCAAGGAAGGTGACCAAGTCATCCCTGGTAAAATGGTGCATGAGCTTAATGAATCTCAAAGGAGGTTGAGAGAGCAAGGATGCACATCTGACCCTGCTAAAGCAGGTCTTGGTTTTGTACCAGGCAAACCAATAAAAATTTCAGGAAGAATAAAAGTTGCGAAGGCAAGCACGCAACACATCAGTGTTGAAATAATAGAAGAAGAGACTCAGGAATCTAAATCTGCCTCTCGCGTTTCTGCACTTGATCGCATTCGTCCTAATTCTCAAGCTGCAGTGCCTGAACAAGTTGATGAGTTGGCGCCTCGAGTTTCTGTATTTGATCGTGTTGATACGTCAACAAGCCGAATCTCAGTTTTCAATCGTATCACCCAAACGACCACTCGAGCTTCTGTGTTCAATAGGTTGTCATCTTCCAATGAAGAAAATAAGAAATTGGAGGTAGTCCCTCAAAAGTTGGCACTTGAGAGGATACAAGCACCCAAAGAGCAACAAAGGCGAAAGAGAAAGGGGATCGAAGACCAAGGAAACGATAAAGAGATCCGAAGTCTCATCCCGTCATGCATGAAGCGACGCTCTGTGTTAGAGGTGAGCTCAAACAAACAACTCAAAATGAAGGAGCACACCATCGTACTCACTGGCCAAGTCGAAACAAGTAATGTTGATGGCAATGGCGAAGATGAGATTGTTCAGTCTGCCTATCATATCACGGTAGCAGAAGTAGAGGCTTTTGAAGAAGAAGACCATGATCATTCAGAGGATGAAGTAGATGAAGCTCCTCCAGAACTTGAAGATGGGGGGCAAGCTACTGTCGATGAGCTTAAAGAGCTCAATTTGGGAACTGAGGAAGATCCAAGACCTATCTTCGTGAGCGCTTCACTGAGTCCCGAAGAAGAAAATGAATATTATGATCTACTACTTGAATATAAAGACGTCTTTACATGGACGTACAAAGAAATGTCTGGCCTTGACCCAAAGGTAGTGGTTCATCGTCTCACAGTTAAACCTGAGGCTCGACCGATCAAGCAAACACAACAACGCTTTTGGACAGAACTTCTTCCTCAAATTGAAGCTGAAGTTGATAAGTTGATTGCTGCATGTTTCATTAGAGATGTTCAATATCCTAAGTGGATTGCAAACATTGTTCCTGTCAAAAAAACAAAGGACAACTGCATGTATGTGTGGACTTCCGTGACTTAAATGACGCAAGTCCGAAAGATGACTTTCCTTTGCCCATCATTGAACTCATGGTGGATGCAACAACAGGGCATGAAGCTTTATCCTCCATGGATGGGTCATCTGGATACAATCAAATAATGATGGCCTTAGAAGATGAAAAGCTTACTACATTCCGCACTCCCAAAGGCATTTATTGCTACAAGGTCATGCCATTCGGGTTGAAAAATGCTGGTGCAACATATCAACATGCCATGCAGAAAATCTTCGAAGACATGCTTCACAAGTACGTGGAATGTTATGTCGATGATTTAGTGGTCAAGTCAAAAAAGAGGACGGATCATGTGCAAGACCTAAGAAGGGTGTTTGATAGACTAGGTAAGTACCAGCTCAAAATGAACCCCCTCAAATGTGCTTTTGGAGTCAATTCAGGCAAGTTTCTTGGATTCATTGTGAAACATCATGGCATTGAAGTGGACCAGTTAAAGATTAAGGTCATTCAAGACATGCCTGAGCCAAGAAACCTACCCGAGTTAAAAAGTCTCCAAGGATGACTCGCCTTTTTTAGAAGGTTCATATCAAACCTCGCAGGTCGTTGTTAGCCTTTCAGTCGACTTCTAAATAAGGATGTGCCTTTCGTATGGGATGAAGCTTGCCATAATGCCTTTGAAAGCATAAAGAAGTACTTGGCAAACCCTTCAGTGTTAGGTGCACCCATCCTTGGGAAGCCACTGATCCTCTACATCGCCACGCAAGAGCGATCACTCGGAGCACTCCTAGCCCAAGAAAATGAAGAAAAGAAGGAGAGGGCGCTATATTACTTGAGTTGAACTCTCATAGGACCAGAATTGAACTATCCACCGATAGAGAAAATCTGTCTCGCACTCATCTTCGCCATCCAAAAGTTAAGACATTACATGCAAGCTTACACAGTGCATCTAGTGGCACGAGCTGACCCAGTCAAGTTTGTTATGTCACAACCAGTCTTAACAGGGAGAATGGCAAAATGGGCACTACTCCTCAATCAGTATGAAATCATCTACATATCGGCCAAAGCGGTTAAAGGACAAGCATTGGCTAATTTCCAAGCGGATCATCCTATCCCTGCGGATTGGGAGATTTCAGATGACTTGCCAGATGAAGAAGTCTTTAATACAGAGGTCCTCCCTGCTTGGAAAATGTTCTTCGATGGGTCTTCACAAGTAGATGGGGCAGGAGTTGGTATGGTCTTCATTTTTCCGCAAAAGCAGATATTGCTTTATGCCTTTACTCTTAGTGAACTATGTTCCAATAATGTTGCTGAGTACCAAGCGCTAATTATGGAACTACAAACCGCAGCTGAAATGAAAATCTCAAATCTATAGGTGTATGGAGACTCGAAGTTAGTAGTTGATCAATTACTAACTATCTATGAAGTGAAGAAAGAGGATTTAGTTCCTTATTTTCAGCTCGCCACATAACTCTTAAAGATGCTGTCACACTAATGCATGTGCCAAGAAAAGAAAATCAAACGGCAGACACTTTGGCCAACTTAACAGCAACTTTGGCATTATCAGATGATGAAATCAAATAATACACCTTCCAATCTGCCAATGGTGGGTCGTACCGACAATCTCTGAGCTTTGGCATGAAGACTCCAATGTTGTCTTTGTTTACGTGATCGAGGTTGATGATTGGAGGTACTCGTCGATTGATTACTGCAAGCGAAATAAGCTTTCCGATTACCCAAAGCAACGCTCGGACATAAGACGAAGAGTACCACGCTTCTTCTATTACAAGGAGACTCTTTATCGACTATCATTCGATGGATTGCTTCTTAGATGTTTGGGAAAAGAGGAAGCTGCTAAGGCTATGGAGGAAGCTCATTCAGGAGTATGCGGAGCTCACCAGTCAGGTCCTAAGCTCCATTTTCAAGTGAAGAGGACGGGTTACTATTGGCCCACGATGGTTAAAGATTGCATGGAGTATGCACAAAGGTGTTAAGCTTGCCAGTTTCATGCAAACTTCATCCATCAACCACCAGAGCCATTGCATCCAACCATTGCCTCCTGCCCTTCGATGTGTGGGGACTTGATGCTGTAGGGCCCATAACTCCAAAATCCTCCGCCGGTCACTCAAAAATTCTAGCGGCTACGGATTCCTTTTCAAAGTGGGAAGAGGCGGTGCCGCTTAAGGAAATAAAGAAAGAAAATGTTGTAGACTTCATCAAAGGGAATATCATTCAACTATATGGTGTTATGGGTTGCATCATCACCGACAATGCCAAGTACTTTTCCAATAGTGTCATGGAGAAACTCTGTGCGAAATATCACTTCAAGCTACACTTTTCTTCTATGTACAACGCCCCGGCTAATGGGTTGGCTGAAGCATTCAACAAGACATTGTGTAATATTTTGAAGAAAGTTGTCAGCAAAACAAAAAGGGATTGGCATGAAAGAATGGGTGAGGCGCTTTGGGCCTACAGAACGACATATCAAACTCCCACAAAAGCTACACCTTACTCCCTTGTATATGGTGTTGAAGCTGTCTTACCCTTGGAGCAAATTCCATCTCTAAGGATTGCTTTGCAAGAATGACTGACTGATGAAGAGAATGCCAAGTTACGCCTTCAGGAGTTGGAAGCCTTAGATGAAAAGAGACTTGACGCGCAACAGTACTTGGAATGCTATCAAGCTCGAATGTCATGTGCTTTCAACAAAGGGGTTCGACCCCGATCCTTTCAAGTTGGTGACCTAGTGCTTGCCGTGCGCATACCTATCATCATGACACACAAGACTGGCCCTAAATTCAAGTCAAAATGGGATGGACCTTTTGTCGTCAGCGAAGTCTACACTAATGGAGCCTACAAAATTGTGGCTGAAGATGGCATGAGAATTGGCCCCATAAATGGAAAGTTCCTGAAGAGGTACTACACTTGAAGAAAGTAAGAAGACGCTCCTAGCCAGCACGAGCTTAAACTGCACGTGGCACCAAAAAAAAAAATCACTTCATCCATAAACCCTTGAACTACGTGATGTTTTGATTCCTTCATTAGAAGGATACGTAGGCAGCTTGGGAATAACAATCTCAAGTTCAGTCAAATCAAATAAAAATAAAGGGTTTGTTTACCATTCATAAAGAAAATAAATGGAAAAGTACTTTATTTTCATAATAAGTTATGACTGTTAAAGTTTGACTTATTACGAGTAATAAAGGAAAATGAAAAAAAATCATCATAAACTATGAATGTAGAATAGCTCCACACCCAAGTCAAACCCTTGAAGCTATTGCAGTGGCTCTCAAAAATATCTCGCAATGATTTTGTCGTCCCAAGCTCTGCAGTGGTCACCTCGGGGGTCTCTTGGATTTGAGTCTTCTCTTTTTCTTGGTCGACAAGCTTCTTCTCCTGTAGTAGAAGTCTCTCGTCTAGTAAAGTCACTGTTTGCTCCAATTTTCGCTGCTCCTCTTTTAATTTCTCCAAAGACTTGAGTGCAGATTGGCGATGATCAGAGTCAGCTTGACGAATTGAAGTGACCTTTGTAATTTCTGACTCTGTGTCAGCTAGACGTTGATTACGTGTGCCTGGAGTAGCCTTGCATGAACAAGAAAGCCGTGCCAGGTTGTATTGGTCAGCACTAGTCAACAATCCCTCAACTTTTCCCCTTACGAATGAAGGATCAATCCCATAATGGCTAAGTTCAGCTATCAGCTTGTCAAGTTCCCCTTTACTGGAAAGAATGGTCTTTGGGGAGTGTTTCATTATCATATCTTCAATTTGTTCACAAACTGCAGTAGCAACTTGTTGACGGATATCACGAAGTCTTTGGCTAGCATCTATAATAGCAGCTCCACCAAGAGAGGCCTCAGAAAAGGCTATGGTGTTCAGAGGCTTAGGAGGATGCACCTTGGTAAGTGGACCTATACATGTATCATTAGTTTAAAAAAAAAAAAGGGCTTAAAGTGTAATGAAAATACACAAGAGTTAAGAATTGTACCTGTAGGGTCAATTTGCTATGAGTCATTCTTTACATTGGATGTTCCTTTCGTGAGCAAAAGAGTAAGCCTCAAGTTCCGCTGCAGAAGGAACACGTATAGAGTCTGAAGAGGCGTCATCGTTCCCCCAAAGTGGATGACCATCAATCTCTGCACCCTGAAAAGATAGGAAAAGAACAATTCAAGTTCCAAAAAAAGACCAAAAAAAAAAAACTGACGCAAGTCCAAAAAAAAGGTACCTCATTACATTGCAGCATCAGTTGTGAAGAAGTTGGAACGTCACCAAGAAAGTCGGTATTCAGAGTATACTCAGCATTGAGACTGCAATAAGTAGGGCCAAGGTTGATGTCGGTCTTCTTAAGCTTAAAGTGTACCTCACTATTATTGCTACTACTGCTTCCACTACGCCTTCTTTCTTGGATTGCGGGTCTTTTCAGCTTAAGTGGATGGACCAAAGCGATGTGAGAATCTAAAGAGTCTCCATCATCTTCTAGAATGTCGACCGGATGAGCCTGACGGTCGCTATATGGGAGAAAAGCCCTATCAGGAGGTGCAGGGACGTTGGTGCTACATTCAACTTCGCAAGGAATCACATTTTTGTGATGAGGTGGTGTTGCACGGGTGACATTCTTATCTTCTTTTGCTTTTAGAGTCTTGTGCAGTGGTCCACTAGTAGACGCTACTTTCGTTGCCTTCACTGGTGTAGAACGATACACTTTAGACCACAAATCGACATAGTCTCGGGTAACCATGTACTCCATGATAGCACTCTAGATCGGCAACGTAACCACGCATTTGGTGTTCATTCTGGTGCAAGAATCCTAATGCTATAAATCAAAGCCAATACGTTGGTGTGAATGTCATTCTTAAGGCTGCCAGGAATGTCTTGGACATAACCTAACTGCCGACTGAACTGATGTGGACTGTATGGCTGAATGACTCGTCAGTTATCCTGTATGAGAGAAAGATACCCAGATTGAAGGCTTATAAGATATATGAAGTCTAAATGGGAGATGTTATCGCGGTTGATGATCACTCTGCTCTATGAAAATACCCTGGCAAATGCATCCATCCTCACAGTGTCACATGCATTGAACAAAGAAAGCGCCTGTGAGTCTCCAAAATATTTAGCTGAAAATTCTCCGGAGAAGCGAACCATACAGGGCCTTAGGTCGTTGGGAAGTGGAGACTAAAAGTGGGTGACAAAGTACTCTGCTAGCCATGCATAAATATAATGAAAAGGAAGAGCAGCCGAGCAGTTACCTGGATCGCTGAAAACATAAATCTCACCTAAACCTTGATAGATGCTGGCTAGCACTAGTATCGCTAGGCAAACCTGTACACCCTGTGACATTTTGCTGGCAACTTTGAATACTCCCGGACGAATCAAACCAGTGTCGTCTCTGGGTAAAACAAACAGGCATAACCAACAAGCAAGAAAGGCAGCCAAATAGGTGGGCTCTATATCTTCACCCTCCATGCCTAAGTCATCAAATGCTGTGAGGTCTGCAGAAGTTCGTTCTCGGATCTCATTGATCTTGCCAGACGGATTAAACGCATTTGGGGGCGGATCTCTTTTGTTCCTGGTGCTTTTATTTGGAAGGCTCTTATAGCGCAAAGCTCCTTTATACCAATATCATATCCATGAAGTTATCTTCACTTTCTGCCCTTGGCCTTCTTTGCAAAGCTTATGGTAGGCGAGAAACAAATAGCGGCAGCTCTGTTGACTCCCTTTGCTTGTTGCAGAAAGCTCTTCAGCAGCAGGAACCACCTCATCATAAAACCGTCCAACAATGGGCAAACCTCAGAGTTGGTCCAAATCCCAGAGGGAGATGGACATTTCTCCGCTAGACGTGTGGAGGGTATTCGTCGTGCGGCACTAGTACGCGCAGAAAGCCCGTATGACGGGTGCAACACGGTCATAGCTAAATAGTGAGGCGAATATCGCTCGATAGAGACCAGCCTCCCGAGTAAGCTTGTCATTCCTGCTTAAGATATCTTCTACCCATTCCCAATAGAACTCTGTGTACGAAAAGCCCCCGTTTGCTCAAAATACAGTGCTCCACTGTACTGAACTGTTGCATATACGATCGCTGAGAAGCGTGAATGGAGTCTGAGGAGTGTTCTGATCATGATGCGAAGACTTCAGCAACAGTACATGCGAGTTTTGTTGGTCTCTGCCAGATCTCGGTTGTCGAAACATAGCTAGTTAGCGAGGTACCACATGAGTCCACTGGAGGATGTGAGCTGTAGGGTCATAAGGAGGGACATTGATTGCTTGAGGCCCAGTTAACGATGGATACACCTGCAAAGTAGTGACATCACTTTGAGTGTCCTCCGGATCCTCGAGGATGGTGACTGTCCCTTTCTTGAAGCACTTAAAAAAAGCCATGGCCACAAAAGGACGAGAAGCGCGATCGCAAGTGTCTGACGATGTACGCAAAGCCTAACCGCTTTTAGTGGACCCTACCACTCACAAAAGTGGAGGAATCCAAGCGCTTAGGACGTTCGCGTTCTTCTCTTCGTGAGTCACCAAATACGCAAAGCCTAACCGTTTTTAGTGGAACCTACCAGGTGCAAAAGTGGAGGAATCCAAACGCTTAGGACGTTCACATTCTTCTCCTTGACGTCGACAAACACGCAAAGCCTAACTGCTTTGAGTAGATTTTCCCACAATCAAGAAGTGGAAAAATCCAAGCACTTAGGTCGTCTGTGTTCTTCAATTGTCACCAAAACCCTGAAAAAGAAAGAAATATATATATATATATATATTTTTAGAAGAAAAATATATATGTGTTGAAATACATATGAAATTGTGCGACATTAAAAAAAAAAAGGAGGGTGACGTCATAAAAAAGAGAAAGGAAAAAATATATTTTTTCAGAACAAAAGAAAAAAAAAACAATTACGTCATAACATATGAAAAAAGAATAATTAAAGAATGAGTCATGGAACTAATAGATTATGCTTGATTAGCTCTACACGTGCATACATATAATGTCAAAATGTGGGCCAGTGATAGAAAGATCAAACAGCCTACCTTGTGCTACCAAGAGCTTGCGTCAAATCAAGGTCCCTGAAGAAGCAACACACTAGTAGCAGCAATCCTATCACCAAAGCCCTGAAAAGAAAGGAAAAAAAAAAGAATATATATATATATATATATTTAAAACAAAGTTTATGCGTGTATGGTACGAAAAATGTACCGTACGAAAAAAAAAACAGAAAAAAAAAACAGGCTGCGGCATATCATCATCAGAAGAAAGAAGGGGCATGTGAGAGAATAAAAAATAAAAAAAAGAGTGAGCCATGCTTTGGACGTCATCAGAAGATGAAGAAGGTGAAAGGGAGCAAGGGACTTGCATGTGAATCAATTATGCTTTTACTTGTCATCGAAAAACCAAAAAAACATTCATGAGCTGCATGTGCATCTAATTAAGGTGAGAAGGTGAATCATGAAAGTATGTCAGAAGGTGCATGCATATATATTATATATATATATATAAAGAGAGAAAATGTTACAAACAGTATTCTTGAATTAAGGCTCGTTCTTAACTTCAGTACCTGATTATGTAAAATTATTATTTTGGTAGCCCAAGTTTGAAGTCCGACTCAAAAATGGTACACGTCGTCCATCACGACGTTAACTAGCTAATCACGTGACATATTTTGAGGGCCCTCGTGGTTTGTCACGTAGGAAAGACTTAAGGTTGTGATGGACGGCATATACCATTCTTGAGTTGAGCTTCAAACTTAAGGTATCAAAGTAATAGTTTTACATAGTCAGGTATTAAGTTAGAAGTCGGCCTTAATTCGAATATTGTTTGAAATATTTTCTCATATAAAAAGGATGAATTATGGTTTGAGACTTTGGGTATAATTGAGTCTGCACGTGCTTCCAATCATATACATGCATTGTCAGAAAGATGGAGCATGTAAGAGTAGGTAAAGTCATGACGCATATAAAAGAAATAATAATAAAATAAAAGTTAATTAATGGAGGAAGACCCCAACAAGTATACCTTTGCCGCTGCCAATTGCTTGCGTCAACTCAAGTGTCCAGCAGAAGTAGCACCCAGTGGTAGCAGTTCCTGTCAGAAACTAGACCAAAAAAAAAAAAAGGTAAGCACAGGCTGTTTCGATTATCTATGAAAGAAGGAATGAAGACAAATCACCTTAATTGCAAGATATTATTCTGCGACACAAGGACAAAAGTCAACCAAGCAGGGAAATTGGGAGCCACAGCAGAGTCTAGAGTCACTGTTATTGAAGAAGAGAGGTCAGAGCAAGTGTGAGGAGGCCTTTATTTATATTGAAATGGTAGAGTAAATTTCCTAGTTGAGATGAGGAGAATATGGCGGGAATTCAAAATTTCCTGCAATATATGGCATCAATTCATGTGATGTTTATATTGATTGTTGAAATTTTGTGAACAAATATCTCATTTGGAAAAATCAAGGATTTATTCCATAAATATTTAACAAAAAATATTCTCCTATATTATGGTCTTTGTCACCTGCCCATTTGGAGTACTTGCTATATTTGCAAAATTAAATCCTGATTGCAAGAGAATATCTAAGTTAAATTAAGATTTCGAGAGACTCTACAATTTTAAATCAAGATTCCAAGGGAATCTCTACAACTTTAGAGTTCTAGAAGTTGGTTACAGTAAAGCAAAGTGCCGCGTCAAGTTTTGATAAAAAAATAAAATAAAATAAATGAAGTCAAATTCAAACTTCAAGTCACACCTCCAACACGTGACAACATGTTTACGGCGCACTTTGAAGTAGGAGCATTTGTAGACACCAAAAAATTTAATGAAAATAAAATTCATTAAATAATTCGGTCATAACAATTCGGTCAACACTTGAAATTATGACCGAACAAATTTTGTCGGCATGTGGGTCCCACAAAATGTGCATGTGGCTTATGAGTAAGCAAAACCAAGCAGACTCCGGGAATGACACGTGGCAGCATACGAAAGGCCCGACGACAATAAATAAATTTGTTCCGACTTAATCAGCTGATATTAAGACGGATCAATTAAATTAAATCAATTGATTCTGAGTCAAATCAAGTATTAAATTTTGTCTGCTGATTATATATCAATTTATTTAAATTAATAATTAAGATGAAAATCAGCCATCAAATTAATTGGATAATTCCTTAATAGTCATGATTAAATCAATTAATTAAAACTGATTGATTTGATTATGCTATTAATGAAATACAATTAAAATCACCCATCAAATTGATTGGCTAATTCCTTAATAATCGTGATTAAATTAGTTAATTAGGGCTGATTGATTTGATTATGTTATTAAGGAAAATGCAATTAATTACGTGTCATCAAGGCATTCCAAATTGAGAGAGACGTCGACACTATAAATACCCCCTCTCAAATCAAGAGAAGGACTTGGGCCGAAAAAGAGAAAATTTTTCTGAAGCCTCCCAAGCTCGTGAAGAACCATCAAGCTGCCAAATAGCCGGTTCCTCACCAACCTCAAGTCAAAACGTTCGTCACGTGTCGACTCTCGTGACCATCGTACAACTCAAGATCAAGGGTCAAGCCCTTGAGTGAAATTCATCGTCGGAGATAGAATCAGAGGATTACCAAAGATTGTAACCAGCACTTAAATTAATAAAATTATTATTATTGTACACGTGTCTGCATTTTGTTTGTTTTCAGATTCCCGTGTTTACAGTTTCTATTTGCAATCGACAATGATTGAGTTCGAAGCTTGATCAAGATTGTGGTTTTATATATTACTTATCCGATCCTAATTGTCATTTATTTGGATTTCCTTTTAATGAACGCCATATTAAAAAAAGAAGTGCAAAACTGATGGAAAAAATATAGAGTTGAAAAAAGAAAATAAAAATAGCATTTTGACCAAAATATCTACAAGTGTTTAACAGACAAAATTGATAGAATGACTAAAGTGAAATAAATTATTTAAATTGAGTAACTGAAGTGGTATTTTTGAAAAGTGAGTCACCAAAATATTAAATGAGTAAAAATTCATTCACCATTTATATAATTCTGCCTTCTTTTATCTCAATTTTTTTTCCTTTTTTTTATTTTAATTTTATTTATTGTCAATATCAAATTCTTTACCGATTAGGAGAAGAGATTAGCCAGTCACAGGGCGTAGCCGAGCCGAGACAGTCCTTTGCCATCCCGGTTCGGACTAGTCCGATGGTCAGACCGCCCGACCCGACCCGAACCGAAAGGCCTTTAGTTTGAAACTGCTGGTGCTTAGAATTGAATGGCTGGGAGAAAACCACAACATGACTGAGAAACAAGACCACAACTCAACTCAGCTGGCTTTGCAATTCTGGAGTTTCAGGTACGAATGCACTACCCATCTTCTCCATAGCCTCATTCCTCTTGTTTCTGGTCTACTTAAAGCTTTACTCTTTTTGTAAAGATGAAAACTTTACTGCCAATTATCTAATCCCAAGTTGTAAACTTTACCAAAGAAAGATGCAAGCTTTAATCACCCTGCCATCTAGAGCTGAAACCTGGATGCTCCCCCAGTTGGGTTCGTGTAAACTTAGTACTCGGAGAAGGAGAAGAAAAAATATGTGGGGTCTTGCTTTAGACTTGCTAGCAATTGTGAGCCCAACAAGGGCTCTTCTTTTGTGTCGGCTTGGGCTTTGGAGGAACAAGCTATTGGGAATGAGATTAGTGTAGACAAATCGCAACATGGGTTGTTAGGGGAATGTGAGAGCAAGGATGTTGTTGTGGAGGGAATTGAGGAGAGTGAAATTGTTGATGTGCGTGCGCTGGCATCGAGCTTACAGTTTGCGAAAACAGCAGATGATGTGGAAGAGGTTCTGAAGGACAAGGGTAATTTGCCTCTTCAAGTATTCTCATCCATGATCAGGGGTTTTGGAAGAGACAAGTTGATGGATTCCGCGTTTGCTGTTGTTGAATGGCTTAAGAGGAGGAAGGAAGAAACTAATGGTATGATTACCCCAAATTTATTTATCTTTAATAGTCTATTGGGTGCAGTGAAGCAATCTAAACAGTTTGGAGAAATGGATAAAGTCTTGGCTGATATGACGCAGGAAGGGGTGGAACCGAATGTTATAACTTACAATACTATAATGGCAATTTATGTAGAACAAGGACTAAGTAGTAAGGCCCTTGATGTTCTTGAGGATATTCAGAAGAAGGGCTTGATTCCATCTTCAGTGACCTACTCTACAGCATTGCTGGCTTATCAGAGAATGCAAGATGGAGTTGGAGCCTTAGAGTTCTTTGTCGAGGTCAGAGAAAAGTATCGTAATGGTGATATATGTAAAGTTTCAGAAGAAGACTGGGAAAATGAATTTCTAAAGCTCGAGAACTTTACAAAACGTGTTTGCTACCAAGTGATGCGGCGGTGGCTTGTGGTGGATGATAATTTAAGCATCAGTGTGCTAAAACTTCTAGTAAAGATGGATAATGCTGGGGTACCACTTGGTCGGGCAGAGAAAAAAGGGAATTTGGAGATGGGGTGTCAGGTTGCTCAACAAGATGGAAGAGAAAGGTCTTAAACCAAGAAGTAAGGAATGGAATGCAGTTCTAGTTGCCTGTTCTAAGGCTGCAGAAACTTCTGCTGCTGTTCAGATTTTTAGAAGAATGGTAGAACAAGGTCAAAAACCCACAATCCTTTCTTATGGGGCCTTGCTCAGTGCTCTTGAAAAGGGGAAACTCTATGATGAGGCTCACCAGGTGTGGGAACATATGATCAAGGTTGGTGTAAAACCCAACCTGTATGCGTACACAATCATGGCCTCAGTTTTCAGTGGACAAGGAAAATTTAATTTGGTGGAGACCATTGTTCAAGAGATGGTTTCATCAGGGATTGAGCCAACGGTAGTCACATACAATGCAATTATTAGTGGCTGTGCACGAAATGATTCAAGCAGTGCTGATGCATATGACTGGTTTGATCGGATGAAAGCTAACAATATTCCTCCAAACAATGTTACTTATGAAATGATGATCGAGGCTCTTGCTAAAGAAGGTAAACCAAGGCTTGCATACGAGTTATATTTGAGGGCTCAAAACCAGGGCATTCACCTCTCTGCAAAGGCTTATGATATTTTGGTCCAACCCTCAATGGTTTCTGGAGCTAGTTTTGATCTAAAACTCTTAGGGCCTCGTCCACCTGAGCAGAAAAAGGAAAATTTGCGAGGTAGAAAATCTTCTACCTAAAACTTTTGAAGAACTCAGAGATGTAAACCATTTGATACTTGATAGCTAGAGAGAGAGAAAGGAAATATACGCCCTTGACAAACCAATGTGGAATTAGTTACCATGAGCTCTCTGTCCATCCATCTGAATGTACACCCCGATGTATAAATTTATTGATTTGTAAGTAACAGTTTACCTCACTCTTTAAATTTCTGATCTATTTACTTTCTTTTGTTCTTTTTCTGTTATACATGATTTTTATGCCTTCAGTAACCAGATCATTTCTCATAATTGTTGGGCTGCTTGGAATCGATCCTAAGCAAATGAATATCTAATTATCTACCAAACTAGTTCTTTTGTGGAAGTGATCCATTGAATTTTGAAATTCCAAACTAACCCCATCCCCTTGAGCGTATTTTATATACTTGTCTTACCAAATATGGATTAAAAACATAAGAGAGACGAAGATAAAAGAACTACATGTTTTTATCTCTAAATATGGATTAAAAACATAATAGCTTTATCCACATTGTAACCTTACTGATTTTGAATGATTAGAACTGGTGAATGCATTATACCTACTGCAGGTGGAGCTGAATGCTCTAGGCCAACCTGATTGTTTATAATTATATTTCCAGCCACTGGAACCTTGTGTTTGGAAGAATGCATTTAGGTCAGTTCTAAATTGAATTCTCTGATAAGTTAGTTGGGCAACCTAATTGGTTGTTAATTATTATTATTTTTAAAACATGTGCTAGATATGCACTAATACTAGTAAAACAGACCCTAAAATTATCCATTAGATATATTACTCCTTACTTATTATGTGCTTGTTATAGAATGATTTTTGTGTTGGAGTATATTGCTTTCTTCAGTATTGCACATTTTCTTTGATTTGATAAGGAATGATAATGTTTAACTACTGAGTATCATCTTGACAAAAAACAATAATTTCTTGTGGAAGAAAAAGTTTGCAAGTTTAAAATATACAAATGTAATAATGGGTAAGTAACTTATTAGAGTTGAGAACCTGTAGTTCTGATTCTCTGATTGTATTTACTTTCGAAAGAGAGTCTCAAAGTCTGAGCACTGAATAAGCTGAACAGTTGAGCATATTGCCCTGGTCACCAATCATGCCCAACATGTCCCTCATTAACTCTGACAAATCAAGATTTATGATGTTACCCATTTATTATTCTCTTTTGTTTGTTGATCATTTTTTAGATTTTCTGTCTCTTGTTCTCTTTTCTATATAGTTCCAGTCATGGGTTAGGTTGTGAACCCATTCTGCTGTTATTACTGAACGTCGTATTAGGTCAAATATCAGTGACAACTTTACATGTAGGAATTTATAATGATGGTATTGTTCAAGAATATCTCTAAGGCCAGGTCATGTCTGTTTATCTTTTTTATGTTTGAGCCTTGTTTCTTTGTACTCAGAGGTTTACTCAGTTGGCAAATCATAAGAAATCTACTATGTGTAGTTCAGTTCTAATTTTCTCGAGATAATCTCTGGGAGATCTAGAGGTAGATAACTATTCTAGTGCTCAAATTTATTTATTAATTTGTTTTTAATGTTTTCTTTAACATATTTGCAGAAAATATAGTGATACATGCAAATTCAATACCAATTTTATTATGTAAATTATGAGATGAACTCCCATCAATCAAGGAGGAATTATCTAAATTGCATGAGAGTTTCAGGTCAATTATGAGCGTACTAGAATGCCCAGAATCGATTGTTTGGTTATTGAGTTGCAGTATTTAGTGCTGTACAGGCTGAAGTTTACATTGTTGGTGGATCATAATTCGTAAATTGACATTAGAGAGTGGAGATAAATAATTGTGCATGAACATTGGACAAACTCGATATTATAGTCATTTCATGTCTGCAACTGAGAGAGTAGTGCCTGTGCTAGTAATTACTTTTGTGTTTTGATCTATAATCAAACATAATTCAGTAGTAAGAGGTTTAGGTAGCTGGCAAATGATAAGAACATCTTTCTTGTGAAGTTTAGATATATCTTCTTAGAATTCTATGAACTTTAGCTTCACTTTCTCCCAAATATTTTACAGCTCAAAGTTGGTAGAGGGAATGTATTGAACCCAGATATAGTAATAGATGCAAATTCAGAATTACCAACTACGGTCAGGCTTGAGGTTCCTTTAGAAAAGAAAAAACTGTCAGGCCCATGGTTTGTTCCCAGGTGGTCTGGGGTTTGACGGATCCCCTAGTTTTTACTTTTTAGACAGATCCATGAAGCAGGGGTTGCAAAATGAAAAGCTGACTTCAAATTTGTGTATATCAGATAACCTCCAGTACTCAAGTTGGAGTTATCTGCATCGTCTGAGATCTTGCAGTAATGATTTGCATATTTACAGATTAGAATGCCCTGTAGCAATTGATTGGGCATATTTAGTTCTCTACCGGATATTCTTACGTTGTTGCGGCTCATAAATGGTAAGTGGACCTGGATTGTCTAGGGAATTTGTATAAATATTGTTTCAATCTATTTAGTAATGTATTCTTTCACATTTTTGTAATACTCATATATTCTCTGAACAGTTGCTGCACTTTCTCCCAAAATATATTATAGAGCTCATTTGTTTTGTTTTTGTTTTTTTTTTCCTTTGCTTTAGCACATGATTCGACCATAACATATTGACAACAATCTAGGTACATATTCAGATTTGAAACTGGCATCACATTTGCAAGATATATCAGAACCTCCACCACTGAACTGTGGAATTATCTGCATATTGTGTGACCTTAAGGTAGCTATGAGCATATTTATAGATTAAAGAATGTCCTGCCACTCCTGTAGCAACTGATTTGTCATTGAGTTATAGCATTTAACTATCTACAGGCTGACTTTCACATTGTTTTAGTTAATCATAGAAATGATTTTGATAGTCTAGGTATGCTCTGACTAGAATGTTTTTGGTGTTTACCCTGTCCATCAAAGAAAACCTTCATATAAGTGGTATATCCCAGAGGGACTTGGTGATAAACTACCTTAAATGAGAGAGAGAGAGAGAGAGAGAGAGAAGGAAAAGCCCTTGTGATACTAATCTGCATAATATACAAAAATAGTAAGTGTGCTTGTGTGTCTGTGTTCACACATGTAGGTGTGTGTTGATGGCTTTATATTTGCATTTTGTTCCCTGGACAAATTGATGAACAACGATGATGGGACCGGTTAAGGGACTTAAACCTTTACTGTTTACTGTTTATATTTTAGATTCTAGAATATATCCTGTGGAGGTTGGATTTCTAAGAAATCAGTTATGTAGAGGAATGGTGGATAGTCTTGTCCTAGCCATTTCTGTCTTCACTCTGAGGCTATGACAATGGTCACATTCATGAGCTCTTAACTTGCTAGTCTCTTTGGTGCCTTTTAACCACTCTGGTTAAATTTACTGATTTAAATGTAGTTTTCCCAACTTGGAGTATCAAATGAGCATCTAATTTCTACAAGAACTTTAGGTTGATATCTTTTGTTCTATCATTAATTTGAGCTTTTAACCCTGATGATATGAAAGCCCAAACTCCACAGGTATATTCTGTGTTTTTTTTTTTTTAAAGTAAGTTGTCATTTTCTTTTCAAGTTCTGAATGGCAAGAGAAAATAAAAGGATGGTGAGTTGTTTTCCTATTTACCTCACCTTTGAAGGCATGTAAAAGATAAATTGAAGAGATTTACATGTAAAACAAGATAGACCCTAGGCTAATATTTTTTCTCATAGTGGATTTCCTTATAATTTCACCCCACACAAGTTGACAGCCCAATGAAGCATCCAGCTTCATAACAGTATGCATGAGTATTAGACATGTTTTCTACCGTGGTATTCAGACTAATTCTTATGGTGATGATTCTCAATCTTTATATGGACAATCATTTATGTATGGAAATACATCTTCAATTACCTGACTACCATGGTAATTCTTGAGTTGTTGACTCTGGTTTTCTCCTGTAGTTCTGTAGACAGCATCTGTGGCACGTTCAAGAACTCCTTTTAAATGGCTCAAGCGTACAAGCTCAAGAAAAATGACAAAGCGGTAAAAAGAATTAATATTTACCTTTTCTGAGAGGAAATATTTACCATCATCTTCAGAATAATTATAATACATAGTTATTTACCATGCCTCTCCCCCACCTATTAGGGGTTTAAGCAGAGTTGTTCAGCCGTCCTTGGCAAGCAGACAAAGAAGGCCTAAAGCACCGATACGAGGTCTTTGACAAAGCTGAATAAGGTAAATCGCTGATTGAAATCATAATTACTTCTCTGCAAACGAGTTAGATGATCATATACATTACCCTAAAGTTTGATGAACAGAGATTGAGGAGTGAATATTAGATGAAAATGCTAGACAGTCAAGTTTTAAAAGGAGGTTTAACTGGCTAGTTTAGCCAATTGTCCATCTAACTTGGCCAACTAATTTTATTCGTTTCTTTACCATGGAATCTTCTGAATTAATCTTATTCGTTTCTTATCATGGAATCTTCTGTTTCCAACTTTGTTAATATGGTTCCTATTATCTCCTATCTTTTATGGATGCATCAAGTATTGATTTTGACGTTGAGTAGAAAATATTTTTTGGTTACTCCTTGGTACCTCTATTTGTTGAGGGTACAATTTACTGTTTTTGTTGTGAAGGATGGCAAACAGTTCTAATTTAATATTTTAATGGTTCCATTTCTTGGTTATAAAGGAGAAAGCATATACTCCAATTGGCTTATGTTGAAATCATATATTTAGTTATTTACTTTGCATTCAAGCAACTCCTCTGCTTACATTTTTTTTTTTTTTTTGAGGGTTGCTGATGGAAAAGGGAACTTAGGTGAAAGTGCAGAAATCCAAGAAGCTCATTTGGCTATGTCCTTGTTTTTCATTCGTATCGCGCATTGATGAATGGAAAGGGAAAAACACGTATTAGGTGTCCTCCCTCCCGAGAGGGTTGAAGTCATAGAGGGGGAACTAGTCTTTGAGGAATAGGCCCAATTGGAAACTTGCTTTTACTCCGGCCAGAAATCCTATGTTTAAGTAAGTTCTGCTGACTAGGAATGTTGTAAGTTGTAACTTACTCATAGTTTTTTTTCACTACAAGTCGTATCTGGAGCTGCTTCTTTTCCTCCTCTACTGTTATAACCCATGCCATGCTTTGACATCCAATTTCTTCCTTCATGGGCCCTAGGAGAAAGCATTGGAAAAATTCGAGGAACCCACAAGCCAAGAAGTAACTGGTGACATGAATTTGTCAGTTACATCTCGTGATTCTCTGACTTTCCTATACCATCCTTCTGAGCATTATATTATACCATACTGTGACTTCATGATGGCCTGGTGATTCCATCTCCTTTTTATATATTTTTCTTTGTTTGATTGGCAAGCTTATGTGGAAAGAAGTTGGATATTTAAATATGAAAATCGTGAAGGAAGAAGCTTGTGAAGGTTAGACTTATTTAGCTATTCCAGACTTGATTTATATAGGCAAAGCTGCAAAAGTTGAACAAGCTTGTGAAGGTTAGACATTTAGCAGTAGGAAGAGTAAGTTGCTGGTGTAGGGTCACTTACTCTTTCTATCTAGGATACTGATGATAAATTAGCAGTTGAATTTCGTATCAATACCCATATAACCATCATGAATTTAGCCAAGTTGCTAATTACTCACCCAATTTTAGTGCTGACACTGTTAATTCACACACACACACACACACACACCAAAATATTTTATAGAATCACCATCCCTTGCCATCTGTGATACAATTGTTAGTTCCTAAATGATGTTTCTTTACTGGTATGTTTGTTTACGATTATGAGGTTTACAGAGTGATGATGTGCAGCATTTGATATAACAAAATGAAAGACAAGTGCAAATTTAATGATGTTTTTGTTGCAAAACTTCGAGCTAAGAGCATTCTGTTTCATGTGAGTAATTTATGTACTAAGTCGTCATTTGGGGATGCATACATGATCAGACAGTCTAATCATTTTTTCTTTCTTTTCTTTTTGGGTGTTGGGAAGAGTAAAATGTTGTTGTTTAAATTTCTTATGAAGGCTATATCTTGAAGAAGGGGTTTGTGGGGTTTAGTAATTTCTTGTGTAGTTAGTTGTCTGCGAAAGTAATTTAAAGTCCAATTTGTGTTGCTGGTCATGATCAACTCTTTACAGTATGTTGATTCAAAAATCTGGTGTTAGGGCTGAAGCATGCCATCGATTTTACTAGGTGTATGTTTAAGCTAGCAGATGACTGTCAACTTTTCAGATAGGTTTTTAATACACCACTGGTAATAGTTGGGAACCTGGTGATCCACCTTGTGCCTGGTAAGATTTTGAGGAAGGCAATTCATAGAGAATGTGCGTCTGGTTTTGGTACAGATGCAACAATTATTTCATGCACAAAGTTGAATCAACAGTTATGCTTGTGATAATGATACTTTGATTTAGAGAGGTGTAGACTGTGTTGCTTCTTAGTTCATGTTGTGGTTGATGCAGGATTCTCTTATTACCAGTAACTTTATGTTGGATTCTCTTAGATAGGTGAAGAGTAGAGAATGTTGGTTTAAGTTGGTACAGTTACGACAAGCATTTCCTAATCAAAATTGTAGCACCAGATGTGGTTGTGAATAACCTGTGATGATGAGTATTTCATAGTCATCTATACTAATTCTCACCCAAACTTAATAATTATATTGCTGAGGAGATGGATAGTGAAAATTGAAGACTTGAGATTCCTAAAATTACATTTAGTTGATATACTGAATTTTGATTATACTTGTTAAGCATAACAAAATTATGGGTCATCTATGTGGCATTGAAATTTTTTGAGTGGGATGAAGCCTTTCAGCATTTATATTAGTATATATTTTGAATGAGTGTGCATCTATTTCTCCTTTGTAGATTCATGAAGTGATTTCAGGGGGGTCAATACTCACTTAGCTTTCATGCATTATTTTTAATCGATCAGACTGACTGGTGATGCCACCGCACACTACTCACTACTCACTTAGCTTCAATGGATCATCTACTCCAACTTTTGCTGCGTCATCATCAGTTTGAGTTCCAAGTGATTATGCTTAGTCATAGTCATTTGTTATAAAATACGAAACAGGGTAGTGAAATGTGTTGCCAATTTTTTTGAACCTGACCCTTTGATTATATATTAACATCTTTTAGTGACCCAGTAGAGAGAAGAAAATATGAGAAGCAAGAGATGCTTTATATATATAACATAACTGTATTAAGAGTTTCTTTTCTTTCTCTGTTGTTAGATATGTTTCTCTTTCGATCTGTTTCTACATTCCTTCTGTGGCGTTGCCACATAGTTGAGGACAAGGTCCGTTTGCGTGTGGCACATTTTTGATGATTTTACCATATCTTGTATAAAATAGAGAATAAGGATCTGATGCCTCGTGCTCATGTTACCTCTTTTTGTTTGTATAATCTTCCGCATGCTTATCAGTTAAGTATGAAATTTGGCCATACCTGACAGATAGGACTGGTATATTGTTTAATTCTATACAAGAGGATATGATGACTGAAGATTCTGCCTAGAATGCACATGTATATGTAAGAGAAAGCTCAGAAGGGTGTTGCAGGACTCATCAAATCCCAAAAATCAGGGACTTTGTCATCGTAATTACAATCAATATTATCCTATAAGAGTCATTCTAAAGTAAATCAGTGAAAAATCATTCCTTTCTAGGTTTCCTATATAGTATAGATCTATCAATGGTGGTTCTGCATGAAGGATCAGCCTAATGCTCAAGTTGAGTTGCAATATTAGCCAAGGATGACTGCATATTTGTACCAGTGAAGCTATCAAAAGAACAATCTCTAGTAGTAAAGTCTCTGGTTTAGTCTACAGTTGTAAAATCTGGCTGAATACCAAAGAACAATCTATACTAGTATTGTTATATATAGAAAGATATATATTTGTATTCTTTGTGCAAGGCTCTCCCAAAAAGCTTCAGGTTACGCCTTAGAGTTTTAAAGCATTGGGTAAGATAAACTGGGCGTTAATAACTAGCATGAAACCCTCTAATTTTCTTTCAATCTATTAAAAAACTCAGAGTAGAAGACAAATGCATACCCCTCACATGTGTGTTTAATTATGTGCTAGATTAGCTTCTGGTTTTGCATTTTTATACATATAAGACAATTTATATTGGACACAGAATATTATTATTTTTTTATTACCCGGTCGCATCTAAATTCTGCAGATCCACCACCCACGCAGGGACAATTAGTACCACATTTTTGACCTGATTAGTGCTTGCAATCTCTATGTATTGGTATCAATATACCTATTTGACCTAGCGATCATCATGAGTTGTTTCCAGTGCTTAACACTAACTAGGTTCGTTGCTTTCTAATAGTTCAAGAAAATTTTTCCTTTGCTTGCTTGCACAATCAAAGCCCCAAGCTTCTCATGGTGCACCTAATGCTTCAAATTCATAATGTTCCTTCCCTTCCTCTCTATACTTCTCTGATTGCGCTAGTTATCCTAGTTCTATATTGGAAGAGATTGAAAAGCGGCTTCTGCCCCCAGGTCCGCGGAAGCTACCCGTTATAGGAAACTTGCTTCAGTTGGTAGGCTCGCTACCACATCATTCTCTAAGAGACTTGGCCAAGAGGTATGGACCAATCATGCACATCAAAGTGGGACAAGTATCAGCCGTAGTGATTTCATCTCCGGAACTAGCTGAAGAGGTGTTGAGGACACATGAGATTGCCTTCTCGCAACGCCCCACTGTTTTTGCTATTGAGGTTTTGTCTTATGATCTTTCAAGTATCCTCTTTTGTCCTAATAATGATTACTGGAGGCAAATGCGCAAGATTTGCGTGTCGGGCTCTTAAGTACAAAGCGTGTGCATTCTTTTGCATCAATAAGAGAAGAAGAGGCATGGAATCTTGTCGAAACAGTTTATTCTTCAGCATCACAGCCACAGCTAGTGGTCAACCTCAGCGAGATGATTTTCTCCATGCAAAACGGCATCACTGCCCGGGCAGCCTTGGGGAAGAAGTGCAAACATCAACAAGAATTTACCTCATTGATCGATGAAATCAACCAGCTTGCAGGAGGCTTTGCAGTGCCAGATTTGTTCCCTTCTCTCAAATTCCTTCGTCATGTCACACGTTTCAAGCCTGCCCTAGAGAAAATACACGGAAAAATGGACAGGATGCTTGATGAAATCATCAATGATCATAAAGTGAAAAGAGAATCATCAGCTGGTGATGATCCTCTGCAAGAAGATATAGTTGATGTGCTTTTACAACTTCAGGAGTGTAGTGATCAGATCCAGCTTGATGTCAAAACCAAGCATATCAAAGCTATCACAATGGTAAGAAATAAAGACTGAAGTCTTATTTCTAATATGTTAGCAGCTAATGGTACTTAATCTGCGATAGATGTAACTGAGCAGATAATTAACCTTGGATTTGCAGGACATGTATACTTCTGGAAGTGAAACTTCAGCAACTACCACAGAATGGGCAATGGCAGAACTAGTGAGAAATCCAAGAGTAATGGAGAAAGCACAAGCCGAGATACGACAACTTCTTGCAGGCAAGAAGAAAATCCGTGATGCAGACATTAAAAAACTAGACTATCTGAAATTGGTCGTAAAGGAAACTCTACGGTTACACCCTCCTCTTGCCTTAATCGCAAGACAAGCCACTCAGACGTAAAATTAGTGGATATGATATACCATCTGAAACCAAACTACTGGTCAATGCTTGGGCAATTGGGAGAGACCGAAGGCATTGGGGCGCTAGTGCTGACTGCTTTGAGCCTGAAAGGTTCCAAGGTTCTTCCATTGATTTTAAAGGGACCAACTTCGAATTTATTCCATTTGGGGCTGGTAAGAGAATGTGTCCAGGCATATCATTTGGAACTGCATCAGTTGAGATTGCACTTGCTCAACTGTTGTACCACTTCAACTGGAAACTCCCCAATGGGACAAAATTAGAAGAGCTTGTCATGACTGAATCAATGGGAATGAGCGCAAGGAAGAAGAATGACTTGAAAGTTATTGCCATTCCTTACATTCTGTAATGAAACAATTAGCTTCTCTTTAAAGTTTTTCCAAGTGCATTTACTACTCATTGTTTTAATGCATCTCTTATGTGCTTCTAACAAGGACGCTTCGAATAATGTCTATTTACAAGAGTATTGTAAATAGGCTGTATTGTAGACATTCGCTTGGAATAAGAGTCATTTATGTTGGGACAAATTCTATGTACTCCTTGACCCATGCATTGTACCTGAATAAATGTAACCGTTCAATTTTCTGTTACCTGAAGTGAGCATTTTCCAAAAAGTCAATGAAGTCGGAAATAATTTGGTCATCTAAATTGTACAACCAATAAACTTTGTTGAAAAACAGTATGATGTTAATCAAATGACAAAACAATTTGGCAGGAATAATTCTTGAGGGGAAGAAAAACTTTATGGTTTTGATTGCTAAATTGCATGGAGGGTGGATGACATTCACAATATAGTTGTTGACGTCCAAAATTTAACCAACTGTACAAGGAAGCCTTGTGGATCTAGCTCCAGCATTTCTATTTTTATACATTTTGTATTTTATAAACTAGATTCTTTGAAGTATCTAAAAAAAAAAAAAAAAAGAACTAGATTCTTTGCGAGTTGTAACTACTGAGTTGATGAGTACGTTGTCTATATTGTCATATTCCAATTGAGCATCTACATAATTGGTTCCAAGAATCAACACAACTAACCTATACCTTTGCTTGCAATTAAAATCAAATGAAGCCCCAAAAGATAAGAGCTTCTGTGATGGCACCCCTACTGCTCCAAGCCTCCAAATCCAAAATATTCCTTCCCTTCCTCTCTATACTTCACTGGTCGCCCTCGTAATCCTGGTTCTTTGTTGGATGAGATTCAAAGCCACTCATATCCCGACACTACTTAAGTTGCCCCCGGGTCCAAGGAAGCTACCAGTTATAGGAAACTTGCTTCAGTTGGTAGGTGCATTACCACACCACTGCCTAAGAGACTTGGCCAGCAAGTATGGACCTATCATTCACCTCAGAGTGGGACAAGTATCGGTTGTAGTCATTTCATCACCTGCATTAACCAAAGAGCTGTTGCAGACCCAAGAGGCTATTTTCTCGCAGCGGCCTACTAGTGATCTTGCTGTGACAGCTTCCTCCAATGTTCTTTCATATCAGGGGTCTTTTTCAGTCCCTACAATCATTTCTGGAGACAAATGCGCAGGATTAGTGTTTTGGAGCTCCTAAGTAGAAAGAGAGTGCTGTCCTATCGATCAATAAGAGAAGAAGAGGCATGGAATCTTGTTCAATCAATTCAGGATCATTATCAAACCAAGCTTGGTCATCTTAATCTTAGTGAGGTGATTTTCTCCATGCAAAACAATGTGACTGCCCGTGCAGCCTTAGGGAAGAAGTGCAAACATGGAAAGGAGTTTACAGCATTGATCAACGAGTCACTGCTCCTCGCCGGAGGCTTTGCCCTGGCTGATTTGTTCCCTTCCCTGAAATTCCTCCCTTATCTCACAGGTATCAGATCTGCCCTTGAGAAAATAAACAAAAAGGTAGACCGGATTCTTAATGATGTCATTAGTGAACATAAAGATAAAACATTTAGCAGAGCTCATGATGCTGACGATGAACAAGAAGATGCTCTTGTTGATGTCCTTCTTAAACTCCAAGACGCTGGTGGGCTTCAATTTGATCTCACAACAACCCACATCAAAGCTGTAACCCTGGTTAGTATTTTTATATAATTCTCATTTCTATTATAAGCTAACTATTTACCGAATGTAAAGTAGGTTGTGTAACTTTCTCGGTGCAAGACTTGCTGGCTTCACATCCTCATTTTATACCAAATCACAACTTCTAAAACAAATATGGCTCTAGTTCATGTTAGACAATTACCAACCCAAAAAGCTTAGACAGTGTGAATAGGCCAACATTAATGTCTATCAATTAAGCTAAAAATGTCTATTGTTTTCTGATCAGGAAATGTATGCCGGTGGAAGCGAAACTTCAGCAACTACCACAGAATGGGCAATGTCCGAACTCATGAGAAATCCAAAAGTAATGCAGAAAGCACAGAAGTGCGACAAGTTCTTGCCAGGAAGAGGAAAATCTATGAGGCCGACATAGAGAAAATAGAATACTTGAAGTTAGTAATACGTGAAACTCTACGGTTACATCCTCCAGGTACCTTAATTGCAAGAGAAGCAAGCAGCAGCACTAAGATCATTGGGTATGATATACCAGAACAGACCAAAGTTTTAATCAATGTATGGGCAATGGGGAGAGATCCAACACATTGGGGTGCAGAAGCTGACAGCTTTCAGCCTGAGAGGTTCCAAGGTAGTGGTTCCATTGATTATAGAGGGTCCAATTTGGAATTTATTCCATTTGGAGCTGGGAAAAGAATATGTCCAGGCATAACATTTGGAACTGCAGCAGTGGAACTTGCACTTGCTCAACTGCTATATCACTTTGACTAGAGACTCCCCAGTGGGACTAGGACCAAACTTGAACAACTTGACATGACAGAATCAGCGGGATGGAATACTAAGAGGAGGGATGATTTGTATGTTGTGGCCATTCCTTTTCTACCCTAATCCAAGTTTCTTTGCAAATGTTGGTTTGTCTCTGGCATTATTGATCCTTTAATTGTAGTTAATTAGTTACCTTATCTGTTTCCAGCAGGACTGTTGCATGTTCTCGTTGTCTTTTGCTTTGGAGCTTTCACTTTGTTTGGTCGAATAAAACTAAATATGTCATATCATTGTTCTGAACTAGAAACGACAAAGTTAGGGACTCCAAACAATTAAAGAAAACTAAATTAAGGAGATAACAGAAGATTATATTGCAACCCAAAACACCAAAGCGTACCACAATAGTGTTAGGAAAGACAATACTCGCAAATGAGGCATCCTTAGACAACTATATAAATGGAGGGAGTAACAAACTATGAGCTCCTCAGTAATGCGCGCTAATCCAGCAATGCAGTGGAGGGGCCCCAACCTTCAAACAACTCACATCCGGAAGAGGAACTGCCAATTAAAACAGGCACATCTTAACTTATACTCTGCAGCAAGTACTAAGGCCCCGTTTGATTGACCAGAATGTTACGGTGAGAAAAAAAATTGTACTAATTTTCCTTTCAAGGATGGAATGGAATTGATATAGCATTTTCATTTGTGGTGTTTGGAATGATTCAAGACTTGAGATTAGAAAATGGTTTGAGAGAATTAATTTGTTAATGATTTTCCAATAATGCAAAATCGAATTAAATATGGAAGATTAAAAATGAATGAGTGGAGATATGAATTATTAATTGACCAGATTTTATGAGGGGCTAAACAAGTAAATTTTCAATTCCATTAAGTGAAGGAGTTGAAATACCACACCTAGATGGTATTTCTATTCCGCCTCTTTTATGGAATTGAACTCCGGTCAACTTATTTATTTTACTTTCTTTTCCAGACTTATAACTTAACCAAACACGACAATTTAATGGAATGGGAAACTATTTCACATTCCAGATTTGATTTCCTGGCTAACAAATGAGGCCTAAGAAAATCCTATTGGAAATACTTTAATTTAGAATTATGCTGAGAGTTATGGTGAAAATAATGGTGAGAATTATGATGAGGATAATGGTGAGTGTTAGTGGCTTTATAGGTTATGGGAGTTAGGAAGGTTTAAAGTTATTGTAACGGTCTAATACTTATATGCGTTGTAATTGTCATACTTATGGCATTGTCTAGTGTAGACCTATATAAATAGGCTAGTCTAGTTGAGTAAGGTTGAGAAGAATATTTTGTAGAACTATGTAAGAGTGAATTCCTTTATCAGGTATTTTGAGAGTCTCCTCCATATCTCTCTCTAGGAGCTCTGTACATGTTTTGGACTATACATTTCCCATATTAATTGTGTGTCGTTCATGCATCATATCTCCCTACCCAAATTATTTTTTTTCTTCTTTTACTGTTTCGCTGATATCCAACAAAATGATATCAGAGCTCTAGCCTCGATCTTTTGGGTACGGTAAAAAATTGTTCGTGTATGAGTATTATGGCGTCAAGTGTGCTGGCTTAGGTGCTGATCATGAGCGATGAGAAGGATGTGATGGTGTCTTGGTGAGATAGTTGGAGTAAAATATTTGCTAGCTCCAAAACTATTAAAAGAATTGAGAATCAAAATTCTCAATGAAGATCAACGTACCTTGAAACTCAAAGGTTGCAAAGAGGTTGAAGAGTTAGAGTGACCAGCTATACGAAGACTTGCTCATGTTGTTGCAAGGTGGTGGAGAAAAAAAAATTGCGGTGCATTAACTATTGCTGATGGGCAAAAGGTGAAAGAAAAGGTGAAAGAAAAATGAGAGAGACGGGGGGGGGAGGAAATTAATAAAGAAAAAAAAATAGGGAGAGAGATATAAGCACAAGAAGGAAGAAAAAAAGAAAGGGAGAGAGAAGATTGCGAAGAAGAAAAGAAAGGGAGTCCGAATCACCGAATGAGGGAGAAAAAAAGAAAGAAAGGAAGGAATAGAAGAAAAAAAAAGGGAGAGAGAAATTAGCAAAGAAAGAAAATATAAGGGAGTGAAAAATATGGAGAAGAAAGAAGAAAATGAGGGAGAAAAAAAAATAGATGGAGAAGAAGAAAGAGAACATAATGTGGTACTCGGTGAAAGGGTAAAAGCCTCTGAAAGAAGGTAAATGGTTAAAATCCCTGAAAGAAGATGAAAGGGTTAAAGTCTCTAAAGGAATGTAGGGTTAGCATCCCTAATAAACGTTGAAGGGTTTAATATCCCTAAAAGAAAGAATGAAGGGTATAAATCCCGAATGAAGCACGGTACAAATGGTGCCACGAAAAAGAGGCACAAAGGTGTCAAGAGAAAAATGATCCCTGGAAGTGGCAGAAGATGGCACAATGGTGTCAAGTTGACAAGGCTCCCTAAATTGCACAATGGCGCAACAAAGATTGGGTGAAAGTTCCAAATAAAAGTACTCTCTGGTGGCCAAAGTCGATGAAGATGAAGACATGCAAGTTAGAGTTCATGGAAGCTCCAAGAGGCATGAAGGCCTTAAACTATTGGTGAGGTATGAAATGATCTCACATCAAAATGAGAGAAAAAGTTCTCTAAGTAGTGAGGGAGGAAAAAATCTCAAGACCTAAAATGACTAGAAAAGTGTCATTAAAGCCAAGCAAATTAAGGTGCTGGTATTGTGTGAAGAAGATGTCAGTAATATTCTTGTTGTGTGAAGACAAGTACAAGAATGACAGCGATGCATGTCAAAGAGACAATGAAGCAAGTTGAAGAAAGAAGGGATTGATTCATTGACGGTGACCATGAAGATGTGAAGGCAAAACTTGAAGTTAGAGCAATTCTAAATTAAGGGAGGGAAATAACATTAATTTAAAAATAAAGTACATAATTATATGTGGAAAATGGAAATGCTATTTCAAGAGGTTGTCAAACTAAACCTCACATTTAGATAAGAATAATTTCACTAATTAATGATCTAACCATCTAGGTTATAATATAATGTATCTTGCTCCCGTTTTTTCGAAGCATCCAGGCCAAAACCCTAGATTTCATGCATAAGTACGGCGGAGACTCCAAGGATCCTCTGGCTGTGAAAAGGACGCTCTGGCGTCGAGCCTTCAGAGACAGTGACTTGCGAAGTGGTTGTGTAGGTGGCAGGTATCGAACTCGGTTTTGGGTTTTAGGCACACTCGGGTTTTCAGTGAGAAATCGCAGAAGACCCTTGCTGAGGAGAGGCAGTTCTGATCATCTTGTGGCCGCAGTGTTGGATCGGAGGCTCTGCGTCAGTGTTCTGAAGGAGGCGAGCGAATCTTACTTGACTCGAAGAAGATCGTGTTGTTGTAGCGGCGGAATACCAACACGTTGGTACACGGTATGGATGCCATGGCTGTTTGGGTAGGGAGGCCACCGGACTGACTCTGCAGCCGCGGCGGCTCTAGCAAACTCGTTAGGGTTTCAGCTCTTGCTAGTCTGGGTGCTGGGGCGAGGATACGGGGTAGTGGGTGCATTGGGCATTGTGTTTTAGCCCACTTTCCCTCATCCCTCCGGCTTGAGCTGGTTTGGACTGGACCTCTTGATGTGTTTGGTCTAGGCTGGCCTAGCTAGTACCTAACATTTGGATTCTAGTCTTTTGCTATTTAAGTTTAATTTCTCTAGTTTTACACCAATTGAGGTCTCTAGGCGATTAAAGTTACTTTAGCAAGGATTTAGGTAGTGTGGATTTGTGTTCATATGGCTAGGTTTTAAAAATTGTGCTAATTTTGTTTACAATGAAAGTTACTTGTCATTCGTTTGGCGGCTTGTACCATCTAGAACTTATGGTGTGAGACAACTTATGATGTACGTCTGGCCATGGATAAGTAATGAAATTATCTATTCTTCAAAAAAAAAAAAAAACATCTAGGTTATAATATATTGTAACAATTAAATTAATTAGCATGTTGGTTATTCTCTAATTTGAATTAACTACTTACAGTGAGCAAGATTTCTCTAATCCTTTTTCTCGCATCTAATTGTTGATTAGTTTTCCTTTGATCTCATCTGTTGTCAGTCATATGGGTATTTGATGACGGTTATGATGATCCTTGCAAGAAAATAACAAAAGTAAATCAATGCAAGGAACGAACAATTAACAAAAGGCCTGCTTACCTAAGAGATAGTTTTTAAGGAACTATAAGGGACAAGTGAATCTGACGGCTGAAAATAAATGCACAGTTTTAAGGTGTTATTATTTATGCTTTTATATTTAATATATATAGTTGAGATATGTATCTGTCCCTTACAATCCCTTAAAAAATGTCCCTTAGGTGAGCAAACATGTATATCCTGCAATTAACAAAGCATGCAAAAACAAACTTATCACTATACTTAGTAATTTTTCGTATTATACGCGAATAAAATATGTACTCACGTTTTTTTTTAAATACTTCCGTACTTCATACTTTTGAAAGGGATTCGTTAAATTTATCGTATTTTTGAAGTCAAAAATATTATACACGTACTTGACACGATTTTTATGTTTTTTTCCGTGTTTTACCCATATTATTGAACAAAAATGGATATAAATTCATATTTTAAAATTAAAAAATCTAATTAGTTAAAAATATTTTGCCTAACTTTTCAACAAACTATTTAATGAAATGTCCAAATAATACACATACATATTTTTCACATATTATACACGTCCCATTTTTTACTAACTATGAAATTAACTACTTACAGTGAGCAAGATTTCTCGAATCCTTTTTCTTGCATCTATTGAAAATGGTGAGGCCTTGTATTTGTTGATTAGTTTTCCTTTGATCTCATCTGTTGTCAAAGTCGTTATTGGAGAGGAAATATCCCACATTGGAAAAGTGACAAATAAAATATAACTTATAAGTGAGTGGATCTCACCCAATTGTACCGAGGCCTTTTGTGATTAAAACCCAACACCTATCGGATGGTTAAGTTGGGACAATATCGGTACAATGGTAGGCCACGGGCCACGCTTGTCGCTTCATAACAGTTGTATGGGTATAAGTTATCACATGAAAAGTTATCAAGGTAATTAAACTTCATAATTCATTCTTTGAGATAGGATAAGAGCTCTAATAACTTTATCATAGTCTGAACTAATGCATCGAATGCAGTGCTCGGGAGAATTTTTTATTTTTTTTGGACAAGATAAGAATGTAAGAAGAACACATGAGCTAGCAGCCTAGCACTCGTACGTAAACAACTTTGGTTTTTTTGTTCCACTGTTTA
This sequence comes from Rosa lucieae, assembly GCA_024704745.1. Lineage (NCBI taxonomy): Eukaryota > Viridiplantae > Streptophyta > Magnoliopsida > Rosales > Rosaceae > Rosa > Rosa lucieae. The sequence goes on from CM045492.1 coordinate 26,789,472, forward strand.
TTTTGGAGAGGTACTTTACTATTAATTTCAATGCAATTTCCCAGAATATAAAACTATTAAGTTGGTATATCTATACAATTATTAAGAGAAGAGGGTTTGTTAGCCAAAATCTAAAATTTTGACAGAATTAACCCTAAAATATTAATAAACTTTGAGAATTAATTAAATCACAAGAATAATTAAGACATTTACAAAATGTATTTTTCTTTAAAAAATTTGAAAAAAGGTATCTACAACCCACTTTTCTCTCCCACTTTATTTTCTCTGCAATAACCAACTTTTTTATTTTTTTTATTTTCTGAAGAAAAAAAATTAATAACTTACACATGCAGAGCATGTGTGGAAAAATGCTAGTATTAATATATGAAAAGTAGTTTTACCTTAACAGCCTTAAGTACCTCTCCAAAATAAACAGTATCACCTCCTGCTATGAGAACCAGATCATTGGTTGGTGAACAGAACAAATGACTATCCTTCCATCCTGAGCAATGTTTCTCAATGCCCATATAACAAAGAAAGATGAAGCACTATCTAGACCGCTAGTGGGTTCATCAAGCAACAAAACATGAGGCTGTGTTAATATTTCAATACATATGCCAAGTCTCCTCTTTTCTCCATTACTTATACCTCTCAAATGCCAGTTCCCGATATGAGTCTCAGCACAATCTTGAAGACCCATTTTGGTGAGGGACTCTTCCACAACCTCATTTTTCTCTTGTTTTGTCATTTTGGAAGGAACCTCGCCCTTTTTGATGCTCTCTTGCTGACCGAGGAACTGCTAGATTGGCTTGATAGGGTCTCGGATGACCATGACTTTGATGTGAGTTTGCATTGCTTTTCTTTTTTTTTCCTTTCTATACTTGTTAGTTGGTTTGGATTTTTGTTGAAAATTCTGTTTGTTTGGTACCAAAGGCACTGGAGAAAGGAGGGTTTGTTATGTCAGAGGAACCTCATATTCTTAATGCTAATGCCGAGGAGGAACTACTATTTTTGTTTGATCGTCAAAGAAGTCGAGAAAAGGGTCTGGCGGGCTAGGTTCCTGAGGTGAGTTTGCATTTCTTTATTTTCTTCTTCTTCAGTAATTAATTTGTTTAGGTCTTTCTTAAAAATTCCCTCTGTTTGGTACACAAGGCACCAGAGGGACGAGGGTTTAGTATCGTGATAGATCCTCAACATTTGTGTTCAGAACGAGGGTTTGGTCTTTCAATGAGGCCACAAGGTTCAGAACTTACTTCCAGTAATGTCATTGCCAAATAAAATTTGTGTTTTGCAGTCCTTGTTCAACTTGAACATTACCGTGTCAAATGCCACTCCTTTCAATCCTGACTGTAATATCAAGAGTTCCAAGACTTTTTCTCTCGTTTTGTTTAAGAGTAGAGTTGGCTTGTAATTTCTCTGGTAGATATACTTTTCTCACTGAAACCAACTCATAGGCCTGCTGTCCCAAATGAAGGGAACAAAACAAACTATTGGATTCTGTAGTTCTAAACCTAGAAAACAAGAACAGTCGGGAACTGCTTTATTCTAATCAAAATTTTCTATGAACATGGTCAAAAAAATACACATGAATCACTAGTGAAAAAAAGAATTTCAACGAATATTGGGTCCTCTGCACTCCTCAAAAACTCGGTACCATCTTTGCCGCTCTAATTGAGAAGTAAAATCTTTCGTATGCTAGTCAGCTGCCAGTGCTTGAAAGCTTCTTTGTCTTTCATCCACTTCTATATCTATTCAGTCAGAAAAATACCAACAAAAATCCGTCTTTTCACGAACCGTGCTGTTGCTGTTAGAAAGAATAGAGCTTAGCCTCAGTCTTCGAGAATCTTTTCCCACTCCCAAGTTGAGAAATAACAAGATCAGTAGATGACTGATAACTGGAGGGAGTTGGAATTGGAATGAGAATTAGAGTATTTCAATTGCATACTTGACTTTCTATCCCCCAAGCGTCTTCTGCTTGTATCCATACTTCATTCTTTCAAATAATTTCTCTTTCGTTTTCCTTTTCTTGTCCATCTTTAGCCTATATCTCTCTTCCCTCTCCCTCTCATAAATTCCTTGCCAATGCACTTCCCCAGTTAATGGCCATAACCACGTCTCCCTCGGATGGTCACCATCATCTGCTGCTTCTGCTAAATCTTCATCCATACTCTTCAGTAACGTACTATTGAAATATTTTGCCCACATGAATCCTTTACGTTGCTCAACTGGGTGCTGCTCTTCCAGTGAACCCGAGAGCGGATCTATGTAAACCATCGTTCGTGCACTATGATAAGCCCAGACATTGACAAGAAGTTCTAACACCCGACAGTAACAATGTCTTTGCTGTTCACAATTAAAAAAAAGTAAAGTGAATGGAAAACTTCTAGTTGGACCCGAAAAGATACACACAAAAAGACTTAATAAACATACCTCAGGTTCCGAAGAACCCAACAGGCAGATATTTCTCTTGGTAGAGTTGGTGTGCAATGCATCAAGCGAATCAACAAACATCCTGCAGTTCAAATTCAAAATTTCAGTTATGCATCTGCAAGTTCCTTTTTGTGTCAAAAGATGCGACTCATAAACCCAGGACATGCTCTCTATATTACCGAGAAAACATCGCGAACTCAAGGAAGGAGCGAGTTGGCATCACCCAGCTATGCAAGGCAGACCAGTGACCACCATCCTCTGGCATGGGAGGAAGAGCTTCAGCATTAGATGGCAAGACATACATCAAGCGAAATGCATCTTCAAAAATATTTCTGCAAGCATTTTGGGTGGAAAAAAAGTTATGTTCAAAGAACATCTATATTCATAAATTGATAGAACTATAAGACCAACTAATCCATATAATAATTACAGTGTGAAAACATAAAACGCTAAATGCTCATATCTGTGGTGGGTGTCTATGTGTGCACGTTCAAATTTATGAAAATGATCTCTTGGATAATTCAGGAAAAACAAAAACCTATATGAGCCTCAAGTTCTGATACTAAAGCATCACATATCCATTGTTCAAGCGAGTATCCTTACAACATGCAATCACATTAAATTCAGGAGCCTTCACAGAGTAGTGAACTAGTGACAAGTATAACACCTTCACCCAAGTTAACTAAGAAAACAATAATATAGTTCAATAATGTTTCATATTATACCTGCAATGCCCCTCATTCAAGATGTCACATGCGGACCAAAAAGTGAGTGCATCTTTGCTTCCTGTAACCCCACCATCCCTGTTCAAGCGTGACCAAAAGTATATCACATCTCCTTTCGTGTTGTCTTGAATTGCTTGTTCCAAAACTCTTTCAGCTTTCTTGGACAAAGATACCTGCTTTAGGAAACAATAATGAATATGATGGAAAACAATAGAACAATGTATACATGCATGCAGGTCATTGATACGATGGAAAAACAAAGTATCAGATTCATTGTATAGATACATCCATACAGATACACTCTCAGAGTGTGGGAGTGTGGGGGGGCCCTATGAGACTGACCATATAGTTTTAAATTAAAATTTCCATCAGCAATTAGAAATACCTTTCTACCAGCAGCACGCCAAGACTGAAACCCAATCCAAGGTCGTTTATGAATGTTATCCAGCTTGTTTGCAATAGCAAACATTCCTCCAATCTCACAGAGAACATTACGATAGTAAGTTTCATTCAATATGGGAAGCCGGTCAACGGCATTCACATCATCTGATTTTGATCTTCGTGCTTTTGTAGACTGACAGATACATTTACCGGATACAAACAAATAAGAAAACACAGTCAGATACAAAGTATTATTCAGAATTCAAAAGAGAAACAGAGTATTTGAAAATAAAGAAACAAAAATTTGAAATAAGGAACAATAACTTACAAGACTTAGCCCACGGTACAATGAACCATGGTGCAAGAATGGCCAGCTACCGGATCCAATGTATATCTCATAAATACACACTGGCTGGCCCGTCCTCTCAAGTTCCCCCTCATCCCTCTCATTTGCTTCAAACTTAAGCTTTTCAGCTTTTCGGGCATTACGATATATGTCATCCCATTGACCAGGATCACTCTCCATTCTTTCTGCTAGCTACAAGTAAATGATTTACTAGTCAAGATTACATTAACACATAAAGGCAGTGACCTAGACTTACATGTAATTTCAGGAAATACTATACCTCCTCCATTTCTAGTCTCTCATATTCTTCAGAAAGTTCAATTTCCCTCAAGATGTCCCAATCTAGTTGAGTTGGATTATCGCGTGCCAAATTCTCAGTTCCATTCTCAGAGGTGTTTTTTGAGTAAGAAAATCCGGAAAACTCTTGTTCAAGAGAATGAATAACAGAAGAGTTTTCCACGGATGCCTGATTCTCATAATGTTCAGCATATCACCAGTACCATAATCTATTTCACTCCCGAACAAATTCCATTCCCATGTACCCTGTTGAAGCTGGGAGAATGGACCTGGCAGCAGAGCATCTGATGGAAAATTTAGTACACTCTCCAGAAGCCTTGCATAACCAGTTATGGATTCTGATGCAAGGAGGTTCATAGCAATCAGTCTTCCAGAGGAAGCAACTGTTCGAGCAAATTTAGAAAGTTTCCCATTTGAAATCATTTGCGAGAATGCCTTCAGTAAAGCATCGGGATCATGTCTTGGAAAAAATACTGTGTGAACTCCATCGACTAACTACAATTTCATAAATAGAAAAGACAGTGAAACAGAACCCCACATAAGCAATACACTATCAAGACAAGAAAAATTTGCAGGACTCACATATTTCTTCAGGACAGGAAAATCAGGTGCAATAACTGGGATTCCAAAAGTCATGGCACGGATAAGCAATGGAGGAAAACCCTGTACATCTTGTGAAGAACCATAGAGAACAATATCTGCCATTAATAACACACTATTGACGTCATCATTCAAGCCGTAATGCCTTACAGAACCTTGAAGAAGTCCTAGACGTGAAGCAACTTCCTGCACAACAGGACAAGAGATCAAAATGTGTTTTATACTTCGCCCTATGAACTGATGCCAGTGGTAAGACACATCAGAAGGTTGACCAGAGTACTATCACGAAAAACTAGAAAAAGACTTCACCTTGAGTAACATTACCACACTGGGAGTCTCATTGAGATTTAAAAAAAAAAATAATAATAATAATAACAATAACAAAAAAGAAATAAATAAATAAACAAAACCAAAACAAATTTTTGAGTCACCGTTGGCAAGATAAATCTTTCGTTAGGAAATGGGAGACACTTAAATGCACTTAGATCAGATGCAAGAACCTTAAAATGTCATAACTATTGTGACAACAACATATCTGAGTAGGCATGATTCAAATTAACTACCTGGAATGCATCATCATATCCATCGGATGAATTACCAAATAAAAAAACAAATTTGAACAACCCTTCTGCATCTTTCCTCCTTGCATATTCTATTAGAAGTGGTCCTATAGAATGCATCGCTACAGCATAGTCCCATGAAAGCTCATTGAAGAAAAAAGAACTTCCAACAACTAGAACCAACGTATCATCTTCACTGAATCTGTTGTTCTTCCTCAATTGATTCTTGGAGTGGGTTTTACTGTAGCTTTCGGCAGCCCAAACATCGACAGGGGATCCAGGAATGACAAAGAAGTTTCCAGTGTCAAACACTGTATAACATCTGATACAGGAGACAAAGACAATCATAAGAAACATTGAGAGAAAAAGAAAAATTAACAATCAATTTGCAAGAATCAAGGAATAAGGTTGCAACCAAAAAAAAAATATTATTAAAAAAATTAAAAAATACAAAAAAAAAACAGGTGACATGTTTACCGGCAAAGTGAAATCTGGAAACACCACAACATTAGCTCTGCTAAGAACACTTTTCCAATGAGAAACAAGATGTGTCCAGCCCATTTCCGCATACAATGGAAGACGCTTAGCAAGTGTATCTTCTTGAATTATCCATATCAGTGGTACTGAACAAAAAGGCTCCTGCATAAGACTGCATGAATCTAAAACTTACTAGTCATCGCATGTCCAACTTGAGCAATTTTATATATGCAATTCCTTATATGCATCTTAGTTTGAGTATGCTTTTCTTTTTTCCTTTTTTCATTTTTCTTTTTGTGACTAGAAAGTATGCTTTTAATATGCTTGACTTGTGTAGGAAGCTGTCATAAAGAAATAAGAATAGGAAAAGATAACTGAACAAAGCAAAAACTGTATAGAATTATTTCTATTGTTTACCAGAAAATTGAAGAGTTACAAGGAACAAAAATTAGCTTCAAAAACTAAGCAATAGCACTTTAATTACTCTTCACAAATCACCTCTCAGTAACCATAATGTTTCATCCCCAAATGTATTTATACTAGTGAAGTTCTGCTTATGGAAAGAAATATAGTAAAACATTTCCTACACATCATAAAATATTCCACCAGTCTAACATTGGAAAATAGTCAAAATACAATAACTTCTCAATATTACCCAAATACATAGATCAAACTTATTGAACCTTTATTTCTACATTGGATCTAAAGTTTCCACACTTACAATCAATTGAAGTGGGATCCAATAATTCCAGATGTTAACATGATCAGACGCTGGAAACTACTACTTTTTTTTTTTTTAAGTAAAGGGGATCTAGATAATGATTGGCTCTGTGGTCCATCAAATAAAGCAAAAGCCATCAAGGTAGGTCATGCAACAGAAATCCCTTGCACATAATTATAAAACCATATAATTCAGCCAGCTACAAAAAGAATGTAAAACAAACCCACCTTGAAATGAGTTCTTTTGCTTCAAGGGAGTCAACAATAAGACCTTCAAAACTGTAGAAATGGAATATGTCAATTAACTCAGAAAGATAACCAAAACTGAAACACTTATACCCAGCTAAATAATAGGCAGGACATACATCGACCAATCAATAAGGCTGTATTTCTCCGGAGCTAAAATGGATATTGGCCCACCATGTTCCTCCCACATTTTACGTGCTTTACCATTCGCTGTGGAAAATATCTGTCATATAGACATTGAGAAATTGCATCAGCAGCAATTCAGAACAGTTACTTATGTTTATTAATGATTAAAGGCCCATGATTAAATTTAACAACATAATTGTACATCAATCTGCAGTTCAACTTCTTTTAACAACATGAAGCATACTACCAATGAATATGATAAATAATGCCAGCCACTTCCCCAACAATATACAAGATCATCTTGCTTTGTACCATCCACACCGTCATATACAACCTTCTACTTCAATTCTACAAGCTTCCCTTACTAATGACTTAATTTAACAACAGAAGTACAGAACTGTACATTATTTGCAGTTCAACTTCTTTAATCAAATGAGAAGTGCTACTACAAAGGAATAAGATAATGACATACCAGCCACTAATATTATACAAGAATCCATGCCGCTCACAATATAACCTTCTACTTTAATTCCATAAGCTTCCTTTATTAACGACTTAATCTAGCAACAGAACTGTACATCAATTTGCAGTTCAACTTCTTTATCAACATGAAAATATGCTACCACCAATGAATAAGATAAAGAATACCAGCCACCCCCTTGGACAGCACTAAATGCATGGCTCCAGAATCACCAAGAACAGATCAAGAACCATAAACAACTTTTTCCTTTTGCCATTATTGGGGGATTCATTTTAATCTGGATTGGTAGGCAGCTGTTTTGCAACTTTAAATTGATATAGAGCCAGATATTCTATAAATGTTTCTAGCTATTTACAGTGTAAGTTTCTAGCTATTTTCAGTGAACAGCTTGTTCACTACATAACTGTATTATACTGATAAATTCATTTAGTTTCATCGGGAAAAGAAAAAAAGACATACAGAACAACTCACCTTCAGCCTATAACCCAATTTCTTGATATTCTTCATCACAGTAATCAACATCAAGGAATGTGGATCCTTCTTCATGTTTCCCAAGATCTGACATCATTAAATGTATGCATAACCAATATGAAAAGCAACTAAGTGCACATAAATAAAAAGAAACCCATTTGTGGCAAGCATTGTATCCAAAAATATTGAGGCACCTAAACCTCAATCTAATGATCAAGGAGGTGACAATAAGATTCAACTATGAAAGGCTGTTATGAAGTATTCTAATAGAGTACATAGAATGAGTTCAATATCTGATTTGAAGCGGCCAATAGATTTAGCCTACTTATCAAAAACCTGAATTTGCCAGAGATGTATATTTAAGTCAAAATAGATCACAAGCAAAACAAAAGAGATCTAAGGAATACTTCATATCAAGACAGAAAATAGTTTATTGTTCAAGGCATCCAAAAAAAACCTGCAGACTGCAGATATAACTTCTTGAAAATGAACATGCATAGAACACATAGCTAAACACTACATAAATACCCAACAAATGCGAATAAACTTGTAAAACCCCACAAAAAACTGGTAAGTTAAGGAACACCCATATTCTAGAAAAAATTAGTTTTTTTTTTTTTTTAGAAGAGTCATGAATAAATCATGTTCCAAATTTTTCTAGTGTAACATCTCTAGGGAATAAATTATTTTTCACCTTGTGTTCCAAATTTTTTAAATAAATCATGTTGCAGATCGGACATACTATCCTCTTCCCAATTCAAAGCACAAAACTTCTCACATACTGTAAACAATTCAATGACCTCTTTCTAAAATGGGTTTCTCACTCTACTAAGCAAGTTGACGAGGAACTAAGATCCTGGTCGGAAGTCAATCATATCCACATCAGCACAGAGTGTCTTCCACATTGACATGTTCTGCACCCTCCCTCCTTAATATTTGCAGCAATGGGCATTCAAACTTTTAAAAAACACATAACCACAACACAACTCATTTACCACCGCTATACTTTCTCTATCTATGCAAAATTATCTCTCAATGTACTGTCAACCAGTTTTTGAACCAATCTTTCTCGACTCGCCATATCATAAGGATTTCTTCCTCTTACGCCTTAATTAAGACTAGTTATCCTCTGCTTCGAATCATCTACTTGTTCCAATCTTACCACATTTTTCCATATCTCGGCATCTAGACTTGAGAAGCGGATGCTAAGTATTCGTCTTAACTGAGGAGAACTAGGTGATAACAAACAAATAAACTTTTGAACCATTGAAAACTTGTGCCGAAAGATACTGCAAACCACTAAATTCTACCTCATTTATTTCCTTTCTATTTTATTTAGAAACCAAATCTCTTTCATTTTCAAAAACGTGATTAACAGACTAAAACCAGACTTGGATAGAAATGATTTACTAATTTCTATTAAGAGATGCATTCTCAAATTCAGAAAAAAGGGACCAAGTCGAAGCAAAAGCAGCAAGCCAGTAACACTCACAAGCGCTAGCCTCGGCGGCCGGACACCAATCCTGGGCTCGTTCCGAGCTCCGTCGAGCCCATCAGCCTGGACGAACCTCTGAGAAACCCTTCCAGGCACAAACCTCAAGGTGCTCCCGAACTTCAAGCCGTCCCTCAACAACCGCCCTCTCTCACTCCCTTGCCTGAAGACCGAAGTCATGGAGCTCTGCAACAGCATCGTCGCCGCCGCGAAGCCGAACAGGACGAAGATAAGGACGGAATAGAACGCCGACTTTCCTCCCTTGCGGTAGAAGCGGTGATGCGGTCGGTGGCGCAGGGACGAAAGGCCGCGATCCACTAAGCTCCGGTCCCGGCCGCGGTGATGGCTAGGGTTAGGGTTCCGTTTGAATGGAAAACGATCGCGAATCGAGTGGAAGCCTAGATCGTTACCGCCGGCACCGCCATTGTCGTCGAGGATGGGCGGAGGAGCCGAAGAGTTCCGGCCCATGGACTCTGATTCTGCTTCGTTTGGCTATTCCACCGAGAAAGTGAGTGAAGGCGTCAGAGGTTTGGAGAGAAAGTGAAGGTGACGGCCACTGGGCGAGGTGGCATGAACAGAAGGGAAGAGTGAGTGAGGATCTTCTCTCTGTTTTTTTCTTTTCTTTCTTTCTTTCTTCGAGCAACTGAAATTTGAATCAAATTACGTCAATTACATAAAAGGGCAAAAAGCAAACGCGTTTTCAACTTTATGGAAAAATTATTAAAAAAAATTACTACTTTATTTTTTTTCTCAAAAAAATAAAAATAAATAAATCAGACTATTTATTTTATTTTTTTAAGTATTGTAACAACCGGATTAAAAAATGTGATAATGAAAAAAAATGCCACATAGCTGAACTCTCTCTACTAGGGTTGAGAGATGGTCATTTCCTTTGCGGTGCGTTTGGATGAGAAAATTATGAAATCTATATGAATTTATAAATGATGGAACTTTAACTTCATTAATCGAAAATTTCATTAATTGCAATTTCTATTGTTTGGTTGTATGTATTTAGGGTTTGAAATGTGTAATAAATTAATAAAGTTTAAAATAAATAAAAAATAAAATAGAAAAAAACCTTGTTTTGGAAATGAAAATTGAATACTACAAAGGAATTCTTAAATGATACATATTTTGGTGGAAATTGAAGTGGAGAATTTAAATAATGAATTCCTTCATTTTTTTCCACAGAGAAATTTAAAATTTCCAATCTGATAATGCCAATCGAGGGAATTAGCTTGTAGAAATTATGAAATCCTCACTTTCAATTAAATTCCATCATTTTTTCCCTCATCCAAACACACTCTTGAGGCTGACGTTGCAGCATCTCCCATCCTCTCCGCTGGGATCTACGTCATCTACCCCAACATCACCTCTAATGCGACTCCCATTTCCTTTTCTCTTCCCTTCTTTTCTCAAGAAAACGGGGATTTTAAACTTGGGGTTTCCATCTAATCATGTCGTGAAGGCTTCTTCTCTTTTCAGTGATGAGCAGAGGGTGGTCTATGGCGGTATGAGGGTGGATCGAAAGCCTATTTATGTGGATCTGGTAATGATAAGAGGCTGGATACTAGTCTCTTATTTAATTCATGGAATTTAGACCTTGGTTCAAGGTTTGATAGATTGATATGGTAGTCAGCGGGTTTTGTTGGCTTGGAAGGAGGTGTCAGTGCTGGAGTGGGAAGTGCTCTGATCAAGGACCGACATATCCATTCAGATTTGTTGGACACACACACCAAATCGATAGCTGACCTTCTCCAGACTGCGTATGCGACAAGGTTGCTTCACTTTAGAGGGGCCGATATGAATGGGAGGTGGCACAGTGGTTCGTCTTGGATGGCTTAGGTGCCCATAACAATTCTAAATGGACCAGGGCTTTTACCATATATTCTTTACCAGGTTTGACTTTGGTGTGGAGGGTGACTTTTGGTGAAGCAGGTGGCGTGCTGGAATTCCGAGCAGGGCTTGGTTGGGGTGGTGGTGTGCTGAATCGAGCCGAATTTGGGACCCGATTGCACATTAATCTGGATCTTAGATCCGAGTCAGCTGTTCATTTTGTTTTGGTATTGGTTCTGGTTCTTGGGAGTTCGTCTGTTGACGTCCAAATTTCTGACACCCTCGGTCTCTTCGATCTTCAGTGAGCGATTACCTCTCCTAACTATTCATATCATCGATTGGTTACAGTTACTGTTATTAATATTTTTACACTGCTCGAGTGACTTATGCAGTGCAGGTATTTTGACATTTAGTTACATCCTGGTTATTTTTCATTTTAGTTGCGTTTGTGCATCTTATTATGTTTCACTGCTTTTCTTTCATGCTCTTGCATTGCACTATGTATTCCTTCGTTTTATTGATAAACAATAGCTTCAAGAGGAAGATCACCTACAACCAGCGGCACCTAGGATGTACGTAACTCCATTGGAGAAAAGCTAGAGGGGCGCAATAATCTCAGTAGAAGACCGGAGCAATGCGCATGTCCGACAAAGGCTAGAGCTCATCGCGGCTCTCTAGGTTTTTTTTTCACCTTTTATTCTAGACTCATTCAATGTTTTATACCCTATACTATTCTATATACGGAGAAAAAACAATGATCATTTATTATCAATTGAATAATTTCTTGTCCAACTTATCCCTAGTCGTAAACTTATCAGTATCCCATATTTTTAATAGTTGATTCATCTAGGACATGATGAATCTTAATCCCTATCCTCTTTTTTTTTTTTAAAGGAACTTATCTCCTATTAATCCCTGTAACTTCCAAAGAACACATTCATCTTTTTCACTTCAAGCTCAAAACCAAAAAAGAAGTTTTTAGAGAATGAGCTCTAGCTATGGTTTCCCATCGCCGAAAAGAGAAACTAGAACTAATGGCGCAATCATAGTACGCCTTCACCACATTTTTTTTTTTGCACGTTTGCACCTTAAACTACGGTTTATGCACCTAAGCATCAAAACAAAGGTGCTGGGAAGGAAAAATCATGTCTTCCATGCTTTTAAGGGGGCCTGAGCGCACGCTTTTTAATACATTGGTTTGGCTCAAGAGCAATGAGATTAATTGGGGGGGGGGGGAGAGAGAAAGCGAGAGCTAATTTAGAAGTTAATCGAATGATTTGAAATCAAGGGGATTAGGACAATTTAATTCTAAGATGATTGAGAGTTTAGAATTCAAAAAACAGAGAATCTATGAAAGGGTTTAGGGTTCTAAAATTATTTTTTATATTCTTTTCCCTCCTTGGAACAGTCATTAGGCGAAGGGCCATGACAGATCTACGTAAAAATAACTAATAAGAATCCTTTGTTGATAAAAATTGCTTACCCAAAATGCCCCAACTATCTTGTACTAAAGATATGCACAAAGAGCTAAAGTAGCCTGATTTGAAGATGATTGGTACCATAGGCCAACACTTGTACACATAATTTTTTTTTTTTAAAGATTTTACATAGAATATTTGCGTCTTTAAACTTTGAGCATCTCCAACAGATTCCCTATAAAATTTCTATTATGTGAATTTAAAAGTTAAAATCTCTATAATTTTTTTTTTCTGCAATTCCAACAACTTTTCTATCATATTAGTTTTTGTAACTTAAATGCACAGGGATAAATGGTTTTGAAGTTAAAGAGTCAAGCAGTTGCAAAAGATAGGATCAGTGGATTTCCAATGCACTTGTTAGTTATATACTTTCATTCCTTCAAAATATATATGTTGTGAGGACATCCTAACATAAGAGCTCTTGAAATCTCGGAGCTTTGCATACTGAAACCTACGGTTTCGAGCAGCAAAGCGGCGGCGTCGGTTTCGATCCTTGCCTGCAAGAGAACATCTTTCGACATTGATCTTGTCTGGTGCATGTCAGGCTTAAGCAGCAGTGGGAAGTTGGGCTTGAAGGCGAGGCGGCGCCGAGTATGGATCTGCGGCTCTGGTTGTGGTGATCGAGGCTTCGAATTGCAGGGCGGCTGTCTCCTAATCTCTCCTTATTGGGACGTGAGGATCATCGCCTATTGATCAGGTAGATGAAAGAGGCACTTGGATCGAGCTGCTACAACATAGGCAAAAGCAAGCTTTTGGCTGACAGGATGGTTGTCGTGGGTTTGCATCTAGTAGGTTGTCGGACTAATGTGGGTGCAACAACAGCTCTGGCGGTCTTGCTAGGTTTCCGACAAGAATTGGTCTGGGTGCAAAAAATGAGGGTATGAGAATGGGTTGGCCCTGTTGGGTTAAGGCCACTTTCCCTCCTCTCTTTGACTTGGGCTGGATTTGAAGTTAGGCGGATTGGCGAGCCCGTTCGGAGCTGGACTCTACACAATCCCATTTTGAAGATATTCACTGCAGGTTCTGGTGGAGGGGTACACCAAGAGGTCTTTAGGCCCTAAGCCAGTCAAGGCAGATTAGGAGAACTAGGGTTATGTAGGAATAAATTTAGTTGCTAGTTGTTTTTCTTTGTATTTTCCTTTTGGATTTTAGTGTTTTGCATTTTCCTTTTTGGATTTTAGTTTTTGCATATTCCTTTTAGAAGTTTGTCTGACTACGGTCATTGGAGCAACAAATGTAATGGGTGATATTCAGATCCCCTAGACTGACCTTGTATGGTTGTTATTATCTTTGTTCACAGGAATATATTTCCTTTCCCCTAAAAAAAAAAAAAATCTCTATCATATTATTTATAACTTATTATCCATGATTACATATAGTAATATTTTTAAAATTTAAAAATGTAACCAAAAGTTTATGAAGAGAGAAAGGAGTAAAACTTCTTGAAAAAAAAACTTCTTGAAAAATATCCCCTATAATTTTAGAGTTTACAGTAAATATAGAGATTTTTATCTTTTCTCTCTTCACTTTCTCTAAAATTGAGATAGATATAGGGAAATTATTGGAGCAAAAAAAAATGTTTATTTGCCGGTAAAATAGAGAACAGAAACAGATATAAGGAAGCTGTTAGAGATACTCTTATACATATAAACCGACTAGAAGTTATTTCCATCACTTTCTCCATCTTCATCCAAAATTTTTCATGTCTTTTAGATTTTTCATTATGTTTTCATTGAACACATCTTCTTTTTTTTTGTATGTGGTAGAAAAAATAACAAAGAGAAGCCTATTGAGCAACATACACTAAGTGAATCAAAATTAAAAGCATTAAGAGGGAGACATCGAGTTCTTGTCTTATTTCCATCCACTAAGTGTCCCATTTAAGCCACACAATCCACTATAAGTTAGCTTCTCAGAGATATGCTTGAAGGATACAACTTCAAAGCTTTGAGCAAGTCATTTAATGTCATTCACAATCTTCTTCATTCCCCAAGGAATGCTAGATGTTCCATTGATACAGTCTATTAAGATTTTAGAGCCACCCTCAACTTGAATTTTCTTGAAACCTTGATAGATTGCTTAGAGAATCCGCCCTCTAAGAACAAAACCTTTTGAAATAAGAACATTATTCTTGCTTAGATTCTTGGATCCAACAATGACTGGGGGAGCCAAAGGCATCACGTATTCTTTGAACATGTTTTGCTAGACTTGTTTGAACCCAAAATAACATTTTTTCCCGACAAGGGGGACTCGAAGAAATCCGGGCCAATATCCGTGGCCCAAGTTATTTATTTGCGACAAGTTCGAAATATATTGTTTTGAGGCTAATCAAAACCTACTTGGAGATCAAGCGATCTTGAGGCAAATTTGGATATTCCTTTATTTACTAGTGATTATCAAATCTTTGATAATTAAGGATGATTTATTTGCTTGAATGCCAACATGTGTACGAGAGGAGCCATGCCAATCTTCCCATACAATTAATATATTCGCAAGTGGATACAATTAATATATATATATATATATATATATATATAAATATATATGGTGGTTCATGCATGGTGAAGCAATCAAGGAAGAGATAGCATGGTTTGATACCACATATGGTTACTCATGTTCAATGTAATATGTTTGGTTATTAATGAATTTTCCTATTCTCAAAAAAAGGAAGAGATAGCATGGTGGGCCATCAACTATTTGCAGCCAATAAGATGCATGCAAGGAACCAAGTTTTCCCATTCAGTCAAACAATTATGGTGGACGTGAAAACACTTCAAGGGGATTGCAATAAATAGGGGTGATATAATTATGCATGATTGCATAGCTACAGAGTCCCCGCGAGAATATATATGAACATATATACGTGCATATCCAAACAGCTCGCGACCAAGAGGAAGATTGCGTCCAAGATTCTAAGAGGCAATTAATCTTTGCCTATATTCTAGCGACGACAGAGGATAATTATTAATTATTACTTATGATAATATCAAAACTCTTGGTACACAAAATCTTGGTTCCAAACCAAGCATTTCGGTACACAAAATCTGAAACTCGACCCACTATCAGTACACGACGTCAATGACGCCGTTAATTTGAGGGGTAATATGGTCTTTTCAGTTTTTTACTCTGAGCACCCGGCTCTCTCTCTCTCTCTCACTCACTATGGGCACCAACCTCTCTTCCTCCCTCCCAATCTCTATCACCTTTGCAATTCCAACCTAATCAATCCACATCTTTTCACCTCTGCTGAATCAACAACCATTATCATAATCCTATCCTGGTGTTCAACAACAGCAACAACAACTTCAAGTTCTCACCGCCTCTTTCGGTCCTCCCCGACCAGAACCCGACTTGCTCTGCCACCAAGCCGCCCAAGACCTCGACTGAATAGATCGTAATCCATCTCGCTGCTCATCATCCAAAATCCCAATTCCAATTCCAATCCCAATTGAATCTTTCTTCTTCATCATCAAAACCAATCAATCACACACATACCCATCTTCTCCGACCCAATTTCTCTCTCCTCACCTTCATCTCAGCGATTCTCTCTCTCTACATCTCAATTTGCTAGAAAATCCTAAGAGGTTGTGATGAGAGTGCAGGAAGAGAGCACCGAAGCTTTGCTCGAAGAATAAGAGGAGAGAATATGTTGGTCATACGTGACGTAAAACCAGAGTGGAAGCTAGAGAGGAATCGGTTTCCGGTGACGAAGAAGGCGAGGTTGAAGGTCAAGCAAGGAGTGAGAACTGTTGGGCTGATGGAGGCAGATGTGGTGGATCCGGAGATGGGCGTAGGGATTGTGGTGGTGATCGGTGGTGGGGATGGGGCTGGGATTAGAAGTGGGGTTAAGTTTCGTGGGTATAAATTTGGAAGGTGGAGGAGATGCGGTGGTCGCAGGGGTCGAGGTTTCTGGGTTTGGGCATGTGGGGGGAGAGAGAGAGAGGGAGAGAGGGAGAGAATCAGAGGAGATCAGGAGAAATTATGATTATTTTTTTTTAACCGAAAAAATGAGCCAGAGTGTGATAGTACTAAATTACCCTTTGACAAATGCATAATAGCATTAGAGTTAATGGCGTCATTGACGTCGTGTCTACATAGTGGGTCGGGATCGAGAGTCTGTGTACCAAAATGATCGGTTTGGAACATTATGTATAAGAATTATTAGTGGCATTTATTTTGTGTACTGTTTGCGAAATTTTCCCTTTATTATAATATATAATAAACTCACTAATCATAATTTAAAAAAAAAATTGAACTAAAAAGTGGTAGTAAAGTGATATGTTTTAAAAACATTTAATGCCATTGATTTCAAAATTCTAAATTATATGGTTTCTCACCCCATTTAATTACAATTTATTTAAGAAAAATTTAAATTAGATGGTTTCTAACTTTATTCTTGTTTAAATGAGGTTGTCATGTATAGAAATTTATTGCGTTTATAATTAGTGAATAATATAAGGAAGATATGATTATTATTATTTTTCTTCTACTACATAGATGTCTATTTTGGTCATTTAAATTTATCTATAAAATCATATTTGAAATATAGATAATAAGAGTAATTTGGGATGTGTATTTAAAATTTCTCTAATTTGAATTTGCTTATTTATGTTTAAGTAATTTGACTGGATCACCTTAAGATGTTACATTTAGATAATTGAAAAATGAAGACGAATATGAGATGTGACCGCAATATTTTTTTTATCAAATATAAAATTCATTTATTGGAGAGACTTAAAATCAATTTTGAGTCTATAGCGACTTCATTAAATTCTGCCACAAACAAACAACATGAAGAGTACTACATGGCATAACAATAGATCAATCACTTAAGTCTTATCTAATGTTGAAAATGAGCTAATAAAATGTCAATATCTACCAATAGATATGAAAGGTGATACTAAAGTAGTCTTAGCCACACAATGGGCGGACTAGTTACAAATTTGCAGAGTGTATCTCCAACTACAAGATTGGAAACCACTTAACAATTATTAGGCTTCATTAAATAAAGCGCCATCTTGACTAAGATCTTCGTCCCGGTGTTGAGTGCAACAATGATGTTCCACATGTCACAAATCAGAAATAATCACTAAACTATAATTTATTCGATACTTTAATTATTATAAATTAAAAAAATTGCCAAGTCACTCAGTTAAATTATGTTATTCACCTTGGTATAATAATTAATTTCACCAACAACGTTCGTAAATAAGATATTATCTTCAAAGTGCTTTGTCAAATTGTAAATTTTAGGGAGTTTCTATTCATATCTCCAAAATTGGCATTTGAACCTCCCCACTTAATAGACCTCCAACTTACTTTCACCAATAACCAATTTGCTATTTACACCTCCTTAATTTTCCCACAATACCCATAGTTTAATCAAATCAATAAAAGCCTCTTTTTTTTTTTTTTTTTTTTTTTTTTTAAGTTTTATTTATACCTCTAAAAATCTAAAATCGATAGTTGGACCTCCTTTTTTTTTATTGTTGTCTTAAATAGTCATGTTTTCCATGAATATTAATTTTTCTAGGATAGAAGGTGGTTTAATAGTTATATAATTTTTTTGCATGTCACTTCATTCAGTGATTTATTACTTGATTCCGAAGGAGACCTCATCCTAAGTGTTTTGGTTGTTCAAAAACAAGCAGAATGAGCTTTATTTATCTTGCTGGTTTGGATATTAATATAGACAAGGACACGGGTAGACATTATGCAAGGAAAGACAAATATGTAAAGAAGTCCTTGTCACGGCTTGGGTAAGATTCCATAACCATTTTATTTGATATTGGTCAGGGGCAAATCCATGATACAAATTTGGGGTGGGATAATTTAACACTTGATTATAAGATTTTTTTTTTCATCGATAATGTTTTAAGACTAGATTTTACAAGATATTCTAAAGAAATACTAACAAAAAATGTTATAACTAAACAAAAAAGGGAGAAGAAAATGGGTAAAGAAAAAAAAAAGATTTACCGTTAAGTCAAGAAACTATTAAGAAATACTAATAGAAAAAATCAAACAATTGAAGGTTTGTAAGAATAGAAGAGGAGAAAAAAAACCAAAGAAACATGAACAAATGAGGAAAAGGTGTAATGGGATTCGAACCAAGGTGGGAAGTGGGAACAACAACATCACCCCAGCACTCAACCAACTGAACCAATGTAGGTCGGATGGAAAATGGGCACATATGCTGTATAGCCCAACTAGCCCTTCAAGTGGATCCACCCCTGATATTGGTCCCATCAAATGCTAGATTGTAGACAACTTGGTGGTATTGTTATGAAAGAGATGCATTTCTAAAGAATATACAAGAGAAACAATTTCTTTGATCAATTGACATGTGCATTATGATATATCGAAGTATCATCATATATCAAAGTATATATAGACTTTGCTGAGATCAGTTATCCTTGGACCATTGATGTGACTTTTTAATGGTTGATGTTAATTTGGTGCAGACTTTTGGTAAATACTCTGGGAAAAGCACATGATTTTGGAAAATCTGAAGATGTGTCATACTAGTGTTCTTGCTTAACACATTTATTTTAGGAATCAATTGGTGGCAACTCAAAACTAATAGTCATATGCGCTGTTGACCTAGATAACAATCATTTACTTCTAAACCCATGACTTGTGTGAAGACTCCAAAATGATGCTTTGCTCAATTATTGAATCATCACTTTCTTTCACAGAGTTTGATGTATATTTGCGGGTTTATGTTGGAGCAGAATGTTTTCTCCAAGTTGAAGACTATATATTGTTCGTTGAGGTAAGAAGAGGTTTTTTTTTTCCCCCTCTCTCTCTCTCTCTTGTGTCCTTGTTCATAATTTGACATTAGTTGACAAAGTTAACTATGACTTGGAAAAAGAGGGAGGTCAAATGCTAATTTTGGAGGTATGAATAGAACCTTCCTAAATTTTATCTCATAACCAAAAAAAAAAAAGGATTTTGTCCATTTACCCTAATTCTAGGGATTTTTTTTTTCCCACTTACCCCATTAAGTTTTTTAATTCCCCCTTACCCATATATATGAAGACTCTAATAAGGTCTTGCCTAATACCCAATTATGTTTTTTGTTTATTTTTGAGGCTATTTTACCTTTACCTCTTTATTACATAGAGAGAGAAGTCATAAGAGACTTCGCCGGAGGCCGGTTTCCAATCACCGGCTGCTGGATTTCGGCCATAGGTCACCAGCCGTCACCAACCGGACTTCTTTGAAAACCTCGCTAGAGGTCCCCAAAGAGGTTGTCGGAGATCTCATAGGTCGTTAGAAAAGTTATTGCCCCCAAATAGACGTCTATTATCCCACAATAGACCTCTATTGCCCCCCAATAGAATTATGAAACCTCGTTGGAAGTCACCAAAGAGATTGTCAGAGATCTCATATTGGGTCGGAGAGGTTTATTATCCCTTGAATAAACTTGTATTGCCCCACAATAGACGTCCATTGCCCCCCAATAGGCCTTTCGGTTGCCAAAATGGGAACTAATCTCCCTAAAATTAGACAAATACAACTTTGATTAAAGAAAAAAACGAGGAGATTACATCAATTTAAAACATTTATTGCCCCCCAATAATTTTTTATTTTTTTTTCTTTACTTCTGGGCCTTTTGCCCCCATTTTACCAAAAAAAAAAAGAAGAAAAAAAATTCAGATTTCATATAAGCATCATACCTACAAATAAAATCATATATCTACAAACAATTGCATCTAGTGCCCTAAACCATTGAAATTCATATTCTAAATGCTAAAAAATACGAAATTTCACCGAAATTTAAAACTATTCAGATCTTAATCAGATCGAGAACACATAATAGAATAGGTGTGAATAATTCAATGTGTTGGAGCAAAAAAAGAGAGAGTAGTGGATTGTATTGGAGAGGAGAGAAAAGGGACATTTGGGCTTGACGGACTAGCGTTGACCAGGAGGGGTGCCTTTGGTGACGGTGCGGTTGATGAAGACGATGAACTCTGTGATGCTGGACCTCTGTAAGTAGCCAAAGTGGGAGGTATCGAAGGCGTTGGCCAATATGACAGAGTCGGATCATTCCGGTTTGCACTTGTTGACCAGCAAGGCCGTGATCTTCGTCGCGGCGAAGGTGGCATACCGAATTGTGACTTAGAGAAGACGATTTCGATCGTGTTCCGGCAATTCAGAACCTCGACTCGTTCACGAAGAGCTTCGAGGAAAAGATTTCCGGCGATGGAGGATGAGCTCCAATCCATGAACCTTGAGCTCCACGGCGACTGAGCCACCACGCCGCCGATCGGAGATGGAGGGTATT
The DNA here is from genome assembly GCA_024704745.1 of Rosa lucieae. NCBI lineage: Eukaryota > Viridiplantae > Streptophyta > Magnoliopsida > Rosales > Rosaceae > Rosa > Rosa lucieae. The sequence continues at coordinate 26,810,410 of CM045492.1, forward strand.
TCTAGATAATCCAAGTCTAAAAGTGACTTTTCGCTTTCAAATTGGGAGAACGGGAATACTAATAAGTTAGTGGGGTGAGTGAGAGTGTTTTAATTAAAATTGGTGCATTGACTCAAGATCCCAAAAAAAAAAATATTTTAAATTCAATCTCGATCATTTTTTTTTTAGTAGAATGATGTCAACGCTTTATTAAAAATTGAAAGAATTACACAAAATTAAAATTTGCTGCTATAGCAGCTTGTAAAAACGTAGGTGCAGAAAAGAAAAAAGTATCTTGATGTAGAGACTTGCCATGATCAGCGCAAGAAGGTGAGCAACCAAATTAGCACCCCTCCTCGTATGATTAATCCTGACGTTTGGAAACAAATCCATCATCTCGCCAATATCATCATATAATCTTCCCAACACAGAAGTATTCGAAGTAGTTTGAGCAGAAACTTGCCTTTGCACCAACAAAGAGTCTATCTCAAAGAGCACCGGCATCATGTTTTGTTGTAAGACAAATTTCACCGCAGCATGGCATGCCAATGCTCCTACATGTTCAACAGATAGCAGGTTCCGAAGTGGAGTAGCTCCTCCTGCTAACATGGTACCCGCAAAGTCACGAATAACAAAACCTAGACCACCATTTCATGTTGCAACATAGTAAGAGCCATCTATATTAACTTTGAGCATCCCAGGCCAAGAGGAGGACAAACCCATTTATCCACTCTAGATCTCTGACCAACACCCCCAACCTTCCCATTATGAAACCTAAACTCTACTAACCTCGAAGTAGCACGTAGAGCAACATCATAAGCATTAGAATATTTTTTTGTTCCCATACCCTGTTGCTCCTCTCTTCCCACACGCTCCACAACAAGTACGTACGTAAGCTCCTCAAAATCTAGTTTCTGTATGTTCATTTACAAAGCATGTGCTGCAATCTAATAGAAGGATGAATGCGGTGGGCCTCGGATGATCATTTTTCACAGAGTCCTGTCTGGACCCGTTACTTTACTCACTAAACGCCAAGTGCCGAGTTTAGCACCAAATGCCACTCACATGTAGAAGCAAGATTAAGCACGTGTCTATCACAACGTATGTTGCAAGAAATAATTTTTATTTTTATTTTTTTAAATGCAGGATATTTTTGTACAGTCAATTAAAAAAAAGAAAATGGCATTTCGGAGAATCTCCAAACAGGCGCAACCAACGGTCTCTATAAACCAAGCCGCTAAAATATCACAGGACTCACGCCCTTCTCTCTCTCTCTCTCACACACACACACGCACACACAGAGTCACACAGAGAGAAAGATCTTTTGTGTGATCAGAGATGAACTGTCTCCAGAATCTTCCAGGGTACTTTACTCTCAATCCCAGCTTGAATCAATTTCACATATTCCAAGTTTTCTTTATTGTTTTGATGAATTGCTTGCTCCATTTCATTTCAGGTCCTCTGTTTTGCCGCTGCGGGGTTTCGTCTGCAATCCCAGGAAGCCGTCCTTCTCCTCCTCCTCCTCCGCCGCCACTAGTCTGGTACAATCTATCATTTTTCACTATACATTACATATTATATCTGTGACTGAAACTTTTAACGAAATTGTTTGCTCCATTAATGCAGGGAATGATGACTAGTAATACCGATCTACCCAGAAGCATGGCTGTCAAGGTAGATTAGCAATTCTATTGTTGTTGTTGTTGTAATTTCTGTGTTTTTGGGTCAAATATTTCTTCTACCTGAAAATATGGATCTCATACCTATTTCTTCTCTTTGGATTTTTCTTTCTTTATAATTTTTCTTGTCCTTTGAAGATGGAAATGAAGTTTTTGCATCCAAGAGGCTCATTCTATATCATACATATATATTCTCACTCATAATCCAATTTGCGCAACCGCATTATTTTTTGCACACGAAAATGGAAATGGAATGTACATATTTTGTGGCTCGAAGAGCTGTGTTCTATTGTGTATACATCTCTTCGTGTGTGTGTGTATCTATGTGTGTATGATTGGGAAGCAGTTGTAGTTTAGGGTTCTCTGACTAGGCTTGTTAGATGGCAGTTAATTCTATCTGTCTTTACTAGTTTTTTCTCCTCTTGTGCTTCCTATGATTAATTCAATAAAAGCTGCCCAGATAGATGCATGATCCACATATCTTTAAGCCTTTAAGTTAAACTTGTAGTTATGGCATTGTACATAATATGGTGCATTATGAGTGGTTCTTCCTAACTACACATCAGTGGTGTGCAACTTATATGTACATTCTGTCATAATTAAAGGGTTGTGTTTCTCACTAAAGTTAAATTAAAAGGTATCTGCTGAAAACTTTCATCAAGGTAATGGAAGTCATTCCCTTGATGTAAATCTCTCAAGCATATGATGGCTCAATTTATTTTAAAGTTATTATGTTTGTATTTCTGTAGATTTTAGTGTTTTCTCTGTTAAGAGTAATTGAGCATGGGCAGAATGCTTTTCACATAATCAGTTTGTTTGAGTTGTCAAGTAATTTTGTCCTCTAAGCTGTTATCCGCTACGCACCTGATGTTATTTCTATTTTCTTAAATGTATTTATCTGTAGGCAGTTTCTGGTTCCACTCCCAGTGCTGAGACAAGTGGTGCTGAAGTGAAAGAGGAAAAATCTGAGGTATATAGTAATGTCATGACCGAGGCCATGGGTGCTGGTAAGTTAAATCATTCTTGAGTTTCATAGTTGCCTCGCTCAGTATACTCTGAAACTTGATGGTATAGTTTAAGGTTCTAGTATTTTGGCAATCTGGGCATAAATGGTACAATATAGTTAAGTTTTAGTGTTATTATCTTTGTGGTGGGAATTTGAATTTTAGCTATAATTGCTTGCACTCCATGATTTTGTTCATATAGCATTTTAATTGTCTCTTTGTTTTTGTGATTGCAGCTAACCATTTCATATGTAACATTTTGATGCAGTCCTGACCTATAGGCATGAGCTGGGTATGAACTACAACTTCATACGTCCAGATCTGATTGTGGGGTCTTGCCTTCAGGTGATCCTTGTTTTATAACAGCTCATATGTACACATTTTTTTTTTTTTATATCTGAAAGTTTTCTAGTCCTATATTTATTGTTTACTCATCACCAGACTCCAAAAGATGTTGACAAGCTTCGCAGCATTGGAGTGAAGACTATTTTCTGCTTGCAACAAAATTCAGATTTGGAGTATCCTGAGTAGTTTTTCCTTAAAGTTTCAATTGGATATATGGTCCTTGCATGAAAAAAAAAAAAAAAAGAAGTTTATTGGTGTGGTTCACTTCATTAGGCATGACGCAATATGTGTGAAGTGCTCATCATTTACAACCATTGTGATAATTATAGATTAGTTTAGAGAAAATTCATACCATAAAATTATAAAATCCTTAACCAGTTCTTCCAGATATTTTGGGGTCGACATTGGTGCCATTGTAGAGTATGCCAAAGAATTTGATGACATTGAACACTTGCGTGCTGAAATAAGGTTAGTTATGTGAAATTGTAGGTGTTTTTTCTTTTGTTTGTTTTTATCGAATAAATTCCCGACATGTTAGCATGATACTTTGTTTCTTAATACTGAAAAGTAAAAGCAGTGATTAACTTCAAGTTTGATATCCCTGTGTGCATAAGGATGCATGACACCTTCAGTTATTGTTGCTTCACTATAAACCCTACAGCAGGTTAATTTTTGATCCTTCAGGGACTTTGATTCATATGATCTACGTCTCCGGCTTCCTGCTGTTGTTAGTAAATTATATAAGGCCATAAACAGAAATGGAGGTGTCACTTATGTGCATTGCACTGCTGGACTTGGAAGAGCTCCTGCTACTGCGGTATGCCTGTTACCATTGTATTTGAAATCATTATTATTCTTTCCAATTTTCATTAAGCACCTTATGGAACTAACTTTTCATCTATTACTCTTATAAATCTTGTGCACTAGTAAACTAGCTTTTTTTTTTTAATTAATTTTTTTTTAAAATTATACACACTTCATTAGCATTAATGTATTTGCTTTACCTTGTGCTACAAAATGGGTCCCTTCATTTTTTCTTTTCTTTCTTTGGTAGTAGACAGCAATTCATTAAGTAAATTACAGAATGTACAGAACAATGGACGAGAATTCAACTAAACTTAGGGAAGAGAGAGAGGAAAAAAAACGACAGAGACAGAAATAAGCATACTGGCAGAAGTCTGAGAAGCTAAATAACAACTGCTCTCCACTTTTGTCATAGTAAAATAGGAACCATCTCTGAACTCTCGAAGAAACTAAATGCTGGATTCTCCAACTTCTTCCCCTTGTGCATTTTCAGAACTGGGTTTTTTTCCCCTTCTTTTTTTGTGTCTTTCCAACCAAAAGAAGTATTTTATTATATGTATTCTTTTTCTTTCTTTTTTTGTGTCTTTCCAACCAAAAGAAATATTTTAGTATATCTACATATATCATAACTGTAGTCTATATATATGATATGAATATGTGTGTGTGTGTGTATACATATATGCATATAAATTATATTTATTCCATCGGGGTGATGGCAACTAGCCAGCAGGTGCTTTTATGTTGAAGTATGAATATTTCTCTGTAGCTTTACTGGGTTTCATACTCATTACATTAAATTCTTACACATATTCCAGCTTGTGATGGCTTTCATTTCACGTACTTTGTTATTTGTCCATGAACTTCATATTGTGTATGCTGGTTATGTCTTACTGTCATTGTTCTGATATCCTGTTATGATTTCAGTTGGCTTACATGTTCTGGGTACAAGGATACAAACTTGAAGATGCGGTCAAATTACTTCTGGTAGCTTTCTATCTCATTTATTTCTTTCATTATGCTCTGGGTACTTGACTAGTTGTAAAAGGTCCCTTGCCTTTCATATAGCTAAAGTGGTAGTTTAAAGTTATATATTGCAAAAAAGAATCAAGTTAAATGCTGATTATAGATTCTGAAACGATGACAGGAGGACATTCTTGTCAGGTTTCAAAACTAATAATGAATTTTATGCAGTTATAAGACATTGCTTTTTATTTTTGGAAGAAAAAGTTCTGGAAAATCGATGCTGGTGATATGATGGCTAATTTGAGAAATGAGAAAGTGGGCCACTTCAATGCATAAATAATTATGGATCTTTAATACTGGAGAAGTATCTTACTCTAAATTTTATGCAGAGCAAACGTTCATGCTTCCCAAAACTGGAGGCTATAAAAACCGCAACTGCTGATATTGTGAGTCTCTTATTCCTTTTTTTATTTTATTATTTTCTATAAATTCATGCTTAGGAATAGGAAGTCTTTACTCATAGCAATCCGTCTATTTGTTATGAAAGGCTCCCCCAAATTTCAGAATCTCATACTTGTATATCACTTGATTAAAGTTTTCTCCAATTAGTATTTAGTCCATCTAAAAAGGTTTTGAGACACCTTGCAGTGTCATGCTCATCATTTGTCATTTGTCATGCTCATCATGTCCCTAGTCTTTCAGTGAGAGAAGGAAAAAAAAGAATATAGAATGTCACTACCTCTCTTACATTTCATTTTTCTTTGCAACAAATTCAACAATTTCATTAGATTGATTTTCTTGTTTACTGAACTAAAAGGAACTTAGTTAACATAAACATTAAGTTTTATCAGATCCAATGCCTGCCGTCTTTTGTTTTATAAGGGGAAGTTATTACAAACTCATTTGTCGCATATCTTCTCATTTGAAGCTCACAGGCATGACAAAAAAGCCAGTCACGTTGACATGGGGCAGTAATAATTGCTCTACTGTGGAAATCTCTGGACTTGATATTGGATGGGGTCAGGTAATGATCTTTTTTATTGCAGTTGAAAAGTTGCTTGACTGTCTACCCTCAGTGTTTTAAGAGTGTATGTACCCTCCCTTACCTTCTATCTTCTATAACAACAACCATGACTTTGATTTCCTCAAGACATTCTTGTCCATGATGTGTCTGGGTTGGTTTGAGGAGGAACAAAGGACTCTTTCTCCATAACTTCTTGGTTGATCTTCTCATCTTTGATTGTAGTTGCCATTTCCTTGAAAGATATTCCTTGATCTTTAACAATTAGTTAAGTAATGTAATTTCATGATAGGACTTTGTCATCATAGTCCTTATATCTTGGTCAGTGATTATATCATTCTCAATAGTCAATTCATTTTTAGCGTATAATAATGAACGAAAGTTCGTATTGAATTAGTCTTTAAACACAACTGCACCTCCTTATGTTTTGAAAGGTAATTTAGGGGTGGTAATTTGGACTATTCATAGTTGTAGATCTAAAGATGGAACATACACCTTACAAGTTACAACATAGTTGTAGTTGATGGCACTCAGGCAAGGCTAAATTAGACTTTGGAGACTTGATAATCTCCTTTCACTTCCATAAAATCAATATTTGATGCAGTACTGCCACTCATAGTGTACATGATGTGTTGAATGTTGATAGTTACTAAAAGAATAGAACTCACTTATGATTCATTGCTGCTAGGTCGTGTAACTAGAAAAACTAATATTGCTGAGTAGTTGTTCTAAAATCATTTCTGTGGATCCCATTTGTGCAATATTTTCCTCTTAGTTTCTTAAGTCTAAACAGCATAGCCAAATTTAGGAAGCAATCAAGAATTAGAACTTGGGAAAGACAGTATTTTAAAATCACGTTGGTTCATGACATTCGTCTGTTGTCAATGTCAACACTCACTGGTGCTTTTGATACTCCCTTGCTGGCATTTTCCTTAGCAGCATATCTTCTGTTGATGGCTAGCAAGGATGCTTGGTTGTGTAGTGTGTGAATTTTGAATCCCATGATACCATTGGTTGTGTACAATGAGTCACAGAGTAAGAATCTGTGAGTTTGAGACCAGTCAAATGTTGACGGGGCATTGGTGTGTCAGGCTCAAGTTTTTCCATCGTAGTAAAAAATCAACTCATGGTGTGATATGTCTTGAAGGTCCACAGACTTTTGTCACAATATATGAGTGAGTGTTTTAGGGATCATGAATTTTACTATGTTTTGCCTGGTGCTAATAGATCCCCCAGGTACTGCTGTTATATAAGGAAAAAGAACAGAACAAGCTGTTTGATGACAGCATGTGGGAAATATGCACAACATGGTCTGTGCGTGTGTTGCTTGTAATTGCTTTTACTGTGCAAAGCTATGGGTGTTCAGATTTTGGTGGCTGGAAATTGAGGTTGGACTTTAATAGGAAATTTTTGCAAAGGTAGACAAATGAAGAATATGGGGTACGAGGAGAATATTATATATATATATATATATATATATAGGCCGGATCTAGAGCGGCCGTCCGCACTGTCGCTAAAGTGTGTGTGTGTGTGAGTTTAGCCAATGATCCTAACATTCAAACGATTGGTACTAATGTATCGAGCTTGGACAGAGATATTAGAAAGAGTAAGAAAGCAGAGACAAAAAGTAGGATGGATTCTTTCTTGATTGAGAGCCTAGTCCCCCCCACTACTTAGCTGGTTATCTTTCTAAATAGGTGAGTTTAGTGGAGAACTATAGCTGTATCCTTTGAAGTTTAATGCCTTTGATAAGTATCTTCTTGTCCTTTGAACAATGACTTGGAAGTTTTCATTTCATAGGACATGAATAAAGAGTACTTGTAGATAAATTCATACTGTTGAAATTTTGGTAATACAAGATATATGTTTTTTGTTTTCTTTTTTAATGTCTGATTTTCTCTTGTGATGCCTTTACAGAGGATACCTTTAGAGTTTGATGACAAACAGGATTCATGGATTCTTAAGAGGGAATTGCCGGTAAGCATTTGTCTGAATGCAAAAGTATGCTTATAGTTGGCCTTTTCAGGTCAAAACACAAGGCCAATATGTTTAATGGTACATAGATATTTAAATTGGATATATTGCATTCAAACAAGAATGGTGGCTTTTAAATGGATTACATTGCATTCAAACATAGAATGCTGCATCTTAGAGTTTGTTGGAATGAACGATCTTTACAGGAAGGACGATATGAATATAAGTACATTATTGATGGTGAATGGACACACAATAAAAATGAGCTTGTCGCCTCTGCAAACAAGGATGGTCATGTCAACAATTATGTTCAGGTAAGTTTTAGCTTTGACTGGTCATGGCTTTGTTTGCAGTCTGTAGGAGCATATTGAGCTCTTTCCTTCAGATATAGTTTGCATGCACTACAGGAACTGTTGTTTTTGGTGTTTCTGCAGCAATTTGCTGTTAGCGTTGGCTATCTTTTTATCGTCCTCTGATTTGCTTTGGTTGTGCAGATTGAGGATGATCCTAACAGTGTTAATGCCATCATAAGGAAGAGATTGATGGGTGATGATCCTGATTTAACAACGCATGAAAGACTTAAAATCAGACAGTTTCTTGAAGCTTATTGCAGTGATGAATGAATTGTGGAAGGACAATAGAAAGATCACTTCATGTAAAGTAGCACCAGTGCAATTTCCTATCATTACGTGTATTCGTCTCTTTGCTGAATCAATAGACGTAATTTTGTATCATTACATGTATCATCTTTGAAATAATTGTCCTATAGGCAATAAATCAATAAATATCAAGTCCAGTTTGGATATTGAAGACTTTACATGACTGGTATTTGTTTAGGCATACACTGAAGCATTTGGATGGTGATATTCAAATGAGGCGTTCACTTTGATAAACTTGCAAAAGCCATCAGGAAACCATCAAAAAGTAGGGAATGGATCAACATTATAATGATTGCGTAAAGAAAAAAGAGAAGCCCCATGGTTAAAGTTAATTCTCCGACTGTAACGCTAATTGTGAAATTAATTTCTAGCTCTCTTGAAATATGAAAGTCCACTAGTATCAGTGGACTAGCGGATGAAATCCAAGCTTAGAAGATGAGATCATGAGGAGATGATCGTTAGAGAATCATGAGTTTTCGATGCTCATTTTGGTGTCATCGTTGAATGGATGGATGATCCATGAGTATGGATAGACTTGTTATTGTTCTAGAGTGCGACTGTTATTCAGGCACGGAACTATAGTGGGGCTGGGTTGTGCTGCAGCCCACCCCAGTTTTTTGGAAAAGAATTTCTAGTCAGTCAAGAAATAATGAGGTCAGAAATTTTCAGCATTGACCATTCCTTCTTCAAATGCTTACAACCGCCGAGATAAAAAAGTCCGAATGGAGTGATTCCTCTTAAACTAGAAAGTAGGTCACCCAATTTCCACTTAAGTGAACATGGTAGCTTGTCAAAGTTGATAAACTGCATGTTCTGCAAACTGCTGCAGACCTATAGTCACTCAAACTGCTATTTCTCCAAATCCAGAAGATTGAAAAGAATGAAACCACCTGGAACAGAAACTAGACACATTTCCCCTTCTTCCCATAAAATTTCACACTCCAATTGAATCTGAGTAGAAAAATATAGGCCTGCAAATTCACCGTTCTATTATGCAGATTCTGCTGTAAGCTGATTCTGATATTGGTATACTTGGTTGGCTATTGTGTAAGCTAAAGAGCACAAAATTAAAAACTATTTCTCAGGAATATGTGAGACATGCAGGTCTAAGTTCCTGAAAATTTTAAGCTCCAAAGTCAAACTACAGTAATTTTTTCTGTTCTGACTCTCCAATTAATATTCCATAAGTTTTATGATTCCAAATGAAAAATCATTTTACAGGAAAACACCAGACATAGAGATGTACAATCCCACAAAATTTCAGAGCTTATGCTCTCCTGAGGTGAGAAATATAGGCCTCCAAAGTCGATTGGTATTTCTGACATAAAACTGCTTAGCATGAAATAAAAAAAAACTTGGAGGAAGAATTTGGCAACCTAAGATTGAGACTCCCTCCCCCCCCTCAATTTAATTTTTTGGTTCTGTCCCTGCACTGGGAGCTGAGCTTTCAGGATGAAATGTAGTTCTCGGATTCGGAACACTGTCAGAAGAACTTTCAGATTGAAATGTAGGTCTGACATTTGGCATACTGGAAACGGAGTTTTCAGGATGAAAAGAGGGCCTGGGATTCTGCCATTTGGAAACAGGCTCTTGGCCAATCATATGAATGTTGCCATAGGCAGACTGCTGGAAATTGTTCTTAGGCAATGCAGTTTGAGCAGTTGTACCAGACTTTACATATTGTTTTGGATTCCCAATAAGCTCCCAGTCCAGTACAATAGTTTCCATATTCATCACAACAATAAGCCTGTACAAGAGTTCAAAGTCAAAACCCGCCACAAACTTACTTCTCCTCAGGAAACATAACGAAGTATCAAATAAGAAACCCAGCAACTCTAGTGTCAAACTGTCATAACCGGTTGAATTCACTCACAAGGTTTCACAGCTTATATCCACTATGAGTTCTCTACTTGCATCATTTTCAGCTTCTCTTAGCTTTGATAAACTCTATATAATTTCAACCCCCATCTTGAGAAGTTACATGAATATCAAGCACACATACAACAGCTAGCTTGCTTGAATCCACAAAATGAAGACAAAATCCTCAGTTACTTGAGCCACACTACAAGAAACAGACCCAAAAATACCTGGAGATATGTTTATTGAGTGCAAAATTTTCTGTACTTTTTAGCTTAGAAAGTGATTGACTCAATTACCCACAATTTCAAAACTCAAATTCTCAAACTACCACAACAACACTCGGTTTCATTCAGCTCTATATATCTCATCGAAACTAGAAGTCATCCAAATGAATTAGAAACCCTAAACTTACGGTCACAAAATTAAAGCAATTAACGAAGCACATCAACAATCACATCTCATAAGCGAAATAGATCTTAATTAACAGAAAATCGAAAATCGAAAATGAGAGAGACGAACTTACGGTCCTGGACATCGGTGCAAATGTAGTCGGTGAACCGGACGACGGAGCCTTTCCTGACCTGGTCAGTCCCAAATAGGTCATTGAGCTGAAAGGCGACCATGATGTGATGAGACCAAACGCCGTCGGAAATCATCAACCGGTACCACACTGGCAAGCTGGTGGGCCTGATGGGATTGATATCGGTGACCTGCAACACTGGCTTCAAGTCGACATTGCCGCTGATGATGGCGACCACCGCGTTCGGCGTCAGTTCCATTGTCATTTCTGAAAGCCCTAGCAGGCGCGTAGGTATGCGAGAGTGGGTCGTAGATAAGGTGCAGAAGCGAGAGGGAGAGTGTGGGAGTGGCGGGGTGATTGGGGAAAAAGGGTTAAGCTAGGGTTAAAAAATACTGACTGTTGATGTCATAATTTGGTTCGACAAATACTTTTGACTTTTCAACCTATTCCACGTGGTACGCGTTGAAATGTCAAAGAGTCCACGTAGGACTCTGACCTTTCGACACACTTTAACCTTTCATCGAGAAAGAAAAGATAACCCTAAGACGGAAATAATCATGACTAGTAAGATGCCTCACTTTGGTACTCCAAGTCTTCAACCTTGGATCTCCACCTCTTAAGTCTTGGACGGTCACTATGTGATTGACTCACCATCCTGGATGGCAAGGCAAAAGCATATCACGACCTCACTACTAGAATAACACAGTCCAAAGGAACCAAGAGTTTCAATCCCCAAGAACAAGAGTTCGACCCCCAAGCTTAGAAGCCTCGACCTCTAAGGATCATGACCACGAGCTCCAAGGCTAAAGCCTCGACCTCCAAGCTCACGCACATGTAATCATCATGATGAGACATGGAGCACCAATCAAAGCAAAATCTCACCAACCATGCCACGTGTCAAGTTTTGACATAAGGCATGGCCTAAGAGTAATTCCAGGAAAAGGGAAACTTGGATAGGCGACACCTGTAGCTGACCCTTCACCAACCATATCGGACCACATGGTGGTGACATCTGTCACGTACCAACTCTGTCAGCCCATCCCGGAGTGTCGGTAGGCAGAGAGTGGGAGGCTGACACCCCGATTTTATGGGATTGAGCCATACCTTTCCCTTTCCACGTCAACTCTCTTCTCCTATAAATACCCAGCCTTCACAAGGCTGAAGGGGGACTTCAACTTTCTCTTCTCTCCGAAAGCTATGCCAAAATGCATAGTCCTTTCCATAGGGCTCCGCCAACTCGAGGTGGAGGAAGCCCAACATCAGGTGAAGGAAGTCCGAGACGAGACTATCGGCTTCACCCAACAAGGAGCTTGGAAGCCTAATATCAGGTGGAGGAAGCCCAACATCAGGTGAAGGAAGTCCGAGACTAGACTATCGAGGCCCAACATCAGGTGAAGGAAGTCCGAGACGAGACTATCGGCTTCACCCAACAAGGAGCTTGGAAGCCTAACATCTGGTGGAGGAAGCCCAACATCAGGTGAAGGAAGTCCGAGACGAGACTATCAGCTTCACCCAACAAGGAGCTCAACATCAGGTGGAGTTAGCCCAACATCTGGTGAAGGAAGTCCGAGACGAGACTATCAGCTTCACCCAACAAGGAGCTCAACATCAGGTGGAGGAAGCCCAACATCAGGTGAAGGAAGTCCGAGACGAGACTATCAACTTCACCCAACAAGGAGCTCAACGACAGGTGGAGGAAGCCCGACGTGAGGCCATAAGTTCCACCCAAGAAAGGAGCTTGGAAGCCCAACATCAGGTGGAGGAAGCCCAACATCAGGTGAAGGAAGTCCGAGACGAGACTATCGGCTTCACCCAACAAGGAGCTTGGAAACCTAATATCAGGTGGAGGAAGCCCAACATCAGGTGAAGGAAGTCCGAGACTAGACTATCGAGGCCCAACATCAGGTGAAGGAAGTCCGAGACTAGACTATCGAGGCCCAACATCAGGTGAAGGAAGTCCGAGACGAGACTATCGGCTTCACCCAACAAGGAGCTTGGAAGCCTAACATCTGGTGGAGGAAGCCCAACATCAGGTGAAGGAAGTCCGAGACGAGACTATCAGCTTCACTCAACAAGGAGCTCAACATCAGGTGGAGTTAGCTCAACATCTGGTGAAGGAAGTCCGAGACGAGACTATCAGCTTCACCCAACAAGGAGCTCAACATCAGGTGGAGGAAGCCCAACATCAGGTGAAGGAAGTCCGAGACGAGACTATCAACTCACCCAACCAAGGAGCTCAACGACAGGTGGAGGAAGCCCGACGTGAGGCCATCAGTTCCACCCAAGAAAGGAGCTTGGAAGCCCAACATCAGGTGGAGGAAGCCCAACATCAGGTGAAGGAAGTCCGAGACGAGACTATCAGCTTCACCCAACAAGGAGCTTGGAAGCCCAACATCAGGTGGAGGAAGCCCGACATGAGGCCATTAGTTCCACCCAAGAAAGGAGCTTGGAAGCCCAACATCAGGTGAAGGAAGTCCGAGACAAGACTATCAACATCACCAAACAAGGTAGCTTGGAGGCCCATCATCAGGTGAAGGAAGCCCGAGGCCATACCTTCAGTCACAAGAGGTGAACGACCAAGGCTAGGCACTAGACGACCAAGGCATACCTTCAGTCACAAGTGGACGACCAGGGCTACTCACGTAGTCAAACTAATCGAAGGAAAAGATAGGCCCACTTGAAGAAAACAACCCCACCACTTTACACTTGGATTTCAACGGAACCTCCGTTGACTCGTTGATGCCGAAATTGGCACCAACACTGACGCTACTGTGTTTATCTCTATCTCTACTACTTTATCTCTGAAAGGCTTCACGCCTTCACCAATAAACTGGGATTACCTTAAACATCCTTCTCATAGGATTAAAGGAATATAAATAGGGTTATTATTGACATTGACAAATACAAAATAAAAGAAAAATAATGGAAAAAAAAAGTACGAGAAGTTGGATAAATAGTGGAGAACCATGCATACACAATTAGGGAATTTATTGTTTATGATCTCTACTCGCTTGATGTCTTCACGATTGTATGTTTGGATTTCTCACTAGAACCACATCACTGCAAGAAGGTGATTGTTACTTTGATAATTTCAATTATTGGTTTAGCAATTGATTTTGGTTTTCTTATTGAATGGTTATGAATTCTGATTCCAGGTTTAAGAATTGATCCATTGCCATCACTATGTGGACTTGTTGATTAAAGTGTTATAATTATAGATGTGATTCTACTTCCTCTTTATTTGTTTGCTTAGGCTGTTTTTTTTTTCTTTTTTTCTTTTCGTTCTTTGTTGAGGTTTTGTTTTCTTCTTTATCGTTAACAGGTAGGTATATATTGCTTGAATTGGTTATATGTATTCATTTGAGAGGCATTCTTGCTTACATGTATGTTTTCACATTCAGGAGTGACGAACTCAGTTTATCCTGGGGCTCCGCAATCCAAGTTTGAGCATTCACTAGCTGTCTATTTGTTGTTACCTCTCGAACTTGCACGCCACAGTTTTTCTCTTTTGATTAAGTCTCTATCTCTTTCTCAAGATTTGGAGTTTGGAAAGTTTCGTACTTGCTAATTATATATTGCTTCTCTGTCAACATTAATATTTACCAACTTGAGAACCTTCGTGTTTCTACTAACTTTTTTTTGTCAGTTTACATTTTGGGTTATTGTGAATAACCTCTGTGTTGGAGAATGTCATATGGCTACAATGTCATATGGGATCAATACATTATCGAGTGAACAACCAATTAATTGGTCATACTAATTTAAGTAGCTGCTTGATTTTCAGAGTTTAAAAAGCTGTCTATTGCATTATGTTCTTTCTATTTATATTCTTCCATTTGGTCTTAATATATTTATTGATCGTATGTTGGTGAAGATGAACATGAAATCCCTTTATTTTGGTAACAGATGGATTCAAGTTGTAGTTTCCTCTTTTCTCCTCCATCTAATTGGGAAGGAATGATATGCACTTTATAAGTTTACATATTTTATTTCTTCTGTTCTGTTCCTAAAAATCTTGATCTTGCTCTGTGCATTTGTGATAGGATGTTGCATGTTCAATTGATGACAAACAAACATGACGTTTCCACATTAACTTGGATGTAGAAATTTGTTTGCAGTACATCTTTCATCCGGAGACTTTGATATCATAAATCAATTGACATCTTTGCATTTTTAGTTGGAGACAATTATTGCACCATTGAAGATTAGTTTGTGCGTGATCTTTGTCAAAATACGCTATAAAAATGTATATCCGATCCATATAGATGAATACCTGAGTTTAATTTTTTTGTCTATATGATGCATTGGAAATTGTATATATATAGCAGTACGTAGAAATTGTGTATTAATCATGATGTAGTACATATTAATGAGAAATTGAGATCTAAACATGGTCTTTGGTCTTTCATTTTTTCATTGCTGTTGTATTTAGATTCGTTGCCTTTTTCCTTTTTTGGTTCATTGTATGAATTTTTTGCATGATAACCTACCAGGTACACTTATGAATGGTTTGGTTTTGGAGTTCAGAATTTTGTATATGTATTTTTTAAAGCAACTTATGAAAATCGAACATGAGTTCTCACACAAGGAACACCCTAGCTAGTTTAAATTATTCTAGCAGCGAAAGGAGTGTCGATTTGAGAGTGCGTAAACATTTGTTTACCTGAACATTGATCTATTTGGAATGTTCATTAGAACAAGGAGCATCTGATATATTCAGTTCTCTATAAATATATATATATATATATATATATATTTTGCCTCTAAATAGATCAATGTCAGTGGTTTTCAAATTAATTAAGTTCCCGATGTTTATAAGGCCTGCTTGCAAAAATAGTTAGTTTTTGTGGAGTTTTTAGTTCTTAGATTATAGTAATTGATCTCTTGGTTATTGATGTTTTGAGTTCAGATATCAAGTCATTAACAATCAATGTATAACAGCTATTATAACATGACATGTGAGGTTTAGATCATGTGGTCTGTCCTTACACTTCGAAGAAAACTCAAACACATCACCTCCATTCCGTTTCACTTCCGTCCTCATAATTACCATTCCCTGCCCTTGAACCACAATTTACAGTCTTGCTCTTCTCTTTCAGACCTTAAATGCATCCATGCTAAAATCATTGAAACTGGGTACTATCAAAACCACCTCCTTATAACAAAACTTATAACAGTATATTTGGATTATCATGATTTTTCTGTTAGGGAATTATCAATGTTGTTTAGGATGTGAAATTACTGTCTATCATTCTGACGAGCAACTTTCCAAAACATATCCAAGCAAAAATCTGAAAAGGTTAACACTGTTACTTTCTTCTATAATGTTTATATCAATCATATAATTTAAATATACTACTCTTACATTACTTTCTTCTATAGCAGGGACGACATCTCTACTTAGTACTTACAGAATCACTTGAAGACTCATCCGAAGATTTGATGTAAATAGTTAATCTTAACTACTAACATAGACATTTTTGGCCAGGCCTAACCATTTTTTGCACTATAATGTACATACCTTTATAAACTACTTGGTTAGCATGTGTATTTTTTGAGATCTGGCTACTAGATTTGGAGTCTGGCAAAGGCACCAGATTTTTGGACGACCAAACATCATACACTAGCTCTCATTTTGGTAGTAATATATCTATAACGTAGTTTTGACGTAAATTCAACCATATAAATAGTATACCCCGCAGCACAGCGCGGGCCTTTTGCCTAGTATTCATATAGAGGACTGAGATGAGGGAAAAAGAAAAAAAAAAGGATATTTGCTCCATTGTTTTCGTTAAGAAGTATAAGTGCTACCAAAAGTATAACTGCTCAAGTGGACTTTCATGATTGTCGATGTTCATCATAGTAAAATGACAATTATAAAGAGCCTCTTCCTATATGCATGAGAGACTTCTTTTATTATGCAAAATTAATTTTTTTTTCCTTACGAAACTAAACTGAATTGTAAACAAAATTGATTCAAGTTCAAAGAGATTGTTGAGACCAACACACCAATTTAAGTATTAATTTATTGTTAGTGAGCCGTGGCCTCTTCGTTAGCTAGCCTAACTAACACCGTGGAGGTCATGGGTTCAAATCCAGTGGCACCAGGGGTGGGGTGAGGAGTTACATTGTCGTCCAGAATCAAAAAAGAAGAAAAAAAGTATGTATTTATTAACAATAGAAAATCACATTAACATGTCCAGTGAGAACACAAATTCGCACGCACGAGCGATATTTTTTACAGTCAATAAAAAAAAAAGGAAAATGGCATTTCAGAGAATCTCTAAAAAGGCGCAACCAACAGTCTCTACAAACCAAGCCACTAAAATATCACAGGACTCACCTCTCTCTCTCTCTCTCTCTCTCTCTCTCTCTCTCTCTCTCTCACGCACACAGTCACAGATAATGTTGCATTCAAACATAGAATGTTGCATCTTAGTGACGAGTTTGTTGGAATAAACGATCTTTGCAGGAAGGACGATATGAATATAAGTACATTATTGATGGTGAATGGACACACAATAAAATGAGCTTTTCACCTCTCCAAACAAGGATGGTCATGTCAACAATTATGTTCAGGTAAGTTTTAGCTTTGACTGGAATCCCGTCATGGCTTTGTTTGTAATCTGTAGAGCATATTGAGTTCTTTCCTTCAGATAAAGTTTGCATGCACTGCGGGAACTGTAGATTTTTTGCTGTTTCTGCAGCAATTGGCCGTTACCGTTAGTAGTCTTTTTTATCGTCTTTGATCTGCTTTGGTTGTGTAGATTGTCCTAACAGTGCTAATACCATCATAAGGAAGAAATTGACGGGTGATGATCCTGATCTAACAACAGACGAAAGACTTAAAATCAGATGGTTTCTTGAAGCTTATCTCATTCAATGAATTCTGGAGGACAATAGAAAGGTCTCTGCATGTAAAGTAGCATCAGTACGTACAATGTCCTATTATTACGTCTATCATTCTTTTCACTGAATCAATAGACGTTATTTTGTTTTTCGTCTGAATCATTACATGTATCATCTTTGTAATAATTGTCGGATAGTCAATAAATCAATCAATAATTAACTATCAGGTCCAGTTTGGATGTTGAAAGCTTTACATGACTGGTATTTGTTTAGGCATGCACTGAAGCATTTGGATGGTGATATTCAAATGAGGAAACCATCAAATAGTAGGAATGAATCAACATTATAATGATTGCGTAAAGAAAAGGAAAAAGAGAGGACAATAGCTAAAGTTAAATCTCTGAGTGCAACGTTAATTATGAAATTAATGCTAGCTAGCTCTCTTGAAATATGAAAGTCCACTAGAATTTGTGGACTAGCGGATGAATCCAAACTTAGAAGATGAGATCATGAGGGGATGATCAATCTTGGTAGGAATGTTGGAACATGGCGAAAAAATTGTTAGAGAATCATGAGTTTTCGACACTCAAATCTGATGTGATAATTGATCGGATGGATGACCAATGAGAATGGATAGGTTTATTGCTTTAGGGGGGTGTATTGTACATGGAATTAATGGAACTTTTAAAGAAATTTATGGAATTTAAAAATATGGATGTATTCAATATAGGCTTTTAGCAGTCTATGAAAGTCTTGGGGTATTCGATTCCTACTTTATGAATTCCATTAAAGATATTTAGGACTTAAAAAAAAAAAAAAGTTTAGAGGTATTCAAAATTTCATTCATACTTATGGAATTAGAAAATCAAGGATAATCATAGACTTTGTAGTGTTAACTATACATACCAAATTTTAATAATTTTCTAACCACCAAACCAAAGATTTGAAAAAGTCTATGAAAGATTTTTTATTTTATTTTTAAATTTATTTATTTATTTTTTATTTTTTAAATCTATCAATTTTTTTTCTCTGCGCGCAAAGAGGTTGGTTATCTATCATCTCTCTTTCTTGTTTCTTCTTATATTTTCTCTAATCTTTCATGATATCAATATTTTTTGATACCCAACACGTTCATTGTAGAATGTGATTTTTTTTTTGTTCAATTGTGATACTTGAAGAAACCCTAATAGCAATAAAAAATGATTTATGAAACCCTATGACCCAAATATTGTGGTCTACCCCTAAAACGTTGAATGGTGTTGCTAGAAAATACTAGGTTTTGTCTTATTAATTATTCTTATCGATTTGAATTTATAGCATGGTTCAAGGAAAGCTTGAACAATTGAATTTCGATTGATTGATTATAGATCAAGACATTGATCAATATTTTTATGATATTTGTTAATAGGTGAAAACAAAATTGATGAGAATAATTAACCATAAACATCAAGTGATATATATTGTATCTTTAAGTTGATAGGGTGATTACGCCCGCCCTGCTATTGCCTGCTCTTAATGTGCTGATATTGCATCTGAGATGGCTGCAGCTCTAGCTGCAGCATCTCTCGTTTTCAAGGAGGATAGAACGTATTCGAAGAAGCTAATTTCTGGGGCACAAATGTTGTTTAAGTTCAAAAGGGGCAGGGTAGAGGGTATAACATTGATGAATCAGAAACCTACAAGTCCACGGGATTTTACGATGAATATGTATAAGGTGCAACCTGGATTTATTTGGCCACCGGGGATGACTATTACTTCAAACCAGCAACAAATCCTTCCCTTGCCAAGCATGCTGGTGCCTATAAGGGTGGCCTTGACTATGGGGTATTTAGTTGTAACAAAAAATTTGCTGGTGCTCAGGTAAGCTAACCTAGTTTGTGGTGTTCACGCTTTGATTCATGTGATGACTGCAATATTCTATCACCGAATATATTATATTACTGCATTTTAATAACTTGTGTCGCACGTCACAACTTTAGTTGCTTTTGCTCTGTATCACTCATTCTCACAACATGCATATCTTGATGTTCTTTTCTGTAGGTGCTACTGACCCGCATAAGGTTATTCTTGAAACATGGTTACCCATATGAAGAAATTTGTGGACCAATGGTGGAACTAGGATTTTAGAATAGGGTGGGCTAAAAAAATATTTTTATAAAAGTTTACTAATTCTTTTAATTTTTTTTAAAGTTTTACAAACCACATCTTATATTAAAGACATATCGAACGATCAAATAGCTAACTGATTAAAAAAATGAATATTATAACGTTTGCTAGAAACTTGATAACGGAAGTCTAAGACAAAAGAACGTACCTACTCAAATTATACCTTACGCCCTTGAATAGAAACAAAATCTTTAATTATTGAATCTGTATCATAATTCTCGGCCAACTCTTTTTCAATGTAGACAATCATGTTATCAGCCAAAAAGTCATTCTCCATCTTGTTGCGCAATATTGTTTTGATATGTTTCATAGCTAAAAATGCTCTTTCTGTAGATGCTGTAGAAACCGGCAAATAAGTGACATGATGATGCTCATTAGATGCAAGTGGTGTACTGCTATTATGATCTTCTCTTATTTTCTTGAGCCATGAATCAAGAGTTTTTGCTTTCTTGGTTGGTCGATTATGATCAGACATTATATTTAAATATGCAACCATCACCAATTGACAAATGCAACAATAAAATCAAGTAATCAACTATTATAAAATAAAAAGTTAAACACAAACACTACTCTAACAATTCAGTAAACGATAAAACGAAGAGCCAACTAATCAGCAAAAAAAGCAAACGCATAATCCCAAACCTTCTTTGAAAAAGAAAAATACAATCTTAGAACTGATAAAAAATCTAACAATACATATAGAGTCAAACGTTGGTACGGTCAATAAAAAAAAAATATACCAGTAGCATGTACACCTCTTAAACAAAGTCAGCAAGCTAAATTAGTATATTAATCAAGTAGCAATAGTGCGATAGGACTCAAATGGATTTGATTAATCAATTGTGAACTAAAAACAAAAAATATATGAATTAAAAACTGAAGAGGTGCAAAGGATCATATACCCAAAAGAAATAGAGGATAAACTTATACCTGAAGAATGAAGAGGGAAAACGGCAGTCGATAGAAGAACCAAAGCTTTTCGTTTGGGTTTGATTGATTTTGGAGAAACAGCAAGAGAAAAAAGAGAAAAAAGTTGACCTAGTTTACCTAAAAAAGCAAGCTTTTTATGCGACTATACCTCTTAAAGCAGAATAGAAAAAAAAAAATTAAATACCTCAAGAAAATAAATAATATATATCTGATAAAAAAAAAAGATAACATTTGGACTAAGTTTAATTTAACCGAACCAAAGGTATATATGGTTTTCCCTACCCAATCTGTGATCTTTGATGTGCGTGAGTGTGTAATGGAATAGTACTTTGTTGTTCAACATTTGATTCAAGCATGCACGTATGCATTTAAATATGGCATTTAGGTAAAGCTATAGTATGTTAACATTTCTCATACATCAACTATTTTTACCCCTCTAAGGACTCATGTTATCACTTTGAGGACTAATATTACTATTTTCACGACTCATATGGTAACTAAGAAAATTTACCACTTTAAGGACTCATGTTACTACTTTGAGGACTAATATTATTATTTTGAGGACTCATTTTACCACTTTTAAGGCAATTGTATGCATGTCATACGTTAACACATTGTAGAATTTTCCTTCCAATCTATGATTTTATTGACATTAGCAATGTCGCATGCAGGTGGTTTGATCCATTTGAATCATGGCGGGCCTAAACCTCTTCAGTATGCATGTGTGGTTAATGCAGCCTTTTTAGCCACCCTGTTTAGCGATTACCTTGATGCTGCTGGTACTGGCTGGCATTGTGGTGCCAACTACTTATCTAGTAATGTGTTGCGTGAATTTGCCAAGTTTCAGGTATTTCATACTCAGAGTTTCTTTTCTTTAATTAATTAGGTTGCTTCATGCACATGTAAAGAACTTGTATAGAATTGCAAATGGAATAAACACTTATCTTTGGTATAATAACTGGCATCCGTTTTTGTCCCTCATTGTGAATTGGAATTCCAATATATTGTGGAATGAACACTTATCTTTCGTCATCGATCTCTATAATCCTCGAACCACTACCACTACCTGGTGATGGCTTAGACCTTGCATGAGATGAAAGTGCCACGAAGTGACATGATAAACATATAAGAGTGTATTTGGTTCTATGATTGTCGAGCTGTCGGCTTTGTAGAGTAGTTGATGACTTATCTGGTTACCACAAAAAGATGGATCCCATTATTGGATCTGACCAGTAATAAGTGGTTGAGTATGATTCTGAAAGATATTCTTGATTCTATTACTACTTCTGTCCATCTACACAGGAAAAAAGGAGTCCAGAAAATGAGTTTAAGATTGTGGTAGAGTTGATTTTGAAACCTACAGAACTTGACACACACACACACCCCTTCCACCGTACCGATACTTATTCCTCATTATCACTCTCCTTTGCATTGTTACTCTTCCTAGATACCAATTCTTCTTCTTCTTCTTCTTCTTTTTTTTTTTGCATATTAATATGGATTGTAAATCTGTTAGGCTAGTCAATACTGTCGTTACCAGCAAATCAGCTTGTTTTTCTTGTTATTCAAATATCAGATTGCCTGATTGCTTGTATAAATTAGAGGGACGGACTTGCCTGATTGCCTTATTCATTGAGCCACTCTAGAGTTGAAGTTTGCAGTAAGACCAGGTTATTCTCTAGTAAACTCAAGAATCATGCAATACTCATTTAACTGTATATATTTTTAACTAGACATTGTTAGTTGATTATGGTAATTGGACGATTCACGATTCCTATCCAATTGATTTTGTACCAGACTGTAGGATTTTTTTTTATCTGGATTTTGTTGGCCACAAAATAGTTTAACTTTATACCAAGAGTCAGCAACGTTATCTTCTATTTTAGCTTGGTTAAGTAAGAATAAGCAATATGATTTGGTCTTTAAACCCCACAACACAATGCAGGTTTTGTACGTAGTTGCTGCTTCAAATTTGATGTCACTTGTTTAATAAGCTACCGGATGTGAAACTTTTAGCATTTGGTCTTCTTGTTGTTGAAAGGAACTGGTACGTCCTGGACCTTGGGGATTAGTAGTTGACGATCAGAATATCACTGAGATAGGGTTTTAATTCTGGTTAATGTTATCAGAAATTGTTTGTTTCATATAGAGAGGTCTGCATTATTTCTTTCATTGAAGATCATGTTTTTGTGCAAAAAATGTGAAAGTAGGGAATTCTTTGCTGCATGTACATGATATGATCATATAACCAAGTTCTGTTGTACTCATGAGTGATATCCATCCATGGGAAATCTCCATAGTCAACAGTATGATATTCTACATGTCTTTTGTTGAGATAGTGGCAGTAACTTACTTTTTTCACTCCTTTGCAGATTGATTATTTTACTCTCCCTGTTAATTTCACCAAATACTACTTGGTCTTCAAAGTTCAAGCTCCATTGCTTTGATATTTCACCATATCTTTGAGATGTTGTGTTTTTCTGTGATAAGGGATTTGGTTAGCATTTCACGTGCATCTTTAATAGATTCAATTGGTATTTTATCTAACACTCTCTCATATTCATGTCGTGACTTGAGCCAACTATATACTTCGCATGGAGACATAAAGTCTCGTATTTCTGAACTGTAGTAGGTCAGTCTTGTTATTCTTAGTACACAAGTGCACAGCAGTCTGTTTTGCTTGTTCCAGATTCAATTGAGACCCTCACATATGGATACAATTAAAATCTGGCAAGCTAATGAAGCCATTGAATTGAAACTAAAGCCTAAATATATATGGCTCGACAAAGAAAGCACAGAGAAAAACATGTCGAGTGCATGTGGAAGAATGGAGGCTAACATATATTCATTCGAAAGCCGGTTAACTGATAATGCAATGATCATTTGGGTCACTGACCATAAAGCGGAATGAAAGAAAAAAAGTATATGATTGTAAAAGAAAATAGAAAATTAGAAATTAATTAATGAATTTATGTTTTATGATATTCCAAGAGTATATATATTCGCTTACTCAATCTATTTTCTTCTTTTGGGTATACAGAAAACTTACAAAACTAACTAGCCATGATGAGTTGATGACTATTACAAACTTTCCTAGGCCTAACTACACCAAGAATGCACGTTATCAAGCAAATAAGCACCAGATTAGGGGGAGAATGAAAAATATACACACCCTGTATACTTAGCAAGAATGTCAGCAACACGAATATTAGCAAACATGTTATCTAGCTACCCTGTCAACATATATGCTTGATTTGCAGAAAGTCAGACCGACTCATCAATTGCTTACAGTTGAGTAGTACTGTGCAAAGAGGATGCAGCTAGTCCAGCACTTTGACCTTGCCAAATATTCACCAGACAAGAAAAATCAGAATCAATCTCTAATTTGTTAATATTCAAAGAGGTAGCAATTAAGCTGCAGACCGGGGAATACGTCCCAGGCTTAAGCTTCAATGACACCCCCAGCTCCAACTTCAGCCATAAAACCGCTAATCCACTAGCTAGTCCACTCTCCAGTCTCATCTCGAACCAGCCCCCAGCACTAATCAGATCTATTGGAATGAGAGCCATCAACATTCAGCTTAAACCAGGCTTACACCAGAAGATCATCTAGTTTGCAAACTTTTCGGAACTTCAGAGTTGCAATTAGCAGTATTCCATTCAGTAGCATAGTTCAGAATAACTTCAGTAATATTGTATATTGAAAGTAGGCTCAAACATCTTTTTACTCCATTTCCATATAAATCAACAGCATAAAGCAAAGAAAATATTTCAGTACGTACTGCAAGTCACTGAGAAACATGTACCTCTTTTGCTTAAAAGTTCAAACTGCCAGGTTAAAAGTTGTCTTCATAGTAGCTGACTAGCTGGAACCTGCCTGGCATTAGTACAGTCACAACACATGCACCATGTTCTCAGGACTATCAGATCAAGAACCACAATTAGGATAGTCGCAATAAACATTAATCGTTAGTAAACAGTTTTCCCTGAATAATAGTCCAGACTTGACTGAAATGTCTTTAATGTTGGAAGAATAGCTAAAGACCAAATTTCCTTCCACCTGAATGCATATCTGAATAATAGTCCAGACTTGACTGAAAAAAAATTCTACCTACCTCCCCAAATAATGAATAATCTTGCTAACAAATTGTCAGTAAGAACTCCTTAACAATGGCAGTATCATTAATATTATCAACACCTAGAGAAATTGACTTAACACACCAAGACTAAACCAATTATCATTCCAAGAACTCGCTTGAGAACCATTTCCAATTCTCCAATGTAATCCTGGCTTCAAAAGCTGAGCTCCAAATAATACACTAGACCAAGCGCTTGACCAATTATGAGGCTTTGAGTAATAAAAAAGGAGTCTTTTTTTTTTTTTTTGAAAAAAAAAACAAAAAGAAGCAGTCTTTAAGGTAATTGTCTTTATAGATCCGAGACTAGAGACCTTGATTGATCCCCTTGCAGTAATATCCAACTGGCCTTTGCAAACATGGCTTATTCATATTTCCAGTTTTATTAATCCCCAACAGTTGAAATCTCTATACATACATTTCATACCTAGCTATCAATTATCAACTACTACATACATTTCATACCTAGCTATCAATTATCAAATACCAAGTATCAAATTATAACCAATTTCTTGATTAATCACTTGGCATGGAATATCGACACAGTGGGCAGTACTTGCTCTTCCCCAACCATTCTACAATGCAGCTCTCATGGTAAAGATGCAAACACGGCATCCGAGTTGCTTCGGAACCAGCCATCATGTCCTCCCTACATACCGAACACATTGTCGAGACTTGGACAACGATCCCCTTCTCCAACTTCTCCATTGCCGATTTACTTGCAGGCACAAAGTAAGGCTCAATTTCCATATCCTCATCTCCCAATTCTTCCCCAAAAACATGGATAACAGCCCTCATATGAAAAATCTTGCCGTCGGCTTTACGACTAGGATCTCTTGTCACCGCAAAGACATCGTTCAATATTTTTTCTGCTATGGATTCATGATCCCTAAAGGGAACATTCAAGTCGAAGAGCTTCTTAGATATTTCTTCCCTCATAAATCGAGTCGAGGCAGTTCCACTGTTGTTTTCCGTCAACAAGTTAAGTTCGAGTGTGCCCTCGTAACTGTTGCTGTCTTGTGCTAGAATTCGATTGATATCGGAGTAGTCCTCATCATCTTCTTCTTCCGTCGGATATCCGCTGGGACATGTAATTGTGGCTTCGATCTCCATCACCAACTTGGTGCCACCCAACTCGATTTTAGAATCGTCAATCCTTTCCAACCAGCAATCAGTGCTAGAATTCTCAATTTCCTGATCCATTTCCTCTCTCAAATTAATTCTTGATCTAGGTGAACAGAAACACAGCTAGAGAGAAGAAGATCGATCAAAATCGTTTGATTTTAGGATTTTGAAACCGAACCCAAAGAAGGGGGGGGTATTGAGCACTCGGTGAATCACAAACCACTGCAATTTAGGGTTTCCAAAATGTTTGCAACGGTGAGAATTAGAAACTGGGGCAGGGGATGAAATATATAAGGATTGGGTTTCCCATTCAAGTACGGATTATTCAGAAGCGTGAGGATTAAGCTTTTACGTTCTTGCCGCTCAAGAAACGCTAACTGTAACTGGGCTGTAAAAGAGCACGTGCCATTTCTTTTATTATATATATTTTTGTGGCTGTAAAGTAATTGATTTTACGTTATTATATATTTTTGTGCCATTTCTTTTTCTTTTTTTTTTGAGGAGGACCATTTCTTTTATTACAATTCATTTGAATAGTCACACTTTTGTATATGATAAAAACAAAATTAGGCCTGTAACCAAAAAAAAAAAATAATAAAAAAAAATAAAATTAGGCCACGAAAAGTAATTGATTTTCCTGCACATACTTCCTGTATAACGGGGCACTTCCAAACATTTGCTACGTCAGTGCACTAAGGGACAGAAAGGACGGTTCTGTCCTCACTTTATCTTTTTTTTACGCCTCTGCCATTCACTCTCTCTTCCTCCCTTCTGCCTCTCTCTCTCTCTCACCTAAAACGAATTGTTTCTGCTTTCTCTCGCTCTCCTACTCCCCTCGCTTTGAACCGTACGGATCTTTCAAATTTCAATTGGTTTTTGAAGAAAGCCCAGAAGCTTCAACTTGAAGGCACCAATCAAAGAACACAATCTTGCAATTGGGAGAGAGAGTTCTGCTTAGAAGACGAGGGATTGGGAGAGAGAGAGTTCCGAGTTTCTGCCATTGGTTGTTGACCGAAGCTAGAAGTTCGTTGTTTGCTTGCTTGCTTTTGGCCAGGCAAGGTACTGAAGGTTGTGTTTGTTCCTCTTCCTCTGAGCTTTCTCTAATCGGATTATTGCTTGGATTCTGTCTATTTCTGTGTTTGCCCGATTTCTGGTTCTCCAGTAAATTATGTTGCTGATTCTCGGATGAAATAGGTTTTGTTTATGCAATTTCATGAATTTGAGAGATTTGAGGGAATGAGCATGCTATGATTTTTCTTTTCAATTCATTTATGTTGTTGACTTGTTGCTTTTACGTGATTTTTTTTTTTTTTTTGAATTGAATTGTAAATTTTGTTGCATATTTCACTTATTACTGCTACTTCTCATTCAACTGATTTAGCCCTTCCACCAGCTGTGTTGAACTTCTGTGGTTTCATTTTCTATAGTTCTCAATTTTTGCATTGTTCTTTTTTTTTTTTTTTTGAAGGACGATTTTCGCATTGCTAATTGGTATAAGAAATTGAAAACATGAATGGAACTCTTTGATTACTCTTTTACAAACATCTTGAGATCATGATAATGGTTTGTGTAGAGTCAGTCGGTTATTTGTCAATTACAGAGAGAGCCATAGCAAAAGATACTGAATTTTGAAATTTGTGGTTGCAAACAAGCTATTATAAGTTGCAGTACAATCTTGAGTCTTTTGGTAATGAAGATAGCCTAAATATGTAGGAGAGACACTGACATTTTTAATTATAGGATAAACTATCGAGATAGACTTGCTTACATGGGCAGAGTCAGAGTTTTGGGCTACTAGGATGTCTGGCAGAGAGATTGGCGTAGGGCTAATAGCTTAGCTATTGGTTATGCCCTCCCTGGGTTTTGCATTTGCTGTACATATGGACCTGCAACAATTACTATTTTAAAATTTGAATGAGTAACAGCATGGCATTTTTATTAGCGGAGTAACAGCATGGCATTTTTATTAGCGAATTAAATCATTTAGCTTTTATCCTAATTTGACATTCTTATTTATGCTTTTGAGTTTTGTTAGTTAAATTTCTGAATTGGTTGGTTCTGCAATCGGTGTTCTATGTTTGAGTTAATTCCGAATGGATGCACTTCTTTTCCGTCCTTAGCCTGGCCACTATGGTTCTAAGTAGTAACATATATGCATGATTTGTTAACAAAGAGTTGACAGATGAAATTTTGGACTCCTCACTTTGTTTGTTGGAACAATGTTATCCTTTTTGCTCCTTGCTTATTGATTATATTTCATTAGCTTTTCTCACTGATTATAACTGATCCTATAACTGATATATCAATGCTTTTCTCACTGCTTATAATTGACACCAAGTCTCTTCAACTTAATTTAAAATCATGTTGAATTGGAATCTTTTTTAGCAAAGTCTCACAATTGCTTTGCTGGTATCTTCTATTATGTGCAGGAGGAATGTGTTAAATGGTTACAACATGGAGAAGACTGTAAAAGTACTTGGGCTCCCTCCCTCTATGAACTAGAGAACATCATTTGATTACTATTAGTTGTTAGTTCAGTTAGAAAGCAATTGATAATTGTTATATAACGTGAACGAAGTGATATACAGGTCATTGAGGTCAACACTTCATTCTAGCATATATGGTTTCCAGTTTACTGAATAATTTAGTACAATTATTAGGTCTCACACTTGTGGTTTGAGAAACTTTGTTACAAAAGTTTAAGTTGTTAAAATGTGCTCCAGTATTTATTTGCTAGCATCCCCCTAATTTGGGGGTCTCTCTACCATTAAAAAATCAATATGTAGAAGTTAACAAATACCGGGAGGTTTATGGTGCAGAGATGTATGAATAATTGTCTGTTAGCTGTAATAAGAACCAATACCCCGAAGAGCTTAAGTTCTTAAAATGTTTGCAACAATAACACATACTAGCAAACATTGACATCATACTAAACAAGCTCTCTCTCTCTCTCAACCCCATGAAGAATGAGGCAAGAAGAGGGTTTGTATCGAGCGGCAATTGAATTGAAGCTAGAGCCCAGATATCTGGCACACAAAGCGAGTACAGAGAAAAACATGTCAAGTGCATATGGAAGAATGGAGGCCACATATATTCATTCTATGGTTGGCTATTAACTGATTATGTAATGATCATTTGGGTCACTGACCATAAGGAAATAAAAAGAAGTATATCATTGTACGAGAAAATAGATACTAAAGAATTTATATTTTATTATCCAAGAGTACACTTGATTATACAAGTGTTGAGCAAAAAAAAAAAAAAAATACAAAACTAACATGATCGCTATTAGTCTATTACAAACTCTCCTAGGCCTAACTCACGAACAATGTCATCAAGCAAAGTTTCAAACACCAGATTAGGGGAAGAATGAAATATATACCCCTCAGAAGGTTGTATACTTTCCTTCACAAGAATATTAGCCACCATGTTACGTACAAAATCAAACTGTGAACTTGCTTGATTTGCAGAGTCAAATTGACTCATCAGCTGCTTACAGTTCAGTAGTAGGGTGCCAAGAGGATGTAGCCAAACATTTTCTCCAGACATACAACTTTAGATTCAATCTCCAATTTGTTAATATCTGAAGAGGTAGCAAGCTGCAGACCGTGGAATAAATCCCAGGTTTCAACTTGAATGACTTCCCCAGCTCCAACATTAGCCATAAAACCATCCATCCACCAGTCTCATCTCTAATGAAACCAGCCAGCACTAACAGATCATTATTCAAATGAGAGCCATCAATATTCAGCGTAAAACATCCTGTACCACGTTTACACCATGAGATCATCTCAGTATGCAAAATTTTCTGAACTTCAGAGTTGCAATTAGCAGTATTCCATTCAGTAGCATGGTTCAGGATAACTTCAGTAATATTGCAAGGCATATTGAAAGTAGGCTCAAACCTTTTTAAATTAATCAACAGCTAGCAGAAAACAAAGAAAATATTTCACTGCAAGCTACTGATTTTCTCATTTGCTTCAAATTGGCAATGATCCATTCTTTCCATCCCAGGTTAAAAGTTGCCATAGTAGCAAGAACAGTAACAGCTCCCAAACCTGCTCAGCATTTGTACAGTCACAGCTCACAACAAAAGCACAATGTTCTCTAGAGTATCAGATCAAAACCACAATCTAGACTAGTACTAGTAATAAACATTAATCGTTAGTCAACAATTCTCCTTATATATAATCCAGAGATAAAAAAAGTCTTTAATTTTGGAAGAATAGCAAATTAAAGAATGAATTTCCTTCCACCTGAATGCACATCCTGATCACTGCATAAAAGCCGAAGAGCAGACTTGACTGAAGCAAACACTGGAGGTACCTCCCCATATTACTTTATCATTGGGCTGAATAATGATGATAAAAATAATCTTGCTAACAAATTATTTGTGAAAACTCCTTAACAGTGGAAATATCATTGATATTATCCACATCACAAGAAAATTGTCTTGACACACCAAGGCTAAACCAATTATCATTCCAAAAACTCACCAGAGAACCATTTCCAATTCTCCAGTGTAATCCTTTCTTCAAAAGCTGAGCTCCAAATAATACACCAGCTAGACCAAGTGCTTGAGAAATGCTGAGGCTTTTTGTCAGTAGCAGAAACAAAAAAGGAGTCTTTAAGGTACTTTTTGTCTTTATAGATCCGATACTAGATAGAGACCTTGATCACCTTGCAGTAATTTCCCCTTTGCCATGGCTTTATTCAATTTTCCAGTTTACATATCAATTATCAACTACATATCAAATATCAAGTATCAAACTATAATTTCTTTTATAAATCACTCGTTCGGCATGGAATATCGATACAGTGGGCAACACTTGGTCTTCCCCAACCTCTCCATAATGCAACTCCCACAGTAAAGATGCAAACACGGCATCCGAGTTGCTTCGGAACCAGCCACCATGTCCTCCCTACATACCAAACACATTGTCATTACTTGGACAATGATCACCCTCTCCAACTTCTCCATTGCCGGTATACTTGTATGCACAAATGTAGGCTCAATGTCCATATCCTCATTTCCCAATTCTTCCCCCAAAACATGGATGACAGCCCTAATACACAAGATCTTGCTGTCAGCTTTACAACTAGGATCTCTTGGTACCACGTCCTTTAATATTTTGTCTGCTATTTATACATGATCCTTAAAGGAAACATTCAACTCCAAGAGCTTGCTAGAAATTTATCCCTTCATAATTCTAGTCTGGGCATTTCAATTGCTGTTGTCCATCAACAGGTTAAGTTCGAGTGTGCCCTCATAATTGGAACAGACCTAGACCCACTCACAGGGCAAAAGTGTGGGCAGAAATAGCAGAAGAGAAGCAAACTCCTACTATCTCTCCAAACCCTTATTCTTAATTTTGTCAAACGAAGTTTTCATAATATCCATCAAGAATAGGAAACTAAGCACACAATTTTTAACTTTTTTTTTGTTTGTTTAAGCCACTGCTTTCTTTTTGAAACTAAGTGGTTACTTCATACCAAAATCTATCCATATTTACTAGATAAACTCCCATGGAACCTATCCTTGAAAGAAAAATCTAAAAACCTACATAACCTATCTGACACCATAATTTACAATTTTTCTATCAATGGGTATGCAACTTTCATCTATCATGAAATAAGTAGTGAAGTTCTGTTTTCCTACAACAAAAGAATTTCACTTCAAACAGAGATCATTAGCCTACTTCAATAAAGGGAATAGCCATTTAACTAATCTGTTGAAATCTGAAAATAAAATTTCAAAACAACTTACCTACAGAGAATCCAGCAGTTATTCTAGTCATCCTCATGAACAACTACATGTGTTTATAACTTGTGCATAATATTAATCTTCATGATGAACCGGTAATAAGAACCCATCAACACTTCAAACAACCATGCAGATACAAAATTTAACTTGCTATGCAGAACTTTTATAGGCTTTACCTACCAAACATCTAAGGGTACAGAGCATCATCCCCAAAATAGTAGAGCAACTACATGTTAGCTGAGATGCAGTGCCTATAGAAATATCAAATTTTGCTATCTTAAACAATGAGCTAGCTAATAGACTACTTTTTTTCCCCTGCTGATTCTACACATATCTTGGGTTCTTGTAAACAACTTTCACACACACACACACACACACAATGGAGTATGTGCAATAATCTCTTGTCAATCAACAATACACCCACAAAATTCTCCGAAACATAATTGTAGAATAGCACAGACGCATTCCAATACTAAGCAGAATTCAGAGAATATGAAACAACAGCTTGTGTGACTGAAAAAGTAAAGCTAAAATAAAATCAGTACAAAGAGCATAAGATATATAAACTTGATGATATCATATAGAAGTTTAACTCTACGCAAGGTGGTAGATTCTTATACGAATTTAAATGTGAATTTAAAAAGAAAGAAAGACGGAGACAAATTAAGAGACCCAAACAGCAAACCCTAACACGAACAGATTGAGAAACGCCCTCATCACCACCAGCGATCAGTAGCGCAGAAATCGATCAGGCACGGTGGTGAACAGAATCATGGGAGTTTTGGGTCATATAAGTACTCCGATGGGGAATTCGGCGGGGGACAAATCAGCAAATTTGTTGAGGCCTACAGTATACAATTCGTGTTTCCGATGCTTTTTGAAATTCTCAACAAACTCGAACGTGGTTTTGAATATGGCAAAACGCTTTTCTTTCTCTTCCTTGCTCTCGTAGACGCGATTGTATTTGACCATCCATTCCTCGAAGACTTGAGAAACGTTCACCGGATTCTCTTGATCGTCGGATGCGGCCACTTGAGAAATTGCCGAGGTTCCGATCACCATTGTGATGAACAGAAAAGGAATGAAGAGGTTTCTTCCATGAAAACCCATTGCTTGATTCTATTGATGGATCACGATCAAGAAAACAAGAGAGATGGAGAGTCGCTGACGTTATTTCTCGAGAATTGACTACTTCCAGTTGTGTCTATAATCTTATATGGTCGACACTCATGCATACGCGACAGCCAGACCCAGTGTGACCTGGCAAAATTGCCGGGTTGCGAACCCGTTAACCCGCTTGAAACCACCAACAGTTACAACCCGACTCTCAAATTTATCTTATTATTATTTTTTGTTGGAATTTCATATTAACAAAAAATAATATCTACAAAGCATGAGGATATAAACAGAGAGAAAGCTTTTGTTTCAAAAAAAAAAATAGAGAGAAAGCTTTAAACATATTTAGAGAGAGAGTGCAACTTTGTAAGTTGTAACATATGCGATTTCAGCAACATATATTTTTGAAATAAGGACTAGTACGGCCGCTCTAAGGCCTTAATTGATGAAACTAATGAATACGCCCCCAGAGGGGGGGGGGATATAAAACCTAAACCTCATATTACAATACACCTCAAGAATACCTCCCGACTAATAACAGTAGTCTCCACTACTGCAATGTATTCGAACATGCACCAAGTAGCAAAGAGTGTCATATTAACTACTCTATTTGCTTTACAATAATGATGGCATATCGAAAAGTTAAAGTAGTGCCATAAAACCAATAAAATAGCTCTCTCAATATGCTGATGACAAGGAAAAACTCCGCCGACATGACATTTCATCTTGCCACTAGGAGGTGTCACCCAATTCATGATCTACCCTCTCACTAAGGCAGGTAAGGCATACTGAGTATACAGCTTGGTACATAGCCCACATGACCTTACCAAGAGTTGGCAGGGATTTATTGTAAATAAATTACACTAAACTTGAAATTTTTTTATTAAAACTACATAATACATATAACAAACCCACCAGCAGAGGCCCAATGACTGAAGAGAGGCCCACCATCCATGCCAAGCCCACGATCCATGGTACCCAAGGTCATCTACCTTTCCCGGTAGGAAAGGCGGCACAGCAACCGCTGAATCACCCTGCAATAGATACTCGGCCAGAACTAGAGGCCGGAACCTGCCACTGTCGATCTTTACTGCCGACGAATCACATAGACGTCTAAGCAGTCCTTCCACTGCATGCGCACATACGTGAAGCACCACCACCGTCAGGACTAGATTGCAGACTGTTGCACCACTATAGCCAAAAATGGAGTGCGGCCCAGAATGCCGTCGCCCTTCCCAGGCTTCCACAATTGCTGTGGAATGCAGATCCAAACTTCGAAAGTCAGAATCTGCAGTTGTAGATGGTCACATAGAATATCGCAAGTCCTCTCTCGTTTCTCCCCGCTTCGTCCTCCAAACTGCCTTGGACCTTGATTGGTGGACTGAGATTCTATATACCTATTCGTCCAACGACATCATGAAGACGTATTTCCGGACGGAACATGGGAACACAGCGGTTCGATGCCTCTCCAAAACTAAAACTGTTTTTCATCTTCTCCGATAAACAGAGCCAAAGCAAGTTGATTTTGCGTACGTCCTTCTTTTTTATTTATTTCGGCAACATATATAATACTAGACTCCAAACACACCCTATGGGTGTGGATATTTACATGGGAAGTTATTCCACAGAATGTGGAGAAAATTGCTGCAAACATTTTTAAAAAAATTTCTTTTATTTTTCTTTTATTTGTGAATTGACCATTTTGTCTTTCTCAAATATTTGAGTTCATATGTTTTTTAATATTTGAGATATATTTTGGTAAAAAATTTCAATTTTAGAGAGCAAGCTCTCTTCTCTTAATAATAGTATAGATGATTAAGATGTTGCAGGATGGCAAAATGTTCTTCTCCAAAGAAGTCAGTTATTTTAGTTTTTAAATTCAACATTCAAGAAAAAAATTTCATATTGAAAGGAGAATGTGTGGTTTCCAAAGATATAAAATTGCTTCTTACCATTTGAACAATTAAAGAAATTCATCTATTAAAAAAGGTCCGACATCATTCTTAAAGATTCTACTATTTCTCTCCCTCCAAATGGAGTAAATAGCAATCACTCCATACAAATTGGGTGCCCTAGCACCAATGGCGGAGCCATGTAAGGACCTACTAGGTCCTGTGCCCCAGTCCATTTTTGGTTTCTAACTACATATGTATTTGGTTCTGCATATATATCACAGCCACTCAACTATCAATTGTTATTTGTTAATCGATTTTGTCCGATGCACCTACCTATCCTCAAGTTCTTTATCTTTTTTGTTTCTTCTTTTTTCCTGCTAGTAAATTATTTTGCATGTTAGCTAACTAGAGTTTTATTGTATGCATGTATTATTGATTCAATTAGCTTTGTATAATTGTGGGGAGTTCAATTTCCACAAAAGTGGGTAAAAGTGTTCATGAACTAAAATAGAATGATAAACAATTTTATTTAATATTATAAGTTTAACAAAAAAAAAATTTAAGTGCCCCACTTAGATTAAATTTCTGGCTCCGCCCCTGCCTAGCACTGACCGTACATTTTTAAAGTATAAATAAATAGAGAATTGAGTGATATTAGCTTCTTTGGAGCAGCCAATTTGGAGAGTTTAGCGCCCTCCCACAGTCCCAAAGAAAAGGGGGGCTACTACAACCAGAAGCCCACCGCTCGTCCCTCTATTTATAAATTTATTGAAAGATAGAAAAGTACAATGGGGGGCATAAACCTGACCTAAACAGATATTACATATAATAGAGGAAGGAGATCAATGACAAAAAATAACAAAAATAAGAAAAGCATACTGATCATCTAAAGTGATAATTAGGCATACATGCCATGTCACCATAACCAGAAGCAAGGAAATTTGGTAGAGAATTCCACCAAATTGAACCGTCATTCATAGCTTCGTAATTAGCAAGCTTGTGTGCAAGAGAACTGCCTTTGCGAAATATATGGGAGACTTTGAAGTTAAGTTGTGACATGTGAATGCAATTTAACCATGATGTTCTCAGCCTCCAAGGAACCTGATTGGGAACTTTAAATTAATGGACTACTAAGGAGGAGTCGGTTTCTAACCAAACATGTGTCCAGTTTAGGGATGGCAAAAATCCCCAGCGGGGCGGAGCTCCATTGGATACCTGCCCCTAATGGGGGGAGAATTCGGGGACAAATGGGGAATGGGGATGGGGATCCTCAATCCCCGCTATCTAAGATTGGGGATGGGGCGGGGATGGTATTGTGATCCCCATCCCCAAACCCGCCCCAATAATATATGCATATATTTAACTTATATATATATTTTAATTTATTTTTTATAATATAAATCATAAATATATACATTTACTACTTTACTTTAATAGCTACAGTTTTACTTTAATGGTGTTTTGACTTTTGCACTCACTGAATTATGATTTATGAATTTAATCATATTTTAAATTTATTTGTTATAGATTTTGATTTTAAAAAAGGCAATATGAGAAAAAATTATTTTATTTATTAAATTCTTATTGGGGATTTGGGGCGGGTTTGGAGGCTTAGTCCCCAATGGGGATGGGGACGGGGAATCCTCAACATATTTTTATTGAGGATTGGGGCGGGGATGGGGGTAGAAAATGATCCCGGGGATGGGGATGGTATTGTGATCCCCATCCCCAACCCGCCCCATTGCCATCCCTAGTCCAGTTTCACACCCAAGCAACCCGAAGGGCTTTAATAGCCGCAAGGATCTCAACATCTACTGCACTAGGTATCTCAGCCTTGAAAGAGAATGCACCAAAAAAACACCATTTGAATCCCTAAAAATGCCTCCACAACCTGCAAAGCTTAGGCTACGAAAAGACCCATCAATATTCACTATAATCCAATGCTCCGGGGGAGGTTCCCATTGAACTGGAATAAAGGATGGGGCAGATATTCTCAATTTCTCATCGGTGAAAGGCCCAATAAGGTGAAAGCCGGTAAACCATGGGCAGCAGCTGATTCTTTTAAGTTAAGATAGAAACTTTGATTGAACTGGAAAGAACAAAAAGTAACATTATCATATCTCAAAGAGTTTCGCTCTTTCCATATGCACCATATCAGAGTACACCCCAGTGCACATTATTTGAACTTATTAATGATGTAAAAAATGTACGTGTAGCCTAGGTTGTCATTTCTTGGCGGACAACATGTCACTGGATTTACAATTACTATAGATCTCTTTCTGAGAAAAAGTACAGCATATGTATAGCTAGATATTGTACGTATGTAGTAGAAGTATCTTTGGAAATCAAATAGGAAATTTGCTAGCCATATGCTTTGAGTTGTATTGATTCAAGCTGTGGCTTCTTTCCCAAGTCATCCATATATACAAGTGACATCATCCTTCATTTTCTTAGGTTTACATTGAGAAGAAGCTAGCAATATATCAAAATTTGATCATGAACAGAAAGTCGTTTTGATTCACACACACACAGATATATATATATATATATATATATATATACAGACCCGATCAAGGGCGAACGTCCGCACTGTCGCTAAAGTACGGACGTCGACGCAGCAGGCGGCTTCCAGGAGGCTCGGGGCTTGCAGGAGGGAGGCCGGAGGCGTCCCGGACCGTTCTGGGCACTGTTCGAGGTCGGAGGAGATCGGGCTTGCCGGTTTCTGGGCAGCCACCTCACCTGCAACTGCAGGTTCTGTGTAGCACACCGCAAAACCCGTCGTCGGCGACTCCACCCAACCGCAGACCCCTTCGCACCACCCCTGGCCTCCCTCTGGCAAGCCGCACCACACCGTCGCCGCTTGATTTAGGCCGGAGCAGCGACGTCCTCACTTTTTCTAGGTTGCGGACGTCCGCTCTCGAAAGGCTCAATATATATATATATATATATATATTTATATTATAAGTTTAGATAGAAGACGAAGGGAGGATTGCTGTCTTTTTTATTAATAGGAAGATAACAAAGTTACATAGATAAATATGCGTGCCAAAGACATGCAGGGAGGCCCAAATAAGATTGCAACAACCCTAATCCTAAGAGAGAAACACGACATCACCACCACCAGCAGTCAGTAGCACTCAGATAGATCAACCTTGTCTGTGAAAAAATCAGTGGGAATTCTAGGTAATCTGCTCAGGGTACTTCTTCTCTTGTCAAAGCACTAATTCATGAAAAGGTTTGTTTGATCAAAACCCATAGCTTCATAAGACAGATTGACTACAAAACAACCTACGGCAAGAATCAAGGGTTCATGGGTTTAGGTAAAGCAATACAATGAGTTCATATGCATGCCCTTAAATTGCAATTAATGCAGTGCTTTCGTTTGGTGATTTTAGAATGGTCGAAAACTTAGATTTGTACCCTGCCTCATTTACAGTACTATAGGAAAATA
Source organism: Rosa lucieae (assembly GCA_024704745.1). Lineage (NCBI taxonomy): Eukaryota > Viridiplantae > Streptophyta > Magnoliopsida > Rosales > Rosaceae > Rosa > Rosa lucieae. The sequence continues at coordinate 26,848,650 of CM045492.1, forward strand.
AAGTAGATCGAGTAGTTATAGTGATATAAAATGTTGGAGTAGAGGGATCACACAAAAATTTTCTATAATATTTGACCATTGAATTTTTTGTGTTTGCTCATTCTTCTTCTTGTGCTAAGAAAGTTGTATGGAATATGCCAAAAATATATGGGTATTAATGTATTATATTTTTGCGAATTCTCATATAACCTCCTTCCCCCCATTTGGGACCACATGAGTTCAATATTTTTCAATATTCTTGGCCATTTTGATCCTTTCCTATCCTAACGACTCTCATATTGTGCTCCATGTTTGGCCCACATTCACCATTGAATAACCTACTAGTGTAACCATTTAAAATTAGTGTCGTTGAAGGCTAGTCCAGCCGTCATTGGTTGCATGCGCACACAGCCTTGGTCATAGTGTTCACATCCCTTGGAATGACCAAACCTACAGCATTGACATGGGCATCATATTGTTTGGCCCTGACGGTGTCGCATACGGATCCGTTTCTAGCCTTGTATTCGTTTAGAATACTTGTCTTGGAACCAGATCAATAAAATAACTAAGAGAGTTTCTATTGAGACCTCCTAATGTATTTACTAGAGCTCTCTTATTTTTTAATTATTAAATAACTTATATATCCTTATATGAAAAACCTGTTACAGACAACAAAATATCAAGAAAAAATTTACATTTTTGTTCTCTCTCTAAAGCTTTATACTAATTTATTATTCATTTCCATTTTCAAATCTCATTTATGATTTTATTTGTTCATGAAAGCTTTCGAAGATTAAAAAGATTCAAAAGAAAATGCATTTAAAATTACTTGGTGAATTATACAAGAACAAAGCTATGATGCAATAGATAAATATTAGATAAATGTTCATCTCATTAGTATAACAAGATCATGAAACTAGAGATAGAGAGCCATCATCTAAACTAAACTAAATAAGCCTATAAAGCAGCATATAAGATAAAGTAAAAAGAATAAAATGAGCAAATTTTTTTTTTTTTTTTGAGAGAATAAACAATCTATTATAACCAAACAGGTTATAAATCATCGAATCCAAAGTTCCGGACTATCAACGAGAGGGACTTACATGAGCTAAAAAATCTCAACCCCAACCCAATTTAACCTATAACCAGACCTATGTATAACGATATAACCTCGCCACCAAAATAAAGATGAACTGTTTTCACCCGTTCGGACATCGCGTCCCAAAACAGCCAGACCACGTATAAGGGTGATTCACCATCATGCTGATAACCAAAAAGCACCTACAAAAGACTAGAAACACCAAAAAGACCAAGACACCAAACAATGGCATTGACACTACCCAGAAACCCCCAACCCTCGCTCACAAGAGGAGGGACTTATTCTCCACAAACCAAACAACAAATAACTAAACAACAGTACGCAAAAACCACACCAGAGATGCCCAAGAACATAGGCCTAGCCCAAAGACCACCATCCCCAAGACCACCATCCCCAGCCAAGGGCAAACGCGGCAGGCAAACCCTCCCGCTACCAGTGAGCCCCAACGCTACCACGCCTTCATTGAAGGAGTTGTGTCCTAAAACAATCATTTTGATATAATTATTATTGTAATTGTTATTAATCAAAAGGGCAAGTTTATTGTTCATTGCTTACATTTGATATTTGATTGAACAAGGTCCAAGGAATATGAGTTAGTATAGGATAAGCCCTGAAAATGGAATGGATTATCATTCGCCAATTTAAACCCTGAAAATGTCGAGCGTTAGTATAGGATAAGCAGGGATCGTTCAAGCCGGGGATTGAGGGTGCTCACATGTGAGAAACAAATTAAAAGAAAGAATATACAAATTCACACGAAATTATTAGATCATGTACAAGATAAGTTAGAATTAAATTAGAAATCCATATACAACACAAATACAAATAACAAATCCTAATTAAACTCTAACTACACAAATTCATGTACAACACAAACACATTAAACACATTAAATTCATGTACAACAAATTCACAAAAACACTATTCACGGAATTAAATTATATTTTCAGATTATATTTTATACAATTTACGTTTACATGCTATCTAAAAATCCTAAAATTAATTTTATATATTTACAAATTTACACAAACACAAAAGATAGAAAATAGGGGGGGTTTTAAAGATCAAAGTAAAAATTTTCAGAAAACAATAAAAGAATAAAAAGTTTTCTATACAAAGGTGGGAAAAGAAAATTTTTTAGAAAACAATTTATCAAGAACAATTCAAGATCAATCCATTCATGCATCCCTTAATCTTGTTAATTACCATGGAACGATATCAACCAAGAAACAAAGTTACAAGCGCCCAATGTCCCTTATATGACTTCCCTTTACACAGTTGATCAAGCAACGCACTTAATCCAACATATTTCAAATGCAGGTATCACACAATCGAAGCGACTCATAATCTCATGCATTCGAATCATTAAGAGCAAGTGAAAGTTTAGTCAATAAACATGCAAATTCAAGTACTCAACGCAAGTCTTTTCATTACATGCATAATCTGATCTCGACCTTTGTCCAAAGCCTTTACTACCATATTGAATTAGGGTCACAACGCATGAACCTAATTACTAGCTCCAATTACATGCAATCATCCTAAGCGTGCACTCAAAGAACAAAAACATGCAAAAGTTATCTATAAAACAAAATCAGATTATCAATCCATGAATTCGGCAACCAACAAGCATCAAAGACACACAAACACATCCATCATTAAAAAGAACATCAAAATTGCATCTAAAAATCAGAAAGTTAACTCATGGTTTCGGTTTTACACAAAGAAAATCAAAATAGAAATTACAACTACAAAAACACTTAACCGTGAAGAGAACATATGGAAGGTGGTAAGAACAACCCTTGATCAGGTCCCAAAGACCCAAAGCAGCTCCAAGGTGGTGGCACAAGGTGAAGATCACGGCAAAGATGGAGGATGGCACGGCTAGGAACTTGATGTAGCGAAAACCTGAAACTCAAGAGCAAACCGGTGAGAAACGAAATCGTGGAGAATAAAGTGTAACCCCTGGACGTCTAATACACAAGGTATTTATAGGAGGACGTCCCAAGGCTCTCCCAATCCGTTTCTACTTGGTTTCTCTTAGTTCGTGTTGATTTAGGACTCCTTTGGCACAAAACAGATTTCCTGCAGGATTGATCTCAGTCCACTAAAGCGGCCATAACTTCCTCTCTAAAATAGCTATTGATGAGATGTAAAACTATCTGGAAACTAGACATCCGTAGCTTTTCAACCATATAAAGATCATAATTTTCTGAGCTCTAAGAGATTTTTGACACTCCGTTGAAGTTGACTGATCTGCACAGGCAGATTTCCGAATCTGTAATGATTTCGACTTTTAAAGCACAAGTTGAGTCCAATTCGGTTTTCCTTTGCATCACATGCCTCTCACATGCCTTCCACGCCTATTATGAAGTAGAAACTTCAAGAACTCCCTAGAACCTTCAAGAATCTCACGGCAATTCCAATCCTTACTCAACAAGAAGTCCAAATTCCACATTGCTTTGTAATTCGAATTCTTTGAGACTTCCTCTTCCATGTGCACGGCATATGACATTCTTGAGACTTCTAGATACTTCTTGCATGTTCCATAGACTTCTCCTAGCTTCCACAGGTCTCCTAGTATGAGTAGAACTCCATATGCAAGTAGGTTTCCTAGTTGAATACGAACTTCTTTTCTGCGATTCTTCTACACTCTTCTGGAACCTTCTTGAGTAATCCTTATCCAACAGGGACTCCTTGTCACACTAGGATTCTTTATCTGAGTAGGATTGGGTTTCCTTGTCCAAGTAGAACTTCAAATTTCCGCGACTGAAGAGTTTGAATCCAAGTCAGCTTCTGATTCCTACTCCAACTAGGATTCATTTTCCTAGTCAAACTGGGAGAACTTCCATTTCTTCATTTCTTTCCATTTCTGCGCCACTTGTGCATTCCTTAGTCGTTTTTGGACCTTGAGACTCCATTTTCACCTGCAAAACACTAACTAAGTTAAATTGATCAAGATAAAGGAAATAACTAAGCAAAATATAGGGTTTAAACATTATAAACGTCGCATTTTATGCTCCTATCACTCATGGCTTAGTACAAGTATAGCTTAGTGTGGATGTGGACATATCATATATTAGTCAAAAGAAAAATTTATCCTAGGAATGAATTCCGACAAGTTTAGTGGAGCTTGAAATAAATCAAGAAAATGTAATTAAAGCATACATATATACCCATATGACCAATGAATGCTATGTCGATTAGGAAGTGATAAAATCAGTAGCTACAGACAGAGCAGTAGGGACTGCAATCTGCAGTATCTCATTACCATGCACATCCTAATGGAAAACACTCCTACAATTGCGTTTAATTATCATTTAGCAATTAATTAGTTCATGTGCAAGATCAATTCATGAGTTATGTACAAGGCATGCCCTTCAGTTTTTGCATACGTACTGGTCATGATCAATATCCTCTTTAAGGATTAATGATGATCAATTATAGTTATTCAAAATACTACAACATATGCTTGTGATTGATATTAGTTGGGGAAGGCTAGTGTTACCTAAGTCTTAGTTGTGACAAAGAGATTGAAGATATTATCAAGGATTTTAATCTTTATGTGTTTGATCTTAAATTCAGTAAATCTTATGTGTTTGATCTTTCTTCTTCTGCAAGGTATAATTGTGGAGATTTTGTGCTTCAATTTCAGTAAAATGTTGAATGAGACCATATGGTAGAACAAACACATTGCCTAGATCTTGGTCTTTCTCACATTAAACCTAGTGCGATGTCTAAGACCTGGGTTGATATTAACTTTAAAATTTTGTGCCACCAAAAATCCGCTAATTCAAAGTATCTGTTTGGATTAAATATTAATTTAGTGCAGTAAGAACAAGAACTCTCGTGCTCCAAAGAAGCAAGGTGCTATCCCTTTGCGTTTTACCTATTCTACAATTGCTCGTGATGCGGTTAGCCCTAGCTTTAAGGGTAAAGGAAAAATCTAATCTATTTGTTTAGCTTTTCCTTGCAATTGGATTTTGATCTCTGTCTTCTTAATTCTTAGTTTCTTTAGTGGTACACCAATTGAGGTCTCCAGGCCACTAGCTTTACTATAAAGGGGAGTTAGGTTGTTAGGTTTGAGTTCTTTTGTGTAAGCTTAAATAAGTGAGCTTATCTTTTTGCAACGAGGGTACATGTCAATTTGTTTGGCGGGGCATGTGTCATTTATAATTTTGGTGTAAGACAATGATTGATGTACTTGCCTTCTAGCCATGAAAAAGTAATGAAATTATCTATTCTCTTGAAGAAAAAAAATGTTTGGTGTATTGTTTACTCCAAAACTCGGTATTAGTGATATGGTTAGGCGGGACAATAACACTAGGCCATGTCTTACTAAGTTTTTTTTAAGGGGCCTTAGCCATATTCCTAAATTTAGCCCAATAGGAAACCACTTATCCTACTAATAGATTTGTGTGCCAGACCCCATTTAAAGGCAGAAAGATAATTTTAGGCTCAGCTCCTCTGTAAAATTACTATGTGCCACACTCTCTCTCTCTATCTCTATAGACCGAGATGGCTTCAAAACGTCAAAAATTATGGCAGCCAAATAAAGGATTATAAGAATTGATTTCAAATCCTCCTCAGTTTTGATGTGATCATGAATGGGGGAGGTGCTGATCGACATTGATTTCAGATCAGAGTTTGAGATTACTCGACTGACAAAGAGCGACGGCTCTATTGAGGTCGACGTAGCACTTGAGAAGCCCTAAAATGAGTTGCGGCTCTTGGGGAAGTTCTTCATGCCTTGACCAGCAAGCCAGTGTTGATGAATGGTTGGGAATAGGAAACATTCAAGTTGTTGGTCAGAATATCAGAAAAAAAAAATGCAATTCAATTTTGAATCTTGGTTTTTATAATTGGTCTTTCAAAATGTGGTATCTTGTCCATGGATGTGGACTCTTCTAACTTTTAAATGTCTTGCATTTTCTTGGAAACCAAAGTGTAACTGTGACTTGAGATTATTGTTTTGGTGATATTGGATCCAAAGGTTCCTACTTTTTTGGATCTCTAATTATGTAAGTGTTGAAATCGAAAAAATCACAAGTCCAAAAATTATATGGTGGTGCTCTTTCAAAATAAATCAGAAAAGTGGGAGCCCATTACAACAAGAAATTATATTGATGGTGCGCAATTATATACTTGTAGAGAGCTAGCTTTTGTGAGACAAAAAAAAAAAAAGAGAAATACATTCAGTCTCATATTGATAAGCTTTCTTTTTGAAGTTGGTTGGTTATTTTACCAATTCAAACGTAAAGCAATCTCATGTAATTGTCTGATCAAAGGGTTTCAAAGCAAAAGAGACAAGTACGAAGGGAGGTAGGCCAAACATTGGTTAATTGGTCTCTATGCTTATCTCTTAAGGAAGAGAAACAGTAAGCCAACAAGAAATGAGAGTTGGCCTTAACTATTAAGTTCTTTTGTTTCTTTTGAATCTATGATCTTATCCGTAAGTATTTGAACTCCCATGCAATCAAAACATATCATGCATGAGTCGGTCAAGAGAGAAAGAGACAACAGTCGTACGTGAACAATGCACATGAAGATTTAGTCAACTTAGTTTGAAATTTGAATGTACGCATTCAAATTTAAATAAAGGCTTATCCGATCAAAAACGGACTCCCTCATTATTGCCTACAAAAGGAGACTCTCGACATCAAAGAGGGGGAGAGCATAAGAGAAAGACACAGCAAAGGAGAAAAAGCTACAGGGCAAAAATACACAGCAAATAAAGAAAGGAAGGGAACAGGTCCAAGTCTCGCTGCTAGAGAAAAGAAGAAGAAAATCTACTGGTATACGTATGCCTTCTCTCTGGTACAAGTTACCTCATATGTCTTGTGGCCCTTCAAGACTCTAATAGGCCGTTCATGAATGACCATAACTATTAGAGTGTCTCTAAAGCTGTTGAAATGACATTGCTGCTCTCAAATGATTAACACGTCGAAACAAAACGGTTGTTCATGAACAGCCTCGTTTCAATGCTAAAATCCCCATAAAAAATGGCGCTGCTGTGGTTGCTCTCCAAACAAGAAAACAAATTATTAGAATGGAAGTTGTTCATGAACAGCCAAAATTCTATATTTTCTAATGCTTATTGCATTGAGCAATGGCTGTTCATGAACAGCCACGTTTAATGCGAGCCTCTGGAGACTGGAACTGTGATAAGACTGAAAAGAAGCAACAGAAGATGTTGCAAGTTGGCAATGGAAAGTGTATAATTGGTGCATGTTCGAGGAGTTTTGTGATTGACAATCTAAATGGCCAGCTCTACCTCCTTGAACGCCATGTATGGCAAAGGTCATCGTATCGGTCAGCTTCAAAATTGTGTCTCTGCACACAGAGGAATGAGAATGAATAGAAAAGAGAAACATGACTAAAGCCTTTGCTTCGTGATGGTTGCAGACAAAAATGAATGAGCTTAATTCAATTTGCAAGATCACGACCTTTGAAGCAGCGGAAATGTCTCTTTTAACTTCTCCAAGTGATGCTTGCACGTGAAAAGAAGAACTAAAAAGAGTTTGGGATTTGTTACACACTTCATGTGGTAGACTTGAAGAAAGAAACAAAATGCTTAATCAATTAAGCCTCCCTTCTGTGCACACTCAAACTGCAAGTGAAAACAATATAAGTGAGGCCAAGATTAATTAGGCCTACTTATTTAACGTTGCTGCTCATGCATATGCACCACATCACCATGGCACCTTCCATGACCAATGAGATCAAACTCACAAGTCAAAATAATTGATCTCATTAAACAAAAGGCAAGAACGTGAGGAGGCTTCCTGGACTAGGGTTCAAGGCTTCGCCGAAATTAAAAAGAAGCAGACTAATGGCAAAGTGGACACAACATAAATTAATGATTTGATAAAACATATATACAATCATTAATTTCAGAATTTTAAGAAAGTGAAGAGTTCCCGGTGAAAGGAAGAAAGAAATGAAATTCTCTAAATCCCGATCCGTTGGGCCTCCTACAAAAGAAATGGAAGCAAGCCCAATCTACGAAGGTTCACTTCAGATCTTGAGTTCCGAATTGAAAACCCGACTCGTCAAAATGACAAGCGATGACTCGGTGTAAAACTTAACTCTTCGCAGTGGGTGTCCAAATCACTTATTTACTTGAGCCCGTCTACTTTGAAAGCTCGAGCCCGATTAATTTACAACCGAAAGCCCATTCCAAATCACAAGGCCCACTGCAAATCTCAGTACATTGGGTCTGGATCAAATCAACAGACACTCCACAATCTGAATGTCTGCAAAAGAAATACATTTGACAGATTCAAAAAAATACATACATCCGTCGAACACAAAACATGGTACAAAACCATAAATACAAATTCTTATGAACTACAATGGTTTGATCCCTTTACAGGGTATGTAGGCAATCTAGCGACCCACTAGATGCAACCACAAGTCCAAACAAAATCCCTAACTCCCTGGTTCATTCAATTCAAATCCCTGACCTCATCAGTCAAATTCTGCCAAACACCAGGAAACGTCATAGCCTTTCCAAACAAATCCAAAACACATCTAATCCCTGGTTCACCTACACCAAATTTTTCCAAAAACTATTCACATTCCAAAAGCAATATCCTCTAATGAGTCATTCACTCATTGGAATTCTTGAACTATAAGTGGCTTGATCCCTCTCCAAGGGTACGTAGGCAACCCATTCAAATATTCGGGTGCAGCCGCAAAAACAAACAAACAAACACACATCCACAATTGGTTTCTTCATAAATGGAATCAAAGGGTGTTTCCCTGTAACAAGGGATTGTAATTAAGAGACACATTCTATCTTGAATGGGTCGAACCGAAATAATTAAAACTCTATTCACTAAATGAATACGAGTGAAATTATGTTGGGTGACATTTTCGCTCACTGTGTGCATATTTTTCCTTAACAGTAAGACTATAAGAAACCCTTATATGTTGGGCTATGATCTTTAGTTTGACTTCCCCACAATCCATGTTTTGACTTTTAACTTTTTGTTCATATCTTTTTAGACCTCAAGTTTAGATAGGGATGTTGCCAGTGTTATAGCACTCTAAGAATTTTTCTTCTAGTGGAAAGGTATAGTTTGTAGTTTTCGTTATTTCGTATGAAGTTATAGCCTTACTGCACCCCGGAATAGATGCATATTAGATAAACAACTTTACATAATATGTGAGGTTAGCTGAGACTGTTGTAAAGAAGTTGTTTTTCTATGCTAAATGTAATGTTTTAAGAATGATTTATAATGTGAATTGTTGTAAGCCCTTGAATTGTTCTTTTCCCAAACATTTCATGGGAAAAATACAAGTAGCAATGATTTATGGATCACTAAGAAATACATGGGGATTATTTTAAAGTAATTTAAAGTTTTTAAAACTTTTATTGGGGGCAATATACATTTTAGTGGGAGCTATACTTTTTTTTTCCTGCCCCCTAATAAAAGTTCCTATAAAACTCAATAAACTTTTATTGTCATCCAATAAAACTGAAATAAACTTTTGTTGCTCACAATAAAATGTTTTGAATTGAAGTAATCTCCTCATCTTTATTAAAAAAACCCTAGCAGAGCGCCCTTGTCGCCCTAGCCGCAGTGAAGAATTTTAGCCACTACTACTCAGTGATTCCGGCGTTTGGATGGCCTACGGGATCTTGATTTGGAATTGTAATGGCATTGTGAATCATGTTACCCAGTGAAATTTGTTGGATATTGTGCGTAAAGAACAACCCCAATTGATTTTTCTGGCTAAAACTTTGTGTAACAAAAAACAAATAGACATTTGAGGATTAAAGTAGGGTTTGATCATGCTGTCTGTCAAGAAAAATGCCAGTTTAGCCAAGGTCTGGCACTTATGTGGATGATGTCGCTGAACTTCCATCACTTTTAGGCTCTTCATATAGATGCTTGGATTGGAGCACCAGGGGATCCAAATCGATGGAGATTTACTATTATTTATGGATATGCATCTACGCCGCAGAGAAACATCACCTAGAACCTTGTGATACTAGCATTCTAAGTCTACATTGCCATGGTTATTAGTGGGAGATTTTAATGAAATTCTTCATTCTCGAGAGAAGCCAGGCAATGCCTCTTGTCAAAATATCACAGATGAATGAGTTTAGAGCAGCTGTTGTAGACTGCTCTTTGATCAAAATGGTGTTCCGAGGTAGCCCTTACACTTGGTGGGGTCATCAAACCAAGGAAAGGCTTGATAGAAATCTTTGGACATCTTCCCTTCAAGCGCTGTTTCCACACTCTCGTACAATCCACCTTAAACCAGGAGACTCAGACAATGTCCCTCTACCGGTGGAAGTGGAAGAAAGGATTTAAGTTTGAGGAATACTGTGCAAGGCATGGAAACTGTACTGATATAGTAACGAAGGGTTGGGCTATGCCCGTCACGGATGATCCTATAAGGTAGGTGTGTTTAAAGATTAATTCAACCAGTAAAATTCTGCAAACATGGCAAGCCAGCGTTTTTCCAGCATTGCCTTAAAGAGTTGCAAGCAGTGCAGCAACGTCAACATGAGTTGATTAGTGCTCCATTCTCACCATCACAAGTTGAAGAAAAGATAGTACTAATAGCCCGGTTCCATGAGTTACTAACTATGGAAGACGTGTATTAGCGCCAACGTAGTAAGGTTGATTGGTTGAGAGATGGGATACAGCCTACTTTCACCGACGAGCTTCAAACAGAAAGTAACATAATGCTATTGTTCGATATTTGAATAATGAGAAGGATAGTGGGTTACTGATTGGGGGAGGTCGAAAAAGTTATTACCAATTACTATGATTGCCTATTTGCCTCACAAGGAGTGAATGAGGAAGCTTTGGGAATTATTTTGGCTTCTGTTTCTCAATGAGTTACACCCTCAATGAATACCAAATTACGAGCAAGGTACAAAGATGATGAAGTTAGTAAAGCCATTTTCCAAATGCATCCATCCAAGGACCCGGGACTGGATAGAATGTCACATTTTTTTCTATCAGAAGTACTCAAATACAGTTGGCCCGGATTGTTGTTTTGCAGTAAAGGAGGCTTTAAAGTCTGGCTTTTGCTTCGTGAGATCAATTATACTCACGTTACTCTTATTCCTAAGGTGGAGAATCCAGTGGATATGACACAGTTGAGACCAATTTCATTATGTAATGTTATTTACAAGATTTGTGCAAAGGTGTTAGCAAATCGATTAAAGAAAATGCTGGGAGATATTTGTAAACACGAATTTCCTGCAATGAATGAAAGAATGACATGTGTACAAAATAATATATTTTTTATTAGTTAATTTAAGGGTTACAATCTCTGTAGATGCTCTTTCACAAGAATCTCCTCTGATTCGATCTCCAACGTTGATTTGATCCAAGGGTGGCGAGCACTTGATTTTGAATCAAACTGTTGTAATGTGAACTTCTTGTTATGTTGACTATTTGAGGAAGACGATTGACCAAGGGCTGTAGAACCTTGATCTTGATCATATTTAGGCCACGAGTGGTGTCACATGGTGAGCGTTCTTCAGCTTTGGTAGGGGATGAACCGGCACGTGTGTTTGGTGCTTATTGATTCTCCACGAGCTTGATGAAGAACTTGTAGAGGATTTACTTTGTTGATGACTTGCAGAAGATGGTTGATCAAGGGATGGAGGTTTGCTCTTGATCGGATTTGAGCCACGAGTGATGTCACGTGGTGAGTGTTCATTTGCTTTGATGGTGGATGAATCGGCACGTGTGCTTAGTGCTTGTTGATTCTCCATGAGCTTGATGAAGAACTTAGCAGAATCTTTGCTTTGTTGACGACTTGAAGACGACGGATGATCAAGGGCTGAAGAGGCTTGATCTTGATCAGACTTGAACCACGAGAGATGTCACGTGGCGAGTATAGCTTTGAGGCGGGCAAGTCGGGACATTTTCTTGGTGCTTGTTAATTTTCTGCGAGTTTGACGACCTCTGAGCTTGCAGGTGATTTCCCTTGTTTTCTGAAGTCGATGAGGTGAAGAGATTGGCTATTTGGCAGCTTGATGGTTCTTCACGAGCTTGGGAGACTTCTGAGCTTTGAAGAGGTTTCTTCTGTCTGCTTGCGTCTGTTTGTTGTCTATCGTCGTCTTCCTTTCTCTTGATTTGAGAGGGGGTATTTATAGTGTCAGCTTTTCCCTCAACTTGAAATGCATTGATGACACAACATTAATCATATACCTTAATTGTGTAATTAAATCAATCAGTTTTAATTGATTGATTTAATTATTTTTGATTTAAGGAATATGCCAATCAATTTTGATTTGATTTAATGCCCGATTTCAATTAGAATTAAACAATTTAATCTGACTAATACTTGATTTCAATTAGAATTAAACAGTTTAATTTGATCGATATTTGTATTTAATGCTTGATTTTCATCGAGATCAATCAGTTTAATATGATTGATCTGTTTTAATGCTTAACTTGAGTAACAACCGATCAACGATAAATTAAAGCTTCCACATTATTCCATTAGTGGAACACTCGTGTTTTGACATGTGTCATCCTCGGAGCTCACATAATTTTGGTGACGTACGAGCCACGTGTACCGTTTATAGGTCTCATGTATTAACTAAGCTTGTTTAGTAGAATTTCAAAGATTGACCGATTTATTTAAAGAATTTTATTTTCATTAAATTTCTTGTATCTAGAATATTATCACCCCTCTACCAAGCGCTTTTGTTCTAGGCAGGCTTATTTCTGACAATATATAATTAGTAGCCAATGAGGTGGCACATTAGATGCACATTAATAGAAGAGTGGGTTATGGTAGTTTTGCTCTAAAACTGGACATCAATAAGGTGTATGACCCGGTTGGAATGAGATTTTTTACATCTCATGTTGCTTAAATTAGGAGTTGAAGCTTCTTGGGTGGACCTGATTATGTCAAGTTTAACAATGGTTAGGTATCCTTTTAATCTTACTGGTGAGCCTCGTGGATATATTGTTCCTTCAAGAGGAATCAGACAAGGTGATCCTCTATCTCCATATTTGTATATATTATGTGCAGAAGGACTTTCGTCCCATTTTGTACAGCAGAATTGTTGCAAGGAGTTCAACTAGCCCCAACAGCACCTAAATTGCATCATTTTGCTGATGGTTCCTTTCTTTTTGTTATATATGGCTACAATCAGTGAATGTTAGCAAATATGGAATATTCTGCGTACTTATGATATAGCCTCTGGACAACAGGTGAACTTGGCTAAAAGTAGTGTAGCTTTTTCAAAAACTGTCAAGTTGCAGAAGCAAATGCATTTAGCTACTATCTTGGGTGTAAAACGCGTTGATAAGCATGATCGTTATCTTGGCCTTCCTACACAAGTGAGCAGATTAAAAACAAAACTTTTGAGTATTTGAAGTACAGATTATCCAAAAAAGTTATCAGCTAGCGATCTGAATTGCTTAGTGGAGGGGAAAAAGAAATTTTAATTAAAGCAGTTGCACAGGCCGTCCTTATGTATGTGATGAATTGTTATTTATCGCCATAAGACTTTTGTTCTAATCTCCATCAACTCTGTGCTGAATTTTGATGGGGTGATACGGATGCAAAGAAGAAAATTCATTGCCAATCATGGGAGCGCCTATGTGTTCATAAGAATGAAAGTTGTATGGGCTTTAAAGACTTGGCTATGCTAGCAAAGCAGGGCTGGAGGCTCCTCTGACATTAGACATCTCTTATTACTCAAGTATACAAAGCTTTCTATTTCCCGCACACATCATTTTTGGGTGCTGAATTAGGGGCACAACCATCTTTTCCGTGGAGAAATATTCTTGAAGCACGGGAAACCTTGCAAGTGGGAACCAGATGGATGGTGGGAAATGGACGGGATATTATCATATGGGAGCATTGGAAAGAGATCAAATTTGAATTCGAAGCAATGGATACTTTGTAATCCAGCAATTACTTACTGTTAGTTCTCTTAATTGAATTGAAATAAAAATTGAATTGAAATGAAACTCGGCCCAATCCTTTACTAAAAGGATTGAGCCGAATACAATAAAAGGATCCTATTGTATAGTATAGATCTATCGGTTTTTGATAGATACATATTTATCTAGATATACAAGATCTTAAATCCAAAAATATAAGATTATTCAAGTAAATCCTAATTTGTGTGTCTGGCCCAAACTCTAGGTTATTTGACCTAGTGGTAATAGAGTTTAGAAGGATCTAGATATTCCTATTCAATGTATGATTACATTTCCTTGTATGGTTCGGATTCTATACCTTGTAATCCTCTAATAAAGAGGCTCCTATTATCAATGAGAATACACAGCAATTTTCTCTCAATTTCTGATTCCCTAAAACACGTTATTAGCACGAGCCCTAACCACAAAAACCAAAAACCAAAAACCTGAAAATCTTCATCGCTACCACAAGCACCTAGCCCACGCTAGCCGCATCACCACCGTTGAGACTCACCGCCGCTGCTTTCCTGCAGCCTTGCCGCACATCTGCTGCCTTGCCGCACGTCTGCTGCCCCTACAGCACCGCTGCTTGCCCATTGCATCCTTCTCCTCCTAGTTTCTCCTCTATCCTGTGGATATCAGTCAGTTTGCAAGCCTGAAACATCTAGTTCGGAAATTCATATCAAAATTGTTCCTTCATCAAAGTTGTTCACCTCTGTCTCTTATATCTGATCTCCAAATTTCAACCCTATTGGAGTCGTTTTGAGACCTATACACCGATCATAATGGGAGCTGTTCAGAAGCGAATCTGCTCCGAATTTCAACAAGTTTGATTCTCCTAGGATTGAAGCTCGTCTGCAATCCTACAACAAGGATCGAATACGCTCTGCAATCCTAAGAGGTATGGTTTACTAAAAGTTCCCGCTTTTGAAGTTTTTTATTCTTTTCACTTCTTTTTCTCGGGGACTTGCAACCTCCCTTCTTCTACACCCCTTTCTACCAAATTAAGCCGAACTGTGGGGGTTTGTGCTCACTCCGAGCTTGGAGCTTGTAGAGTCTTCCAAACTTAGAGTTTGTTAAGAAGTTATGATCTACCACAAACACATCATTGTTTCGATCTAATCCAACCCCTCTTGGAATCGAATTTCTTGGAAGCAACTGCGCTCAGAAATTCTTAATTTCTTGAAAGAAATTATGCTCATAAATTCATAATTTCTTGGGAGCGACTACGCTCAGAAATTTTATATGTTTCGTGGTAGCCTTTTACGCTCCGAAACTAACCTTTCTTGTTCTCTCTCAGGATGAGTAACCTAAACAAATTGGAGTTTGCTCCATTGGAACAACTGGCTCTGGATATCACAGGTGGGTTCGTGATGTCTGCCATCATCTCAAGGCTGATGGAATCCTGGATACGATTCTCGAGCCTAGCTAGGATGTGCTAATTGTTGAGCAAGCTCATGCTTTGGAAGAAAATAGAGCCGCCTTAGAGGCGAAAGCCATCATCCTAATGACTCGTCATATGGATGATTCGCTCCAGTACGAGTGTATGAATGAAGAAGACCCCAGAACACTGTGGGTCTCACTCGAAGAAAGATTTGACAACGCCGTGACACCTTGCTTCCTGACCTAGAAGTGAGATGGCATAGCCTCCGCTTCTGTGATTTCAAGTTAATTCTTGACTACAACTCGGAAGCACTTCGCATTAAATCCTTAATGGAATTCTGTGGTAAAGAGATCACAAATGCGATATTGATTGACAAGACTATCTCTACCTTCCTCATCTTTGCATTGATGGTAGCCAAGAACTATTGAATTGATGTCAATGCTAGATGCATCACAAGATTTCATGAGCTTATTGGAGCCATGAACGTAGCTGAAAAACACGACAACATACTTGTGAAGAACTATAATTCGAGATCCGTGGAAACAAAGCATATTCCAGAGTCCAATTATAGTTTCACCCCTAAGAGAGGGCGCCAAGAGCGAAACCTTAATCTTAAGGATACTTCTGGACGTCCTAGTCCATATAATCGCTCTACTTGGGAAGGTAATTGCCAAAATAGGCGAACACGGAACCGAAGAGGTCAATGTCAAAAGAGAGGGGGAGGCAACGCCTCTGGCCATGTTGGTGGCACCACCAACACTAAGAGCCATCTAAATGATGCTTTCAAAGTGCATCAATCAATGGAGTTTGAGCAAAGAGATGTATGTTCTCAATGTGGAGTATCCAGTCATTGGGCACACATTTGTAGAACTCGTGAAGAAATTGTCACTGCCTACAAAGCATATTGTGAAGCAAGAGAAGCTCACTATGTGGAACAAGAAGATCAAGAAGATGATCTAGAATGAAGGGTTGAAGACTACAAATCTGGCTGGGATCAATAGATCACCAATTCTGTTTAAGTCTTTATTTTTCCAAGAGATGTAATAGGCAATTGCCATATATTTTGTAGTAGATGCCAATGGTTTAGTCTTTCTTCAAAGTAGGCTCACCCAAAGTAAGTGTGATGTCTAGGAAGGTTCTGAGATTAGTAGTACTTAAGCGAGCCTTGCTCCATCGAAATCTCTCTACTCACCTGGTCACATTTATTTTGGAATTATCGAAAGAAGTTAGACGACTACCATTGTTTTGCATTAGCTAGCATTTTGGATTAGATTTTTTTTGGTAAAAGAGACAATGATGTAACTCCGTTGGGTTATAAATAAAATTCTGAGTTCTTTTCATTATGACTCAATTTTGATTATGAGCATATGACTTTGTGACTACGATGGCTGAGCCATCAGCATTAATTAAAGGACATGGAATATCCCAAGTTCCCTTTGCCAAATGGCACCTTGATTACTGTCAAAAAAACTCTCTATGCTCCTAGGGAAAATCGCACCTATAAATAGTCAACGTATTCCATGTGAAAACGCATGTAGAGAACGGAAATGAGTTCCTTTGGAATGCCTCTAATGATTGCGAACAAAGGCGCATCTTAGAGAAGTTTATGTGTCTCTCTAGTAGACTCTATGTCACTATTCGAGCTATTAAATCCAATGAAGTTATGAGAGAAGATCTCTTGGATTTAGACACATATTGCCTTTGTCACGACAGGATAGGTCATCCTAGTCATGATATGATGATCCGTCTACTAAAGACTTCACACGGACATCCATTCTTTCAAACGACATGAAGCATGAATCAAAGGTTGATTCCTGGACTAAGTATGACAGCCGTCGCTGCCTAGGGCACCCACCGCCTTCCACCACCACCCTAGGGCTGGCCCAGTCCCTATCCATGATGCCATGGATGGCGTCCATCATGGTGATGATTCCCCAGGTGATGTTGCAATCACCAACTTTGCTTCAAATAGCGTTTCAGACGCTTAGGCCTAACCAAATCCTCATTGGTTGCTTCTAAAGCCTCTCGCTCGTTTTACAAAGCCTGTTCCTTAAGAAAATTAGGATTGAGACAGTCCTATGAAAATGATATGAAAATACTCATTCTGTTCCTAGATATAATCCATGGGGATTCTGTGGACTGATTTAACCAACTTGCGGACGTTTAAATATCTCATGATGTTGGTTGACACGCAATCAAGCTGGTCACTTGTAATGCTGCTTATGCTACACTCCTAGCACATATCATATAACAATGGGCTCACTCCCTGAATCATCATATTCAGTCAATTAGATTTGACTATGCTAGAGAGTTTACATCGAAGACTTTCGATGGTTATTGCATTGGGACTAATATTGGACATTATATTCCCATGAACACACCCAATTGGTCTCGCGGAAACGACTATGATGGTAGTCCGGACATTGGTAATGCGCATCAATCTCCTAACATCCACTTGGGGTGATGCAATATCGCATGCAGCTATGCTAATTAGTCTACTACCTCCCACCATTCAATCTACCTATGCGTTATAGCTAGTGACTGGGTACGAGTATCATACTTGCGCACATTTCAGTGAGCCATTTATGTGCCAATTGTGCCACCACAGTGCACTATGATAGTCCTTACAGACAAATGGGCCACTACGTTGGATTTGAGATGCCAACAATCGTTCGCCACATAATGCCCTTGCTAGGCGATCTCCTTACCGCTAGATTTGCAGATGTCACTTTGATGAGACTGTCTTCCCGTCGTCAAGGGGAGATAAGAACATGAATATTCAACAGGAACGACATGAATTGTCGTAGTCTGTCCCCATTATGTCTCATCTCGATCCCCATTAAAGTGACGAGATCACACAAATATGCTGCAAACAAGCCTGCAAGGAAGGACGTCCCTATGAGAGGGCGTAGCGCCACTCTACACGGAGATAGGCATGGCGCCAACGCCAAAGAGAGTGGCACTCTGGCGTTATAGGCCATGGCCCCAGCTAGGATGCGTGGGAGGCTCGTAGGTTCGAAGGATACTTTGGCATATTTCAATCATTTGATCATCAAGACTCAAAATCTGTCTCATGAGAATCTTCCAGGTTATGGTTATCGTTAGGGGGCGCCTCAACTTTAGAACCTATTCCTGAGAATATAGAGCTCTATGAAAATTACACTAGTGTACATGAGACATGGGATAGAAACTCCATCATGATTGATGATGTAGTTGCACATTTCGTTGCGCATGAGTTTGTTGAGTTTGATGACATCGAACCACGCTCCGTTGATTAATGAATGTCAACGTAGAGAAATCTGGCATAAATGGAAAGATGCGATACAGGTGGAGTTGGATTCTCTAACGAAGAGGAAGGTTTTTGAGCCAGTGATGCCAACACCTCCTAACATAAAACCTATTGACTAATGGGTCTTCGTTAGAAAGCGTGGTGAGAAAAAGAGATAGCAATCTCGCCTTATGGCGCAAGGCTTCTCACAAAACGCCTTGGAATCGACTACGATGAGACATATTCTCTCGTAATGGATGTCATTGCACTCCACTACCCTGTCAGTTTGGTAGTTTCCGAATAACTGATTATGCAGCTTACAAATGTGGTCACTACGTATCTCTATAGGGATCTAGATAAGGAATATACATGAAGGTTTATGGTGAACTTCATTTACCCAATTCAAGTGGCTCTAGACCACGGAGCGCGTACTAAAGTGATTACTTGATTGGGAGCGGATATTCCCACGCGTTTCCATAACAAGTCTCGGATTCTATCGCAGTTCATGTTAGACATGATCTTCATTGGAAGCCCTTAAAAAGTTAAGGGAAACCGCTGAACACTTGAAATCCGAGCTAGTTTGAGATGAAGGATTTTGGGAGAACACGATTATGTCTCAGTTTGGAACTTGAGCATTGTGTTGATAGATGCTTAGGCATTTTGACAAGGTCAAGCCTTTAAGCACTCCCATGATCGTCCGTAGTCTTGATCCTGAAAATGATCCTCTTCATTCAAAGGATGATGACGAAGATGCGCTACGGGCAAAAATGTCCTAGTTGAGTACAATAGGCACAATATTGTACTTAGCTCAATGCACAAGACCGGACATCTCATTTGCCATGAACTTGTTAGCTAGATATAGCTTTGCGCCAACACGATGTCATTGGATTGGTGTAAAAGATATCTTTCGGTACTTGAGATGTACGATTGATATGGGCTTGTTCTATCCCTACAGAGAGATGATGGATTCGGACCCATCACACACTAGGAACGCCGCCAACACTGGCCTGCTTCCTCTATCCCCATCCCAAAATGACATAAGTATTTTGGAAGGTTTTGCTGATATTGGTATCTCTCTAACCCATACAAATGTCATTCCCAAATTGGTTAAGTGTTCACCATGGGAAAAGACCGTGATATCTTGGAGGTCTACAAAACAGACCTTAGTCGCTATATCTTTGAACCATACAGAGATTATTTCTCTTCACAAAATGGTTAGTGAATGTTTATGGATTTTATCCATAATTACGCATGTTCGAAATAATTGTGGTTTGAAGTCTACCACAGATGAGTCTACGAGCAATTAGGATAATGTTGCTTGCTTTGAACAAATGAAGCAAAGGGTACATCAAAAGCGACAACACCAAGGATAATCAGCAACAACAGACTCTCCTCAACATCAAAGTGAACTAGGTTCAATCTGAGGACAGTATGGCAGACTTGCTCACTAAGTCATTGCCTAAATTCCACTTTCGAGAAATATGTTGGTAGTATTGTTTGCGGAAGTTATCCGAACTCTAATGACCATAGTCATCAGGGGGAGATGTAGACAGCAGGGGGAGGTGTCTACATGTATGATCTCGAAACGTGAAAGTTATGTTGTGCTCTTTTTCCCCTTCGACCGAGGTTATTTTTGTCCCACTAGGTTTTTGTTACTCGGCAAGGTTTTTAGCGAGGTAACGAGAGAAGCACTGCGTTTGGGCGACACAAGGGGGAGTGTTCAAGTAAATACTAATTTGTGTGTCTGGCCCAAACTCTAGGTTACTTGACCTAGTGGTAATAGGATTTAGAAGGATCTAGATATTCCTATTCAATGTATGATTACCTTTCCTTGTATGGTTCAGATTCTATACCTTGTAATCCTCTAATAAAGAGGCTCATATTATTAATGAGAATACATAGCAATTTTCTCTCAATTTCTGATTCCCTAATACAAAGATGAAATAAATTAACGCTTTTCATATTGTTGTGTTGGATCCACAATTAAT
This sequence comes from Rosa lucieae, assembly GCA_024704745.1. NCBI lineage: Eukaryota > Viridiplantae > Streptophyta > Magnoliopsida > Rosales > Rosaceae > Rosa > Rosa lucieae. The sequence goes on from CM045492.1 coordinate 26,869,282, forward strand.
CCTACGGATCAGTTATGCTATTAAGCCATGGTCAAGGCCGCCAACCCAGGGGCCAGTTTTTGTTTCGGAGCTTCTACACCAAGAAACTACTACATGGAATGATACTTTACTTAATGAGCTATTCTCCCCTGCAGAAATAACCCTCATCAAGACTATTCCCTTGAGTAACAGGCTACCTAGGGACAAACTTGCTTGGCCCCTCCATAAGCGAGGCTTGTTTACATCAAACTCTGCCTATTTTGTTGCCCATGATATCGATCTGAACCAAGTCACACACCGGCTTTCGATTGATCCGTTCCAAAAGCTCTGGAAGACAATATATAAAGCACAATTACCTAAGAAAGTTGCAATAAGTGTTTAGAGGGCATGTCAGAATATCCTACCTACTAGAGAGAGATTATTGGCAAAGGGATATGAAGGTGAGAGAGCTTGCTTACGATGTGATTGTCCGATCGAATCAGTGAGCCATGTTTTAGCAGATTGTCAAGTGGCTAGAGTGCTACAAGTTATTTGTCCGGTAACCCCTATTTTTGTGTTTAAGGAGTGGATGTTGGAATGTGTTTCTAAAGTGCCTTTGCAATAGTTTGAGAAATTTATGATGTTGTTGTGCTTTTTGGAACAATTGAAATGCTGCATTATGGGAAGATAAACCCAAGCTGCCAGTTGACATTACCATTGCCACATTGGGATGGTTTGATGAAGATAAGCTTATTCATGCTTCTCAGGTTCCTGGACGTAAAGTGATTCAGAGGTGGACTTGTCCCACTGATAATATGCTCAAGTGCAATGTGGATGGGGTTGTAACATTTTAATATTTTATTTATTATTGAAATTAAATTTGGGCGAATTAATTTTGTGTTTAAATTCTGAATTTATTTGTGTGTTTAAATTCTGAATTTATTTTGAATTTTATTTTGTAACTCATGGTGTTTTATTTTGATTTATTTTGGGTTTTAATTTTTGTAACCTATGGCATTTGATTACTACCCTATTAATTGTAGGGAGTGTCCTAAGAGCCTATAAATAGCACTATTTGTTGCATGCTTCACATCAAACTTTTACTCAACTATTCACCCATCAATTTTCTTTCCAAAATTCCCCAAAGAGTCTTGTGTGTTTTTTTGGCCAGAGAAAGGTGTTCTTTTGGTGGAGCTTTGGGTTCCTCCAATTTGTGTAGATTGGTGTGAGCCACATAACTTGTTGTTGGGCAGTTTTATCCTGGAGGGGACAAGTGAAGAGATTTCTGGTGCACCAGCATTGTTCCGCAGAGGGCTTGAATCTCCTTAAAGAGAGCGAGATACCCGCGCCTCAGTCTTTTGTCAACGAGTTTCTCATATAGAAATTATAATTTTATTGTAATTTCACCAACAATTTTAAGGAGAATTCATCGAAGATGGACTGTGCACAAGAAAAACTGTTAGACAATATGGGAGATCTCTACTTGAGAAAGATGAGTATAAATATTATTTTTTATCTCTTGAATTATTTCTCATATATTAATTGTTTATGATTATAATGAACTACTCACTGTTATTCAAAAAATATTGATAAGTTTTGTAGATTAATTTGGAGAGAGTTCGAAAAATTCATGCGTCACAAACAAAAGGAGATTTCCTTGGAGACATTGATCACTCGCATCCGCGTTGAGGAGGAAGCAAGAGGTCAAGATGTTCTTATGCAAGATACAAACAATGACACCTCCAAGATAAATTTAGTATCTTCCAATAATAATATGCCCAATGGTCATTTTCATAAAAATTCTTATATGCAGCCAAAGAAGAAAAATATGAAAAAAGTTGGTAAACGTCACCAACAAAATAAAGGCAAACCAAGCTATGTGAATAAGAACCAATATCCTCCTTCAGAAAATAAGCAACAATATACTTGTTGTTATGTTTGTGGCGAAAGTGGGCATATTGCTCGAAATTGCAATTATCGAAAACGTGAGGCAATTCCTTAAGCTCACGTCATTGAAGAACCATATGTGGCAATGATAACTGATGTAAATATGGTTCAAAGTGTTAAAGGATGATGGGCAGATTGTGGTGCTAATAGGCACATCTGCTATGATAAAGATTAGTTCAAGAAATACACTTCTTTTAAGGAGCCCAAAACAGTTATGCTTGGAGATTCACATACTACTCATGTGCTTGGAACTGGTGAGGTGGAACTCAAATTTACTTTTGGTAGGGTGCTAACTTTGAAAGATGTGTTGCATACACCCTCCATGAGAAAAAATTTGATGTCTAGTTATCTTCTTAATAAGGCGGGTTTTAAACAAACTATAGAATCTGACCAATATGTGATCACCAAAAAAGGTGTATTTGTGGGCAAAGGTTATGCTTGTGATGGTATGTTCAAATTGAATATTGAGAATAATAATAAAGCATCTACTTCAGTTTATATGCTCTCTTCTTTGAATTTTTGGCATGCACGTTTATGTCATATAAATAGTAGATATGTGGGAATCATGAGTAGCTTGGGTTTAATTCCTTCAATGCAAAAAGATTTTGAAAAATGTGAGACTTGCAGTAAAGCAAAAATTACTAGAAAGCCTCACAAAAATGTGGAAAGGGCATAAACCAAGTTTGGGTTATCTTAGAGTTCGGGGTTGTCTAGCCTTTGTGAGGTTAACTGACCCTAAAAGACCAAAATTGGGTGCTAGAGCTACTACTTGTGTTTTCGTTGGATATGCTTTTAATAGTACAGCCTATAGATTTATTGATGTTGAAAATCATGTTGTGATTGAATATGGTGATGCAATTTTTCATGAAGAAAAATTTCCTTTTAAATCGAAAAATAGTGGGGGTCAAGAATCTAGAGAAAATATTTTTACACAACCTAGTTCTTCTTCTTCTAATTTACATATACAAGAAACTAATGAAAATGAACCTAGAAGAAGTAAGAGAGCTAGAGTTGAAAAAGATTTTGGCCCTGACTATTATGTTTATAATGTTAAGGAAAATCCTATTTCTTTACATTAAGCTTTATCATCACCAGATGCATTTTTATGGAAAAAGGCTGTGAATGATGAAATTGAGTCTCTGATTTCTAATAATACTTGGAAATTAGTAGATTTACCAACAGGTTTTAAAACCATTGGGTGTAAATGGGTCCTTAGAAAAAAGCTCAAACCGGATGGAAGTGTAGACAAATATAAAGCAAAACTTGTTGCTAAAGGCTTTAAGCAAAAACCTAATCTAGATTTTTTTGATACTTTTTCTCCGGTTACAAGTATTACATCAATTAGATTATTGATTGCTATTGCTGCAATTCATGATTTGATTATTCATCAAATGGATGTGAAAACAGATTTTCTAAATGGTGATTTAGATGAAGAGATCTATATGGACCAACCAGAAGGTTATATAAAACCTGGTCAAGAGCACAAGGTATGTAAGTTAGCTAAATCCCTTTATGGCTTAAAGCAGGCTCCTAAACAGTGGCATGAAAAATTTGATTCCTGCATGATTGAAAATGGCTATAAATCAAAATGTTGGAAAAATTCACATGTTATTATTAGCCTCTATGTGGATGATTTGTTAATTTTTGGCTCAAATTTGCATGTAATTGATGAGACAAAAACTATGCTTAAGGGCAATTTTGATATGAAATATCTTGGTGAGGCTAATGTTATTTTGGGCATGAAAATAACAAAAACATGTGATGGTATTTTTCTTGATCAGTCACATTATGTTGAGATAATTTTGAAGAAATATAATTATGTTGGCCACAAGCATGTGTCTACTCCTTTTGATTTATTTCCTGTTGAAAGTGAAAATGATGTGATTAATCAAAATGAATATGCTAGCATAATTGGCAGTTTGCGCTATGCAACTGACTGCACTGAATCTGACATTGCATATGTAGTTGGAGTACTTAGCAGGTTCACAAGTAAACCAGGTAAAGAACATTGGCATGCAATTGAGCGTGTTATGAAATATTTGCTTGGTACTAAAAATTATGGATTATTTTATAAAAAATATCCTGCTATACTTGAAGGCTTTTGTGATGCCGATTGGAATACTCTATCAGGTGATTCTCTCTCTACCACTGGTTATATTTTTACATTAGGTGGACGTGCTATTTGTTGGAAATCAAAGAAGCAAACAACAATCTCTAATTCAACCATGAAAGCTGAACTTATTGCTCTAGCTTCAGCAAGTGAAGAAGCAAATTGGTTGAGAGATTTATTGCATGAAATTCCCTTGTGGGAAAAACCTATACCACCTATATTGATTCATTGTGATAGCACTGCAGCTATTGGTAGAGTAAATAACCGTTATTATAACGGTATATTCAGACCTATAAGAACAAAGCACAGTACTATGAGATCATATTTGAGTGATGGAATTATTAATGTGAATTACGTTAAATCATGTGATAATCTTGCAGATCCTTTAACTAAGGGCTTGGCAAGAGAAAAGGTCTGGAATACATCGAGGGGGATGGGATTGAAGCCCATATCGTCATGAGCCATATATGAGGACCCAACCCGGTGATTAGAGATCCTAAAAACCAGGTTCAATGGGAAAAACGAATCATAAGGTGGCCGTAAGAAAAATGCACTATATTTTCTTACTCATCCCTATGATGTAAGTGCATTAATCTTGTAACGTATATGAAGGTTGAGCTTACTTAAAACTCTTAATAAAATCTGTAACTTATATGAGTGGGATGTCATAGTTACAAGAGCATCCTTGACGGATTTTACCTATATGAGTGTGAGGGTGGGGCCGCTCTCTATGAGAATTGGGATTTTTCTTGAAATGCACTCATGAAAACCGGGATAAGCACAAGGTCGTAACGTGCTGCCTAATAAAGCTCATATTAACACTTGAATTATTATGTGTGAGCAGTAGTTCTTATTTTCCCTTAAGCAGTTGTAGTTCAAGTCTGAGACCACTATCAACTCTGGAGTAGGAATTACTGTTTCACTAAGTGAAGGTTCAATGCAGAGCACACCTTCATGACGCATAATGTTTCGTCTTTGGCCGGTAACTTTGGTTTATATTTGCTTTTAAAATATTCAAATGAGTGGGGGAATGTTGTAACATTTTAATATTTTATTTATTATTGAAATTAAATTTGGGTGAATTAATTTTGTGTTTAAATTCTGAATTTATTTGTGTGTTTAAATTATGAATTTATTTTGAATTTTATTTTGTAACTCATGGTGTTTTACTTTGATTTATTTTGGGTTTTAATTTTTGTAACCTATGGCATTTGGTTACTACCGTATTAATTGTAGGGAGTGTCCTAAGAGCCTATAAATAGCACCATTTGTTGCATGCTAAAACACATCAAACTTTTACTCAACTATTCACCCATAAATTTTCTTTCCAAAATTCCCCAAAGAGTCTTGTGTGTTTTTTTTGGCCAGAGAAAGGTGTTCTTTCTTTTGGTGGAGCTTTGGGTTCCTCCAATTTGTGCAGATTGGTGTGAGCCACATAACTTATTGTTGGGCTGTTGTATCCTGGAGGAGACAAGTTAAGAGATTTCTGGTGCACCGGCATTGTTCCGCAGAGGGCTTGAATCTCCTTAAAGAGAGCGAGATACCCGCACCTCAGCCTTTTGTTAACGAGTTTCTCATATAGAAATTATAATTTTATTATAATTTCAGCAACAGATGGCACCTTCAGTTACACGGATTTGTGAGGTGGGGTTGGCTGTGTGCTACGTGATCATGAAGGGAGATTTCAGGTTGCCTTAACTCGATATCTCTGATCGGCCTCCTCTGCTTTCCAGGTCGAGTTAATTGCCCTTAAAGTAGCGCTACAATTTGCTATCTCTTTACAGCATGAGCATGTTCAATTTGAATCCGACTGCTTGCAATTGGTCCGGGCTGTTAATGACACCAGTGAAGATGCATCTTTATGTGGTAATGTTATAGTCATAGTCATAAGCATTCTTGAAAACTATCCTCATTTTACTATATCACATGACCGTCGACCCAATAGTGTAGCTCATACTCTCGCTCAAACAGCTTTAGTTTCATAATTGTCCCATACTTGGATGGCGTATGGTCCTCCTGACTTTATCCGGGATGCCCTTTTAAGCGATACTAATCACTAGTTCAATGAAATTCATTTTTTTTTTCAAAAACAAAAAACAAAAAATAAATCTCCTCATCATCTTCTTCAAGCAAAGTTTTATTTCTCTAATTTTAAGAGGGAGGGGAGTGGGTGGGGGGAGACTATCTCTCTTCCCACCAATAAACTTTTATTGTTTCCCAATAAAAAAAAATTATTGGAAGACAATAAAAGTATTGGGTTTTATTGAGAGGCAATAAAAGTCTTCAACGACCTTTTCAGTGACCTATGAGATCTTCAAAGAGCTCATTGGGGACTTTTGGTGACTGATGATCGGAGTCCCGCGACCTCTCTCTCTCTCTCTCTCTCTCTCTCTCTCCCCCTCTATGTGATAAAGGGAGAGAGGAAAAAATAAACAAAAAACAAACAAGATAAACTTAATTGGGTATTCGGGAAAAAAATGTGCAATCTTATGGGTGAGGGTGCAAGCTTATAATTTGTTGGGGTTAGTGTAGCTCAGATTTGGGTAAATAGATATTTTCTATTTGGAGCTTTTATTCATACCGCCAAAATTAACATTTGGACCTCCCTACTAAATAAACCTCCAACTTACTTTTACATATAACACCAATATACTATCTACATCTCCCTAATTTTATTAAAATGTCCCTCATCCAATAAAATCAATAAAAACTTTTTTATAATACATATATTTAAATACAGCATCAGATTCAGTTCGTAGAAGCTATATTGTTGTGATGCCAACTTTCTTATTCTGAAGTCTAAAATATTGATACATATATTCCATTAGGATAATTAAGTCTAACAAGAATAGCACCAAGTGGATCTCTAGATTTTAATTTGAACCATGATGTTCATTCATATTACATGCTATGAAATTATGAATTTAAAGGGACTTCCAGTTCTAGTAATTCTAGCAATCTGGGATGGTAAGCATAACCAAGCTGAGTATATACTGACTCTTCAATTGTAAGCTGTGGAGAATGTATGTCACTTTGCTTGCAATTAGGGCTGTCACTCAGTTGGTTCGAATTGGTTATAAGTATTACCAACTTCAAAACCAAAGTTTTCGGTTTCAAAATTGAGCTACCAATTACCAACCAAAATTTTCAGTTTTTAATCATAACTACCAAATTCGGTATTTCGGTTTCCGGTATTACCAACTTTAGAACAACAAATTATTTGTAATTAAAATTAGAACGAACAAAACTAGGTTCTTCAATTTTATAGTCGTAAACTTTGTACTTATCTCCTAATTATAGCTTTCTTTTGTATATATGACATCAAGTTTGAGTCATTTTCAATAAAACTAGGTTATTTAACCATCTTTGACTAGGTTACTTAAAATACATGTACTATTAATGTAGTATATGTAGTAATGTTCATACTATATTATGAAAAATTTTATGTTTATTTCTTAATATACATGTATGTGTGTTGAAAACCATAATATATAAAGCGAATATTTAGATAATCGGTAGATTCGGTATTTACCAAAACCAAACCAACTTTTTCGGTAATTTTCGATTTCGGTTTTATTGATCTCGGTTATCAAAAAGTCGGTTTACCAAACTTAAAACATCGGTTGATATTTGGTCGGTTTGGTAATTACCAAACCAAGTGGCAGCCCTACTTGCAATACACCGATATTCTGACGTTATGTTTCTTGGAATTTTGGGTACTCTCCAATTCTAATGTCTCCTTCAATGATTCCACCAGTTCTTTTAGGAAACATCCATCAGTGTTGTTTCTCCGGCTCCACTAACTCTCATCAAAGCTGTGAGAATTCTAGGTCTAAATGCACCATTTATATCTTGAAGATAATGTGGTTATAACCGGGGTGTATTAATAAAGTATCACTTGTAAAAATAGAGGTCCAAATGCTAAATTTGGAGATATGAATAGAAGCTATCTTTTCTATTCAGATATCCAATATTTGAGAGGAAAAAAAACGAGGCACAAGTTACAAATACATAATAAAAACATAAGCAGATTAATTAGGAGTAAAAAAGAAAAGAAAAGGAACCCACCGAGGGCGGTCCATGAATCAAATGTAGAAGCCGGAGGAGGTGGCAGGCCAACAATTAACTATATCAATAGGCTCAACAGAAGCAGTGAAGTTTGCAGGCCAAAGGTCATGGATGGAAAAATACGGCTGAGTTGACAGTTAGGTTTGGACAGAGGGTTTTGGAAAGACAGTTGCAGATACTGGTAGTAAGGTTCATTAGCATTAATGATCATGGGAATAGAAAAGAGCTAAAATGCTGCAGAAAGCTAGCTGCAGCTGCCATTTTCAACTAAAAGAGCTAAAGCAGGTGGAGGAACAAAGGTAAAATGCTGCAACTATATAGCAGCGATGATCAAAATGCTCGAAGCACGGCGAAAGCGAAATGTTGTGATCATAACATCACATCCACGCACACTATCTAGGCAAATATATAGTCGGTGATCAAATAGCTTTATCCAACACAATGTAATTGTCTACACAAAGTCGGTGATCAAATAGCTTTTGATTTGGTATAAATTAGAAAACACCTCTCTGTATATCACATAGGTATAGATATCAAGAACACACATAAAAGTCAATTAATGCCCCATATGTACCAAGAGTTTTATTGATATTGTTACATGTATCATGAATTTGCATGAGCCACAAAGTAGCAAATTACAATAGTTTTCCACCCATTCGTATGAAAAAAAAAAAAGTTTCTCCACCAAAAAATCTGGGTCAAGTTATCCCGGCGAGTCCAACAAAAGCAAAGTCGAAGATGGTATTGTAACTATTGTCTAGTATTTCGCAGTCCAGGCACCAAGCAGTCAAAATGCCAAAATCTAATGATATCTTTCTTTTCTGTGCTCGATCAATCAAGTCAATCTCCTCGATTGCAAGAAACTCTTACTTCGTCTGGTGGTCACACGAAGCAATATACTGAAGAAAATTGGCAAAGTCTCTGTCCCTGTAACGAGTAGGATTGGCTTCGTTGACAAGTTTAGGTGAAGGCCAAACCACGGTGTCGAATGGCAGGCTATGCAATGAAGCAACAAAGATTCGAGAAACAAAACTTTCATTCAACTTTTATTTACGAGAAAGACAACTTTCATTTAACATAAAAGAAAGGATACGGCAACAGTTGACAAAAGCGGCACACAACTCGGCAATTAAAACATACACAACAAAAGATGCTCTCACCCCAAAATTCCATATAAAGGAGGTTGCCAAGATGAATAAATGACTGAAGCAAAAATACTACAGATACCCATACAGAGACCCAGGAATTAACCTCTCCTATAGTGATCCATGCTTCTTCCCACATTATCAAATATCGTCGTTAAATAACAACATTCATAACTGGAACAAGAAAAGAAAAAAGACAAATCATCTACATTAAAAGCTCCTTCAAGATAACTCTAATACAAACGCTGTCCAGTGAAGACTGCAGTTAGAAGTATTACAAGGGAAATATAAAAAAATCAAGCTGCTGAACCTAAGAACATTGGAGATAATGAAGAACTAGAAATAAATTGGCATTTAAAGAAGCATTTAAAAACCCACCTAAAAAACATGAGAAACTGGGCATGCAAACAAGATGAGTACTGATAACAGAAGCAAATATTTCTTACTTTTCACCATCAATTCATGAGTTACGATGCAGATGTGATGTATCAACCTATCAGTATCACAAACTAAGATGAGATCTAATTCTATTAACTATTGGTCAAGATCCTGTTTAAGAATGGATGTTGATCAATATTTGTAATTCCAAACACTAGAAGTTATGTTTTGTAGTTCACAAAACTGTATTAGTTGGAAATTGGGAGTTTGGGACCATGCCTTTCAGTGGAACATAAGTCTAGAGTTGCAATGCAGGTGTAGCCTCTTACTCCAATGGCAAACTACAACTGTAGCTTCGTACTCCAATGGCAAAACCTCCACTTTCTTTAGTTCAACCACACAAATATCCCCATCTTAGCTTTCCCTTCAATATAAAGAAGAAAAACTTGAAAATTAGCCAAAACAAATCAAAATGGAGGTTGATATAAAGTGGACAACCGAAAAGCCAAACCGAAATCACAAAAGAAAGCTGACAATACAACCAAACAAAACTACACCTTATACACTAAGGTAAATCGGGTCAATGAACAATGGCAAGTTGAATAAAAATCATCGACCTTCTGTTTCAATCTTGAATTCTTGATTTAATATGTATAACCACCATAATTTGCATATTACTTGATACATCAGACAAAGGAAACACAGAAGATAGGGATGCCTTATTTTTTTGGTTTTAAATGCCAAGTGTTTCAACACACATATATTGAACCTTGGCACTAAAATAAGATGGCATATAAAATAGAAAATATGCCGCAGATATGTATCCCCCAAATTATATCCAAGAATTAATAGTTACAGTTTTCTTAAAAAATTCAAAAAGCAATGGGTAAGATAATATTGTATGTCTAAATATGTTCAAAACTCTAAATTAGTTTTTATTTTTATTTATTTTTATTTTATTTTTGGATAGATGGGGGTCCAAAACAGGCCCAAAGAAAACAAAAGCTAAGTTATAGAACTACAAACTTTCCTAAATCTAGGAACTGCACTCAAATCATCAATGAGAATATTGACAACTTGAGGAGGAGGTTGCTCCGTGAAGATGGTCCACTCTCAGTGTTCAAACTACACTTGGATAGCACATCAGCAACCATATTGACTTCTCGATACACATGAGAGATAGTGCATCTGTCAAAGCTAGACATTATCTGCAAGCAATTTTTTTTTTTTGCGAGAAGAAACAGCTTTTTATTAAAAAAGCAAAAATCGAGATACAGGGAGGCGGACAAGGAGTCCGCTTTAATGATCTAAAGAGGGCAGCTAGGGCTATAGGCCTAGCATCTCGTCTAGTAATACTAATCAAGGCTTAGGGGCTTATTACTACAGCTGCTTGCCAGTTAAGTATAATGGAAGAAAGATTATAATCCTTGAATTCCTTAGAAATAGAAACCCATAAGGATGCCCAGAACTTGACTCTCTCCCACAGGTCTTCCTTCTCCACCCCTCCATAGTTTTCAAATAATCTTTTATTTCTTTCCATCCAGACCACCCAAACTACAGCTAGCACCCCACAACCCCAAAGGGTTCTGGCCTTTTTAGCTTTACCAATTATTGATAATATTCTTCAAGGGATGCAGATTATCAACACCAATAGTCATCATCTGGACTAAATTAGTTTTCTGAAGCAATCTGTTGAATATTCATTTAGCCTTTTGTACTTCTTCCTAATTGAGTGGGGTAATTTGGGCTTCTTTTTTTGAGCACCCAAATAAAAGACTACAGTTTATTTCTCACAATATCATACAACAACATTTCCATGAGAAACCTTATTAAGATCCCAATTGGTTGATAATACTGGTAAAATGTTAAAAGCTAGCGGACACCAGGAGAGTTTAGAGCCTGAAAAACCCTATTCAGATCCCAAATGAGCCTTTCGGTCCGCTATAACTTGGTAACAGCAAACAGCTACTACATAAACTAGTGTTTTACCTAAATCATGTCCGACGCATAGTACAGTGGAATTAAGCGTTGGAACTTCTTAAATCTGTATCCGACTAGTTATATGGTGTGCCAAAAAAACACCAAACTTTTTAAAGAAACAAAACAGCTACGAGTATCCCATATATCGAAGACTTAATGGTCAAATAAGGATGTCATGTCCTACCGCACATGAATATAGGAATTACTGAAAGTTAATCAATAGCGTAGTAACGTGTCATCTCATTAAAGCTATAGATTTCTCTGACTAACAAACTGTAATGCATGTACCTTCCCCATTTTCATAACATGAAATCTTCTTTTGAGACATGCGTTGAGAAAGCAGAGAGAATGGGAGCGAAAAAGCATTTGGAAAATTAGATTTGGGCATAAGAGAAATACGAAAAAACAGATACAGTATAAGAGGGAACAATTGCTAAATACCTAAATACCCAGGGCAAGAGACAAGATAAATAGATTCATTGTCCAAGCTAACTCAGTAGAAAGATGAAGAAGATTGAATACAAGCAGTTATTACCCATATATTGATATCAGCTCTTAGAAAAGAAATAAATTCAAAATTTTAAAAATAGTGTGCATTTGCTTTACTCATTCCATCCAAAGAAATTAGTCATAGAAACATGAAAATTATGATTCAGGAAAAGAAAAGAGGAAAGAATATAAAATTAAGATGAATTGAATGAAAGCCAAACTCAATCAGGTATTTTAACATTGTCTCTATGAGATGGAAAGACAACCCTACTTCAAATTGGAATTAAAGAACTACTTACAAATAAACCTCTGTTTATCTAATACATTATTAATTTGAATGTTTTAGTAAGAATTGAATGACATAATCTCACAAAGAATAGGTAAGGTGAATAAAGAATAAAAGAAATTTGGTGAATGAAAAGTGAAACAAGCAAATAAACAATAGATAACAGAAGAAAGGAGATCAGAAAGCACCAGACATGAAAACCCAAACCTACCTGAAGATAGATGAGATGGTCTCGTTGCTGTAATGAGATTACTGGAGGTTGAGGGAAGAATCTAGTTTTATCCTGCTGCAGATAACATAAGTTGTTGCAACAACTTATTCCAACTGTCACAGAATGATTTGAGTAGGACTTGACTGTGTATGATCCATTTTAACCCAATTTAATGATATCACTTAGATTTGTCTAAATAGTCCAACCCCATGCTCTAGCTTGCCTGGAAAACAAGCCTTACAAGTGCTGCTTCAGGTGCATAATTTATCCATAAGCTTTTTGTTCTTAATGGAATGCCAATCTCGCAAAAACTCAGGTGCCCCCACTGTACTCCTCTACTGTCAGATCTTATGGAGTCCACATGTCACTTTAATTCTGCCTATATAAGTCTGAAGATATCCCAAGTAAGAATTCCTGTAATTGAAAAATCTTCATGTACATTCAAATCATTGCTTGGTATATACCCAATCTTCTTCATTTGTTTATGTAAATCGTAAAGTGCAGAATATATAAGTTGAGATTGGCAATGAGACTTATCACCAACCACAAACACATGCACCATATTTCCAACTTCTATCAAACTGCAACCGGGCTGGTTTTTCAACCCCTTCTCTTTCATTTTTATCCTCATCTTTGCAGCTTCTCTCCAATTCCCAGATCTAGCAAAAAAAACTCCACAACAACGAGTACCTGCCTGCATCATCTGGTCCCTCCTTTAAGAGCTTCTCTGCAGCTAGCTTCCCAGTATCCATGTTATGATGATCAATAAATCCAGCAAGAAGAGCGCCCCAATTAGATGCTGATGGGTTGGTCGCAAGCTTCTCGAGGATACCAAAAGCCTCCTTCAGCCTTCCTGCTCGACCACAAAGATCAACTAAGCAAGTGTAATGATCTTCCCTCACTTGTATTGACCCATCTCTAAGAAGCTCATCAAAAAGATTTAGTCCCTCCTCCACCAAACCAGCATGGCTGCATGCAGAAAGCAGCCCCACATAAGTAACATCATCTGGTTTGCACCCCATTGCCGCATTTCATTATAAAAGTTAATTGCCTCAATACCACATCCATGATGTGCATAGGCTGCATTTATTCCGTTTGAGGAGATCAAATCCCTATGGATTGTCAATCCATCTTCAAACATCCTCCTAGCAGAGACTAACTCCCCGCACTTTGAATACATGTTTATGAGTGCAGACACCAAATATAAACATTCCTGATAAACTGTTTTAGTTATCATCTGATGTATTTGACATCCCTCACAAAGGACAGCTAAGTTACTGCAAGCACTCAAGATACTAACAAAAGTTCCTGATTAGGTTTCACCCCATCATCTGCCACCATTTTTGAGAAAATCATCAATGCATCTTCATTTTTTCCATCTTGTACACACCCAGTGATCATTGTAGTCCAGGACATAGCATTCTTCTGTGGCATTTTCATAAATAAGTTCCATGCCCGCTTTAAATCCCCATTCTGAATAAAGCCAGTAACCATCGTATTCCATGAAGGCATATCCCTCTCCGGCATCCTCTCAAACAATTCAAGAGCATCCTTCAGCCTTCCATTCTGAGCATAACCCGTGATCATTGCAGTCCACGACACCACATTCCTTCTCGGCATCCTATCAAAGACTTCTCTAGCTTCATCGATCCTGCCATTTCTTGAACACTCCGCAACCATTGCGGTCCACGAAATTACATCCCTTTCAGGTATCAAACAAAACAGCCTCCTGGCCTCCTCAATCCTCCCACATTGCACCAGAGCTGTTAAAACCATATTCCAAGAAACCACATTGGGTTGGGCACATTGGGTTCTTTCTTCAGCTCAGATTTAGTAATGGAATGGATATTACATCGGTTTAATTTAGGAATAGTATTTCCAGTGTAGTAAGGGAATAGAACAACCGAACAACAAGAGTGAGCCATTCCATTTCCAACTTGATTCTGTCCAAACATCTCTGAACGCTTATACGTTAAAAGCTAGATTCCGAGGCCAATAAAACGAGATAAACAGATTCATTCTACATGCTAAATCCGCAGCAACCTTTTAGCTACTATTGCTGTCAAGCCACTCTGCATAAGATTTATGTGCCCGCCTGTGTCATGAGATAAAAACCAAGATTAGGTGATTACTGATTACATATTGTGAACAAAATATCTATGTCACAGATATTCACTCAACTGTACTGAAATGAACAACTAGAACCAATCCCATAATCGCTAGCAACTAATTAAGATTATGGAGTAGTGGAACAAATTTGTACCTTGAAAAAGATGGACTATAAGGGAAAGATGATTGAATCTATGCACATATATCGATATCACCTCTTAGAAAAAATTAAATTCAAAAAGAGCGAGCATTTGGTTTCCTCATTCTGTATAAGAACTTAGTCAAAAGAAAGATAGGATCTATGATTCAGGAAAAAGAAAAAGAAAAAGAAAAAAAATTAAAATGAATGAAAGTCAAAGTCCATCAGGAATTTTAACAATGTCCCAACAGGATGTAAAGATAACAAAGCTACTTCAAATTGGAATTGAGGAACTACATACAAATCAACCTCAGTTTATCCAATACATTTTTTTATTATTAAGTTTGAATATTTTGGTAAGAATTTAATAATGTAATCTTACAAAGATTAAGTCAGCGAATATAAAAAATAAAAGAACCATCAAACTTGGTGAATAAAAAGTGATTAACTAAACCAGCATGCATGTTCATCAAGCTCAGCTTCAGTTTGGTTTAAAATATAATAATAAACAAATAAACAGTGGATAGCAGAAGAAAAGGAAATCAGAAAGCAGCAGAGATGAAAACCCAAACCTACCAGAAGATAGATGAGATGGTCACATTGCTGTAATAGAGGTAACCACCGGTTGCTGCTAGAGATTGGCCGCTGGAGGGTGAGGGTGAGGGCGAGGAAAGAATCTAACTTTATCTGGGTCTAGATGTTATCAGTTGTCGTAATGACTTGATTGCCATTTTAAACACAATTTAACACCAACACCAATATTTGTCTAAAACAGTCCAACCCCATGCTTTAGCCTGCCCGCCAAACTAGCCATACAAGTACTGCTTCAGGTGCATTATTTAATTATAAGCTTTTTGCTCTTAATGGAATGCCAAATCTTATGAAGTCCACATATTACTGTAATTCTGCCTATTGAAGTTTCAAATATCCCAAGTAAGAATTTATGTAATTGAAATATCTTCATCCACATTCAAATCATTTCTTGGTACATACCCAATCTTCTCCATTTGTTTATGTAAATCGTGAAGTGCAGAATATATAGGTTGAGATTGGCAATGAGACTTATCACCGACCACAAACACATGCACCATATTTCCAATTTCTATCCAACTGCAACCAGGCTGCTTTTTCAACCCCTTCTCTTTCATTTTAATCCTCATCTTTGCAGCTTCTCTCCAATTCCCAGATCTAGCATAAAAGTTCCACAACAACGAGTAACTGCCTGCATCATCTGGTCCCTCCTTTAAAAGCTTCTCAGCAGCTAGCTTCCCGGTATCCATGTTACGATGATCAATACATCCAGCAAGAAGAGCCCCCCAATTAGATGCTGATGGGTTGGTCCCAAGTTTCTCAAGGATGTCAAAAGCCTCCTTCAGCCTCCCTGCTCGACCACAAAGATCAACTAAGCAAGTGTAATGATCTTCCCTCACTTGTATTGACCCATCTCTAAGAAGCTCATCAAAAAGATTTAGTCCCTCCTCCACCAAACCAGCATGGCTGCATGCAGAAAGCAGCCCCACATAAGTAACATCATCAGGTTTGCACCCCAATTGTCGCATTTCATTATACAAGTTAATTGCCTCAATACCACATCCATGATGTGCATAGGCTGCAATCATTCCATTCCAGGAGATAAAATCCCTATGGATTGTCGATCCATCTTCAAACATCTTCCTAGCAGAGACTAACTCACCACATTTTGAATACATGTTTATGAGTGCAGACACCAAATGTACGCATTCCTGATAACTGTTTTAGTTATCATCTGATGTATTTGACGTCCCTCACAAAGACCAGCTAAGTTACTACAAGCACTCAAGATACTGACAAAAGTTCCCTGATTAGGTCTCACCCCATTATCAGCCACCATTTTCGAAAAGATCATCAATGCATCTTCATTTCTCCCATCTTGTACATACCCAGTGATCATTGTAGTCCATGATATGACATTCTTCTGTGGCATTTGAATAAACAAGTCCCACGCGCGCTTTAAATCCCCATTCTGAATAAAGCCAGTAACCATCGTATTCCACGAAGGCATGTCCCTCTCTGGCATCCTCTCAAAAAGTTCAAGAGCTCCTCCAGCCTCCCATTCTGAGCATAACCCGTGATCATTGCATTCCACGACCACATTCCTTCTCGGCATCCTATCAAAAACCTCTCTAGCTTCATCAACCCTCCCATTTCTTGAAAACCCTGCCACCATTGCGGTCCACGAAATAACATCCCTTTCCGGCATCAAACCAAACAACCTCCTGGCCTCCTCAATCCTCCCACATTGCGCCAGAGCCGTCAAAACCGTGTTCCAAGAAACCACATTCCTCTCCGGCATCCTCTCAAACAACTCCAACGCCTGATCAACCTGCCGGCTCCTCGCGTACCCATCAATCATAGTGTTCCAAGAAACCACATTCCTCACCGGCATTTGACAGAACAACCACTCAGCCTCCTTAATCCGTCTCAGCCTTATATACCCGCCAACCAAGGCAGTCCAAGTGATAACATTCTTCTCAGCATCGGGTCTATCAAACAGCCTCCTGGCCTCCTCCACCATCCCGCACTTGACGTACGCCGTGATCACCGTCGTCCACGTCACCACGTCTCTCTCAGGCATTTCGTCGAACACTTGGCGGGCTTCTCCAACTTTGCCGTCTCTGCTGAGCTTCGTGATCAGCCAGTTGGACTTGGCCACGTCGGAGCTGGCACTGTAGTCTCTGTCCGGCATTGTGATTCTGGGTGAGGCTTTCTGGGTCATGGAGTGGTATGCAAGTCTGGGAGTACGGAGAGCTTGACCAAAACTCAAGAGTGGTAATCTGGCTCTGTTCATAACATGTGTCATACTATTATTGGTTGAGCTGACCTAAGAGTTGAGCTCGACCTGAGACGACGACGGTCTGCCTTGGCCGGCGTCCGTCGAGATGGACGATTAACTGGTCTGACTAGACAATAATGCCGAGATTTTCATCCCCTGTTCCCCTTCTTTTCACGCCGCAACGGTTTTCTTTTGTTTATAGTTTGACAATTTTAGCCCCAGCTCCATATAGACTATGAAGGCTATTTTGGTACTTCTGTTCTGTCATGCCCAAAATCTCCAACTCACCAACTAGTAGCATACTCAACGCAATTGTTGCTCCATTAGCATGAGTCATCCTCCCGGAGCTCCGGCGGCCATTGAGGGCATTGATGATATCGATTCTATAGAGATAGCTTAGTTCGCACTAATCAATCTATCTAGCTATACTAATATGAAATGCGTTATTGGCCATTAGCCAAAATGCCTCACATATGTTTGATGAAGCGAGTATTAAACACATTTTCAGAGAATGCAACTACACTGCAGATGGTCTTGCTAAGGGCAGCTTAAACCATGATCCTGGCATTGTTCTGTTCTCTAGTCCTCCTCCATGCTTCTAGTGCTTTTCTAGATGATCTATGTAATTTTTCCAGAGCTAGGAGAGTTAGGGTTAGCCCTTTGGGCTAGTTTTCTTTCTTATTCTCCTGTTTCTTCGCCTCCCTTGTAACCAAAAAAAAAGCGCCTCACGTATGAACATACTTACATACTAATCAGCTCCATAATCAAAGACTGCCTCAGAGTTAGACAAGTTAGACATAACACAAACTTACCATTTCCGAAATAAATATGTTATTTAGAAATGTATGATTCGGGTCGTAGACCTGAAAGACAAACAAGCAGTGAGGAACTACATAATCCAAAACTTCTTAAAAGAAACTAACACATAATAGTGATATATATTAACCACTGCCCAGGTACTCAGCTTCAGAATTTCTATCTAAGAAAGTCGGTTGAAATGAATTATATCAAGATCCCACTTAAATATTTCTCCCTAACCAGTAAGGGCACATTACTAAGAACGTACCATGTCTATCCAAACTCCCTTATAAACAAATGAACCAATTTTTGTGTTATGATTTCAGACTGATTACAGGTGCTTCAGGTTTTGTTTGGTTTTCTTTTAGTAGTTGTGGCAGATAAATGGGGAACTGCCAGATACAGGTTTAGATATTTTGTAGCATAAATTTATTTTGTGGTTGTCATTGACGGCCTATCTGAATAGGATGATGTTTATGTTGTAAATTTGGTTGATGGATGCTACTTCCGTCACCAAATTTCGTTTCCTACAAAATTCCACAAATATAATATTTCATTAGTAAATAAATATAATCACATTAATGCCATAATAAGCTGAAAATATAAGACCAACACTTATCTTTTGGATTTGCAAGCCGCCACCCAATAATTACTTCAAAAAAAAAAATTTAAGGTTGAGGCGTGTAAACACTGCCCTTAAGAGTAGATTTCGCCCCTCGGAGACAATGTCTCGGTGTAGCAGGTTTGTGGCGCCCTACCCTCCAGGGTACAACAACTGTTAATCCTTGTAAGCGTACACTCGCAAACTTAGATCCTAGAAATGCTTGATTTTTCCCTTTGGCATTATGGAAGAGCAAGAACAAAGAACTCACTAGAGAAATTGATACAGAGAGAAATATAGAAGATAATGAATTTCATTGTGTTTGTAAGACAAAGAAGTGATAGGTATATATAGTAGATGAAAAGGCTTTGAGATATTATGCAAATTTAATAAGATAATTATTGGAATATCGTAACTCCCGTAACCTTAATATGCCCTAATATTATGAACATAATGAATTAGTAACGGTTTAGAATAAATGTATAGTTAATAGCTTTTCAATGAATTGGGAGTTACTCAAAGTATTTTGAAATACACAATCAAAATTTCCAACAATCCCCCACATATTTCAAAATACGGAAGCTGCTAACTGAAAAATGAAATTATAGAGTGCCAAAGGAAATTGAGAATCCAATGCTTCTGAACTGGTGTCTTTTGGACTATGAACCAGCCATAGGATAAATAATTGTGATCCATAGAAATTTGGTGAAAATTAAATTTTCTATGAACCAAAATTTCTTAATATGAATCAGAGAACTACCATCCACACTGAACTCTCGAAATCAAGCATTTTCAGCTGGTGGGCACGAATAGGCCATGCCCCTACCTGGATATTCATGAGTGCTCTAGAAGACTTGCCCAAGTTTCATAGGAAGCGGCCCCACTTCCACACTCATATAGGTAAGTCCATCAAGTGTGTACTGGAATCAAACACACCACCCATGTGTAAGGGCTATGGTACTTATTAAGAACAAAGTTCATCCTTATACGTTCCAGTTAAAGCACTATCTATGCACCATAGGGATGGACTCCAAATTTTGTTTTGATAGTGCATCACTGATCAACAAGTGACTTGTTGTTACCCATATGAACCTACTTCCTGGGATCGCCATTCACATAGGTTGGGTTGCCATCACTCTTGACCTTTGTTATAGGCATAATCTCATCCTCCTCGATGTATTAACCACTAGCTTTGGCCTTTAGCCTAGTGGTTTTGTCAAGTATTGGCCAAAATCAACTCTGACCTACACAGCTTATTGAATAATCTCAACAATAAGTAATCTTCATTGGATTTTTAGTTATCCAATCTCACTTAGATATAAGAGCCCATTTTTTTTTCTTGTTTTGCCTTGACCCCCACATTTTTTAGTCTGTCTGGCTCATATATATAGGCAAGATAATATCAAGCCATATATATTTAGGCAACGAATCTTTGCATGTTAAGGACTTGAGAATTTAATAGGCAACAATATTTACCGATTTCGTGACTTCGGATATACTTTAGTCACCCCCACATTTGTAGCCATCAAATGTCTCTTTGATCAAAATTAAATTTGATCATGGAGGTACATCGAATGTCCATTTTCTCAAAGCATAAACCGAACGCAGCAATTAATGTGATAGTTTTTCAGTGCATCAGCGTAATGGACAATATTGAGACGTCAATGAATAAAAACCGCATACATTTATTTGTTTTGAGGCAACATTAACCGAAAGGCAACCCAAAACCTTTAAGGCAACATACTGAGCTAATCATCCGAGCAAATACCGTAGTAAGCAGCAATATATAATTGTAGTAACAATATTGACGCCTTCAGTGGTTAGACAACCATGTTTAGAGACTTGTTGTCTTTGCATTATATCCGGAAGCACTGATTATATATAATCAGGCAACTATTTTCTTGGTATCCGAATTCTCAAGGCAACCATGTTCATTACTATTAAAGTATCGAGGCAATCGTTATATCTAATCCATAGGATAGGGTCCGATTCATCATTCAAGATGTAAATGAGGCAACACTTATTACTTATAACCAAACTTATGCTTACTCCCAATACTTATAGGGTTTCATCGTTTCAGTCCCTGACCTTCAAATTTCACCTAAAAAGTCCATGAACTCCCAATTTCCTCCCAATTGGTCTCTGCCGTCAAACATCTGTCTAAAACTCCGTTATATTCCCCTAAAAAGTCCATTATACCCTCATTTACTTAAAAAATAAAATAAAATAAAAAATATTTCTCTTCCTCTCTCTCTCTTTTTTTTTTTTTTTTTACCTCTTCTTCTTCCGGCTCTCTCGCCTCCTTCTGTTCATCTCCTCATCAAGATGATTCTAATCCACATACCTTCAAGAGGTGAAATGCAAAAAAGAAATAAAAGAGAGAGAAAAAATAAATTAAAAAAAAAAAGTAAGTAGGGCATAATAGACATTTTTAGCAGCTTTAACAGAAAATTTCAAATTGTCTAATCCTATGATCAAATATTCCCAATGTCCAAAATTTCAAGATGAAGTATAACATAATTGGGTTATACGGGTTCACTTCGTATTGGCGGGTTGACCCATGGTCACCCATTTATTAAATGGGTCATGGTGGATTGACCCACGGTTGACACGCTTTTTAATCTTGCGGGTTCAACTCGCTTTATTTAGTATGAGTTTCAAATCGTGTCAGAATTGACAGCCCTACTTGTCAGAATTGACAGCCCTACTTTACCATGAGTGTTATGACTCATTCAGTCAAACTACATTTCTATATAGAACTAATCGCCATTTTAGAAGATTTTGGGCTTTACGTCATGCTTAAGATTGGCCCTACTCCCCTAAGTCCGAACCCCGTGTGATAATCATATTCCTTCTTGTTATAAAATGAAGGGAGAGTGAGCCACAGAGAGAGAAGCTACTGCAAATGGATAGGGATTAGTATTAGCAGCACCAGAAGATTACACACCTTTTTCAAGTCAGTCATGGGTATGGTAATACGATTTTCGTTAACCCTAAAGGCTAAAGTCAGAATTACGCCCAATCATGACAAGTCTTGCACTGTCGTGAATAACTTTGCCACTGCTCCTTACCTTTCCAAACACAGAACGAAGATTAGATGGCTGTCTGCAAATTAGATAATCGAAACAACTATGATATGACATGGAAATTTTTCTGAAAACAAAGAAAGTTGACTTCCTGTTAGGGCAAAGCCACAGAAAGTTCCTACGGCCCTCTCGTAAACCAAAAGAGGGGATTTTTCTTGTTAACTCGGAACACAGAGAGAGAGAGAGAGAGAGAGAGAGATGAGAAGGTGAGTGAACCAAAGACATAGAGACAAATTTATGTATACAGAGTTGATCACTAGTTGCAAAATAGAACAACCAAAAAGAGTTGATTTAGGGTTTAGGGGAGGGATTGTTGCTCGATTAGTATGTCATCCTCCTGGAGCTCCCATGGCCATTGATGGCATCAATTACACAGATGCTATAGAGATTGCTAAGTTCAACAAGCAATCTCAGTCCAAGAATAACAACAGCAGCAACTTCAGCCTAGCAGGACTTATTTATCGGCTTCTCATTATGGTCAAGGACGAGTCTTCTACCCCAATTAGGCGATTACTATATTGTCAGGTATCTAAGCAACAATGCGCCAGTTGATTATTTGAAACAACCGACATTGTGGAAGTCACCAATTCAAATGAAACTATAGCATCAGTGATCTGAGTTGGGAATGCGGATAAATTAAAAAACAAAGAAAAACAGTTATTGATCTTCCTTCTTGATTTGGGTTTGGTTGGTTCATATCGACAGGAACCTCTCCGAACACAAACCTAGCAAAATTGGTAAGCCAATAGAGATTTGTCCGCTGATACTGTTCCGGGCTAACTGGGTTGACTTCAGCAGCTTGATGATATTTTTGACCAGGCATTGAAAACATTTGCGGTCGAACTAACGTAATAAAAGAACGAAATATGAAACACGTTATAGGCCAAAAGCCAAAATCAAGTCAGCTTATCCATAATCAAGAATGGCTTCATAGTTGAACGAAGAAGTTTAGACACGACACAAACTCACTACTTCCGAAATAAATATGTCTCTACATCTCCACAAACAATGTGCCACAAGAGGTTAGTTTGCATTCAGTTGCTGATGTTACATTGCATTGTTGGTAGACACAGGATGATCAAAATTTTCACATGTCTACAGGACCCCAAATGTTTCTATCGTCAGAAGGCTGTGAATCTTTTAGAAATGCCCCGAATTCAGGTCTTGCTGGTTGATTTTTTCCAAGAGGGAAGTTCCAAAAATTATCAGACTTCTCAAAGAAGATATAAAATGCAACGGCGGACGCCAAAAACAGCCCTAAAAGCAACAAATAGATCTGCCATTCTGCAAATTTTAAACAAGAGTAAACAAGTTTGCCATACAGTTGGTGTATAAACAGATTAGTACATTAACACAAAAGCAGAGAGGATGGGAGATAAACCTTTCCAATCTGCAGGAACATTTAACTTGGTCACCACAGCTCCCCATTCACTAGAGGTGGTGAGCACAACCCTGGAAACAAATCAACACTTGAGTAGGAAAAAACCAAAAGGGAAAGTAGTCGCGTACCTAAATAGACTACAAAGGCCTATCTCATAATTAAATTTCACTGATGATATATAAATAATATAGTTACTTGAAAAGTCAACTTCTTTAGCACAAAGATACATGATTGAAAGAGACCAGAAGTGAATCGTCTCCCATAAAGATTCACCTTTCTCTTTCACATTATCGAATATAAACATTAGATAACAACATTCAAAACGCAACACCAATTATCTTAGAATTGCAACGCAGAAAAGAAAAAGACAAATCAATCATGTCAGACTACTTCCCGGGAAGACTCTTAATAAAATGCTCTTCATAGAAGACAGCTGGAAGCATTAGAAAGGGAAGGAAAGAGATGCTACTGATCCTAAGGACATTCAAGAGAATGAATACCTAGAAGTTTGATTTAAAGCAGCATGCCTTTTATTGCACTTATTTTCCCAAACATAAGTAAACTGGCTATGAAAACAAGATAATTTCTGATAACATAGTAAAACATACTTATCAGTGTTGCAAATCAAAGTTGGATTCCATTTTATTTAAGGATTGATATTGATCATTCTTAGTAATTCCAAAGACTACAAATATGTTTGTAATTGAAATAACTTTATTAGTCAGACTTGGAAGGTCAAACCTTTCAGTGGGACAGAAGTCTAGAGTGGCAATGCAAGTTCCCAGGTGTAGCCTCTTACTCCAGTGGCAAATCTCCATTTTCTTAACTTCAACCACACATATATCTCCATCTTTGCTTCCCCTACAATTAAAAAAAAACACAGCATATTAGCCAAAAGAAATGGTGGTTTGTAGAAGTTAATAGAAGTGAACATCATAAAACAGCCAAACTGACATCACACAAGAAAAATGTCACACCACAACCTCCAAAAGTGGAGGACCAGAGGTTTATGATTCCTCATTAACACTATCTATGAGGTGCCTTTAGTCATTGTTCAACCAAAAAAAACAGACGATTTATGGAGTTTTGTGAACTTGAATACATAACAACACACTGAACATTTGGAAAACATGACCACTCTTGTATATAATATTTGCTTACAGTAAATACATGCATATGTGCGAGCACGCACATCTGCCTGTGTTTTAATGCACGTAAGATATGAACTAGTCTTCCACCTAATTACCAGCGATGCCTAATTTTCAAGTTGAAGCTACAGCTGAAGAATGTGTATAAAGCCTAGTGTAAATCACAAGATCAAATGCAAATTTGGTACTTACAGCAAGATATTTTCCATCCTTGCTGACAGACATAACAGCAGCAGACTTTTTAAGAAGCCTTTTATGTCCAATTTTCTTCCATGTACTTATGTCCCAGACTGAAGTTAAAGCTTTTGCACCTATTTGATTCACAGAAATACATTTAATAGTCCGAGAAACAATGATATGGTATTATAGGTCATTTACTTCAGAGAGGTGCACATACCTTTTTGAACTGTGCAAAATAGAAAGGGTTTTGTCCCATCCTTAGAAAAGCAACAGAGTTCAATCTTTTCATCCTGCATTAATCAAAAACAAAATATGATGCTAAAATAGAAGCAAAAAAATCACAAAAATATTTCCAAAATTTAAGTAAATACAACTTACTGAGTCGCGAGTCAAAGTAGTCACAGGAACACCATCTTCCGTCTTCCATATTCTCGCTGAGCCATCAGTAGATGTCGAAGCTAAGAACTCTGAGTCTAAACTAGAGCATAATAAACAAAGGCAAGCAGAATGTTTAACATCTAGACTAAAGACGAGGATAAATCTATGTAAAAGTTATCTGTGCATTCAACAAAAGAAATAAATAGAAGATAATAAATGAAAAATACAAAAACCATTAACAACCGTTACTTTCGTCATATAATCAAGACTGAAATGATTCAAAGTAAATTTTAGAGATCCTTTGATCAGAGGAGAATTACTGCATTCAAAAATAATACTTCTCCGATGCCTACGTTAACACTAGTTAAAATGAATAACTCTTCTTAAGAACCAAATAATCATGCCAACCAAGCCAAATGTAAACACACATCTGAATATAGCTCGTTTATGCATTGTTGTTTTGAATTTAATGATACAGGGTAAGGGCAAGGGCAAGGGAAAACCTAGACCAGCACACTGGATCAATAAATCAAGATTAAAAACAAGGGCAAGTAAGGTTTCTTCTGTCAAATTCAACAAAAAAAGTGAAAAGAAAACTACTAACACTCTAACATTTAGTCAAGACTGAATGGTTCACTAACAACTCGTAGAAATTTTTTGATGAGTGGAAGACTTACTTACAGCAAAGAAAAGACAACCAGTCTTCTCCCATGTAACTCATTAACATTAATTAAGTATGCCAATCAACAACATTATCTGAATATAGCTTCTTTGAAAACATTATTGTCCTGTATTTAATGGTACACAAGGCACTCTACCATTATACACAACGAAACAAGTTGGGTGCTCACCTGAAATCCATATCACGGACAGATTTATGTGCCTTAGGTTCATCTAAAATTATGGACAGGCTTGGCCACTCCAGAATTCTCATATGCCCATCCTATGGTTTATTAAAACATGTCAATACATGTTTCAAAACAAGTTTTAAAAACGCAACACAAAGTCAGATAATAAATAGGCAGCATGAAAGACTGTTGCTTACCAAACCACCGGTAGCCAACTTAGATCCATCGACACTAAAAGCTAGACACTTCTGTGGACCAATTCCTTGCAAAGGAGCTGATTCTCTTGCCAACAGCTTGGCATTTGATTCTGGCCCATATAACTCAAACAATCTGAAAACAAAAATCATTCATGTCATGTTAAAGGAGGAACTGAGCACTAACAAGTTAAGGTTAAATAGCAGAGGTGGTAGGACTCAAGCAGTACACTATGTCAAACAAAAATGTGCATAAATAGTCAAGGAATGCAGAAGAAAAAGGTAAATGGGGTGACTGAACAATGAAGCATCGCAAGATGAGAAAAAACCATGTAAGAAACTATGCTCACAACCTTTTGTTTCTATGTTGGATTCATATGCAAATCCCAAAATAAATTGCAAAGATATGTTGATAGAAAAGTAATGAGCATGAGACAAAGGAAAAAATAACGCGGTTGCGCAGTAAAGAGAGACGCTAGACCAACTTATGTTCTCTTCTAAATGTCATGTTTCAACAAAACAGATATTGAACCCTGACAATAAAATAAGATATAACATAAATGAGTAAAGATACGAACACCGAAAATCATATTACATTTGGTAGCTAAATTTTAAGAGTTGAGAGAGTTAAGAGCACAGTTGTATGACCATAAGACGTTACGCAACATGAAAAAGTTGCCTCTTGTGAACTTGTCAACCAAAAACCTCATCCATTTCGGAAACAAAAGAAACACATGAGCATAATGAAAGGACAGTAGTACAAAATAATAGTAGTAATAATAACAAGGCGTTAAATTAAGAGGCTCTCACTTGCAGCCACCATTGGAGGTGGAGCAAACGACGTCGTCCCCGCTGGGGTGCACCGCAATCGAAACAGGATCACCGTCCACCGCTTCAAACACATAAGTGGCCTAATCAAACACACACACACACACACAAAAGTCAAAACCGCAACCGGAAAAAAAGTCAATCAAAATCAGAAGAAGAAGAAGAAGACAGACCAGAGGAGAGGAAGAGAGACAAGTGGTCTTGGGGTCGAAGGAGAAGATGGTCAGAACTGAACTGGAGTCTTCTTTACCCCTGGACCTCCCGAACACCACCCAATTCATGTTCTCGGGTCGCCGGATCCACGACCCGCACGTCACTGTACCCTGCTGCTCCGACCCGCCTCCCTCCATTCCAAAATTTTCCGAGAAAATGAAAAATCGAAAGAAAATTCGATGCTTGCTTGCTTGCTTTTCCCTTTTTCGGGTTTAGGACTTTTAATTTTATATAGCAACTGACGAAAGGACCGGGAAAGCAACAAGCATGTCGATCCTGGTGTGGGTCCCCCCAAAACGAAATGCGGGCGGTGTTGTTTATGATACGACGTCGTTGTCGTCGTCAACTCTTTTGTTGGGGGATAAGATATTCGCTCCGGGATTCTTTTTCTTTTTGCGCGTTGTTATTCCCATAGTTTCTGGGCTTTGACCCGCTAAGGCCCAATAATCAATTCGGGTTGCCCCATCGGCCCAACCTCTTTTTTTCTCTTTTTCTTTTTCTGCTAAAACCTCACGGTCTGTTTCTGATACTAAACCCTACCGTTCTGGAGCTCTGTCTCTGAAGAACAAGTCTCTAACAGTAATAGAGGTAATGCTTTTTATA
The DNA here is from genome assembly GCA_024704745.1 of Rosa lucieae. Taxonomy (NCBI): domain Eukaryota; kingdom Viridiplantae; phylum Streptophyta; class Magnoliopsida; order Rosales; family Rosaceae; genus Rosa; species Rosa lucieae. The sequence goes on from CM045492.1 coordinate 26,897,172, forward strand.
CATCTGAAAAATCGTTTATTTATGGCTCTGCCAATTTGGTGCGGTACAAAGATGCAAACCTTGATGCTCAGACCCGGTTCAGATGTTGATTCTCACTCTGTATTGGGCTAGTTTTGAGACTAGTGTTGGTTTTCTATTCAGCGTTTTTAAATTGCGTGTCAAATGAAAACGGAAACGGAAAAGGATTTGGATTTTTTTTCAAAGTGCCCCATTTTGTTTTCTTGAGTAGTTTAAGAACAATAGTTGAATTATTGCAGTTTGATTGCATTACGGAGCTGGAGTAAGGAAGATGGGGGTGAAGGGTGTGAATCAAGGCCATGGGGCTGTTGTGCCTCCAACAGAACAGGTGCTTTTCATGTCTTAGTGTGGAGATAAACCGATTATATCTTGTGTGGTAGTATTTTGACATATATTGCGATAATTAGAAAATAAGTATGGGATTTATGTTGACTTGCAGAAGCTCTCGGATGAGATGGATGTTACGAAGAACAAGTATCTTAGAGGTGGAGAAGCTAATTTGGAGGTACGGCGTGTGGGGTTCAGGCGTTAATGGAACTGTTTTTTAACTTTGTCTATATTGTTTTGTTTTGAATTTTGGTTGCATCTTGATATTGTGTTTGCAGGTATTGAAAGATAAAAAGTTGAAGGGTCAACTAGCTGTTAGAGAAGCATTACATCAGAAAACAGCACAAGCTGCTGCCAATGCTGAAAAGGTGAGTTTCCTTTAATGTGATATGTCTATCTGATATGAACTTATAACTGTTAACAGGAGACATCTTAGTACTTATTCTTAACAGTACATTGGATTTTGTAATAATAATGTACAGGTTTATGGCTTCAATCTTTGCTTGGTCTTAATACTGTTTATTTTCCTTGGGATTATACCTTTTTCAATTTACTGGATTTAGTTGAAAATCATAGAATCTTTCACATGATTTTTGCTTTTCCTGTCCTTTTAGTGCATTTAGTACAATCGATTTGATGATTTTTCATTTGTGATATATTATAGTACCTTCTGCCAAGTGAAGAAGGTTATTTGGAGCCTGAAGGCTTAGAGAAGACATGGAGGATCAAACAAGACTCAATAGCCCCTGCAGTAGATATCTTAAGCGCAAGGAATCAATACGATATTGTTGTCCCAGGTTGAAATCTCAACTTCTGTTATTCTATTTTTGGTCAACAACCTTTTGTTATTAATTTATTCACTTTCAATAACCATACAGTCCATCGAATCTGGCCTAAGGAAAAGTATAGTCCAATTGCTAACCAGTGCATTGCTCATTAACTTAGCCGCTAGTGACTAGTGTTACACTCAAAATCCTAAATTTTTGGTAATTTGTCTAAACCCTGAACTGTAATGATTTGGCTTCATTAGTCAAGCTACGAAGCTAAACTCAAACATATCAAATTAGTAGCTAGTAGCTAATGGCCTAAACTCTAACCTTGGAAACAGTGATCAGTGAAGCACAATATTCAAAATACTAACTAGTTCCTAGGGCTTCTGTTGTATGTAGATGTTACCAAGAGAATGAAGTGCTTCAATAGAGATTACTTAAAGAGGACATCCTCAATAGAGATATTTTCAGACCTTCCCTTTTCGGAATGGGTTTCTTCTGCCAAAAAAAAAAAACAGCCAAATCAGAAACTATTTGTCATCTTATCACCATCATCCGCATATGTATTCATAAGTTTGGTGACAAAAGAATTTATCATGGAATTAAATTGCATGGTGGTCGGAAAGTGGGAGGTTGGCAAAGAACATTATATTGCCAAACACTTTTGCAGAACGGAAATGTACATGGGCTGGTTCTAAAATAATTACCCTTAGTGATCATAACTGCTATGTTATTGGAGTCTATTTGAACTCTCCCAAGTTTAGTGCACTGGTGCAAGTTAACACCATTATATCTCTAACAGACGTGCTAATAAGCAATGGCTTCATAGGTATGACGGCTTTTTAACTTGATAAACTAGTTCGAAATAGGCCACAAATAGTATGTTTTTTATTTATACAGATACTACGCTTTCTATTCTATTTTGTGTTTTTAACTTGATTAAACTAGTTTGAAATAGGCCAGAAATGATATGTTTTATATGTATTAGGTAACTTTATACATAGACTACCCTTTCTATTGTATTTTGTATGCCGTGATTGTTATGGTGGTCCTCACTTCATTTTACACCAATATATTTCATTATCCTTGCTCAATTTGGTTTTACCTAATCCATCCAAACTTTTAATTTATTGTTATATTTCAGTTTCAATCTATATACAGTGCAATATAGGACAACGAGGGGTTACAGTGCTTAAGGTCTTAGAAGAGTGAAGTTTAGGGTTATAATCTGTGGGGAGAATGGGTGTTGTGGTTAAAGAACTGGGATTGAAGGGAAAGGAAGAGAATATAGGGAAATCTGGAATCTCACCATAAGGTTCTCAGAATCACACCAAGACTTCTCACAAATCACTTGAGGGATGTTGTTTGAAACAAAACACAAGTAATCTCATTACACTAGTTTCCAGCGATACATATTGACCCTTATACAGAGCCATAGAAGATACACTAAATAGACCTAACAGTTGATCACTCTCTTTAATGACTGCTAGGATATTAATGACTGACTGAAAATGCATTAGGAAAACTAAAACATGACCCAAGAAAACTCTACTAGACAGAAGAAGACACTGTATCAAACTCTGTAACTTTGATATTTATCACTGAATCTGAACTCATCTGCAGATCTCGGTCCATACAGGCTGGATTTCACGCCAAGTGGTCGATACATGATGGTCGGTGGACACAAGGGCCATCTAGCTATTGTAGACATGAAACAAATGAGCCTGATCAAAGAATTTCAGGTATTCTAGGATACTGAAAAGTGATACCTTTTTGGTCCGATACTGGTTTTAACTGTACTTCAGTGCTTATGCGCTTCTGCGACCATGTTCACATGTTCTATACTTCATATGCGAAGTTTCAATATACTAATGATTACAAGTTCAGAAACATTAGTAATCAATCATAAATGTTTGTTGAAACTTGGAACCATTTACTTTATATCGTACATCAGATTTCTGGGAGAGGAAAGTTGAAACGCATGCAAGTAGAATTTGCATATTCTAAAGTTTGACCCTTAGTTTCCACTTTTTGTTTTCTAAGGTTTATGTCTAAGACTTTGGTTATGCAAACCTCTTGCTTTCTAAGGTTTATGTGTAAGACTTTGATTTTGCAGATCTTGAGGTCAATATAGTTTCGATTTAAATTCTTAGTTCAATGTGATTGTAACTTTCTTCTGCCTGAAGGTGATAGTGGACCTTTTGGTTCTAGATGGGTGAACATGACAGTAATCCATTCTGTGAACAGTTTTCTGAATGTGCAGTTGGGTCATTAGTAGGAGAACTGTTTTCTGTTTTTCAATGATGTAGAGGAAAATTAGATGGCGTTTATTTGTACTTCAAGGTTTGAGTGGAATATGGACTGATTGGAAAATTGCTGATTTTCTTCTCAGGTTAGGGAGACAGTTCGTGATGTGGTATTCTTGCATGATGAAACGATGTTTGCTGCAGCCCAGAAAAAGTATAAAACCATTTGCTGTTATTAATTATTAGCCTGAGTTTGATATAATTAAAGTTAGTGTTTTTTTAATTGGTTGTCTTTCAAATTCACATAGTTGAATGCTTTGGTCTGTTGCTTGAAAGTATATTGTCATTACTGTTATGCCTCGGTTTTTTCTGCTTAAGTTTTTTATTTTTTATTTTGGTTTTAAACAGTATAATTTAACTCATGTTGGTTAACAGCCTGTGCTTTTTGGTTATCTGCAGACTTCTTTATTTATTATTATTTTTTGTTTTATGCATGGTGATAAGAATATGTGGCCAGAACTTAGTTAATGATCGGCACTCTCATTTAGTGTCCTGCTCTAGTATATCTTCTCTTTAAGATTTTCTAGATTTCTATTTTATGGTGTCATCTTACCTTCATAATAATGTTTATTTTTAGCATGGCTAACCATTATGGTTTACTACAGGTATCCATATATTTATAATCGGGATGGCACTGAACTTCACTGCTTAAAGGTTGGATACTGAACCTACTAGATTGTGGTTAGATAACTACTTCGTAAACAGCTCATAATCCTACATGCATTCTGAAGGCTTTGTGTAACCATTGGTGACATTTTAATAAATACCTGATTTGAAAAGGTGTTCAATGTATTCTGCAACTGTGTTTGAAATTGTCTCATTCATTACATGTCTCAACTTTACTGGAGTTAAACAGTTGTTGGAGCTGAAAGAAGATTCCAATGTTCAACATTTCTGATTTTTTTTTTCTTGTGCCATTGTTCGAGTAGTCTGACTAGTCAAGAGTTCATTATGATTTTGATGTGATTAAGTAAATAGTTTTGGGGTGCATCAAGATGGAGTTTGGAACTAAAGTTATCTCTTATTATGTAGGAACATGGTGCAGCTTTAAGGCTTCGTTATCTTGAACAACACCGACTATTGGCATCAATAAATGAATATGGTCAGCTTCATTATCAGGATGTAACAGATGGTCGGATGATAGGTAGTTACAGGACAGGCTTTGGTCGTACTGATGTGATGCAGGTAAACCGCCACAATGCACTTCTTGCTTTGGGTCATTCAGGTGGTAAAGTTACCATGTGGAGTCCTACAAGCTCTTCTGCTGTTATTGAGATGCTGTGTCACAAGGGGCCCATCTCGGCCATAGCTTTCCACCCTACCAATCGGGATCTCATGGCCACATCTGGGAAAGAAAAAAATTAAGCTTTGGGACATGAGGAATCTTAAGGGGCCACTCCAAACGTTACAAGGTCAGGCAGAGACTCTGGATTTTAGTCAAAAGGGTCTGCTCGCTCGTGGAACTGGGTCTTTTCTACAGGTTCTGAGAGATTCTTCTGGGACTCAGAAGTACGAGAAATATATGACTCATCCATTAGTTAAAGGTTACCAAATAGAAAAGGTGTTGTTTCGACCATATGAAGATGTTTTATGCATAGGACACTCCATGGGGTGGTCTAGTATTCTGATTCCTGGTTCTGGGAACCCCAATTTTGATACATGGGTGGCGAATCCATTTGAAACACCTAAACAGAGAAGAGAGAGGGAAGTGCACTCTCTACTTGATAAGCTCCCACCTGAGACAATTATGTTTGATCCCACAAAGATTGGCACAGTGAAACCTCCAAGGAAAGAGAAGCCAACAAAGGAGGAGAAAGAGGCTGAGCTGGAAGCCGCTCTTGAAGTTGCCAAGGACATTGTCCCGAAGAAGAAAACAAAGGGGAGGAGTAAGCCAAGTAAGATGAAGAAGAAGAAGCAGGAGATAATTGCCAATGCCAAGAGACCTTTCTTGGAACAACAAATGAAGGAGGATGAACAAATGGCTAGAAAGAAGCAGAAAGGAATGGAGCAAGTGGAACTGCCAACATCTTTGCAGAGGTTTGCTCGCAAGAAAGCAGCTACATGATTCTGCTAATGGAGACTGTTATTAAAGAATTTTAGTCATCGCTTTCTAGCAATTGTAATGCATTCTAATGTTATTCATTTGTGATAAGTGTTCTTATCTCGAGTTAGTTATTTTCTACAATTTTGTCTCATGTATCAGAAAAACCACGTTTCAAACAAAAGGAGAAATATTCTTTATGTTTACAGGCTTCGTTTCAACCACACTAGCCATGTCTTGTTTAAGTTGGGTATGGACAGCACAAACACAAAATTTGTTGTGCATCTTTAGTTGCTGATAACATCAAGCTTGTCTACTTGAAAAAAGCTTGGTGCGGGAGCAGCCTCATTGTTGGGAAAGCAAAGTAGTTGGGACTTGGGAGTTTTATGAGAGTCAAAACTGATCCGAGAGTCTATTCTAGGGCAAATTCTCACCAACTTGCAGAAGTTCAAGGCATAAGTAAGAAGAGCTCAAACAGTGAGTTTTTCTTGCAAGTTTTATCCAATTATGTGACCAGAGATATTCCTGTTTCTCATCTTTCAGATTGTGACTTCACCGAGGAGGAATGCGAGGATTTGCAACAAGATTTGGCAAACTGTCACTTGCTAAGAAGACCTACTGTTTTTGAGCTTGAACACAAGGCAAGAGAGCTGCGTGCAGACATAACCAAGTATTGGATTGCAAGAGAGTTGGTGAGGTTGCAGAACTGTATTGATTGGACAAATGAGAAGGGACGGAGAAGTGAGTTATTTGTGTACTTGGACCAAAGAGAACTACTAAAGCAAGCATGTGAACAAGAGCGACTCTTAAAACAGGTGCCGGAGGTCATCGAAGAGGTTATAAGGTAGGCGTTGAGAAACTTATAAGCTCCTCTGATAGTTTCTTTTTCTTTTGCTGTCAACATGCATGTAAGCCAAATTGTAAAGTAGCTGAAACTGATTTGAATTTATCTACATATGGTGTATGATCTGATCTTATGGCATCCTTGTAAGTTGTGTATCACAGTTCACTTCTACTTCAGTTGAGCTGAGAAGAATATTGTTGTTGTTTTAGCACAGGCTTTTCAGAGTTGTATGATTTTGATAAATTAAGCCATCATTATCCGGAGCTCATTAGAAATAAAGCTCCATATAAAACACTTGATGCTGCTACTTCACAATTCACACCACTCTTCTTCAACTTTCTCAAGCTTGGCAGACTTTGCAGCTTCTTAATATCTTTTCTGCTACTATACATGCATCACCAACTTAATTAAAGAACAAAGCTAAACCACATCACCGTTCCAATTGTAGAGAGATAATTTAATCAAATAAATACAAAAATTGATTATCATCTCTGCTAGAAAATGGAAATAGAAGTGGTCTGTTTCTCCTTCATATGGCATGTCGTTGTCAAACCCATCGATCATGAGTTCAAGCATGACCCTAGAAGTGTGGAATCAACAATGAGTTCAGATAATAGGATCTTACACGGAGAATATGCAAGCCCTCTGAGACATGACCAAATTGATCAGAATCCACCCGTTTGTCGTTGTCGTGTACTTTAAAACTTGATCACTTTGTAGGGGATGTGAGCAATCTTGGGCCAATCTTCACCCGTCACTCTTCGGCACCGTTTCTCAAGCATAGGACATTGGATGATATCTAGACGAGAAAGAGAAGAGGGCAGTCCACTATCTGGCAAGCACTGCAGAGCAGGGCAACTCGAAATGTTCAAGGTTTGAAGAGAAGGGGGTAGCCCACTATCTGGCAAACACCGGAGCGCAGGGCAGTCGTCAATAACCAATTTTTCAAGAGAGTTGAGACGGCCAAACCACTTGACGCCGTGGATTGTCTCACAATTCAGACGGCGGATCTTGAGATATGTGAGAGTGCTGGGAAACAGCACCTCCGGCTCCTCCGCAAACCAATCTACATTTTCGACCTCCGGCTCCTCCCGCTCCTCTGCAGACCACTCTCCAAACAAAGCTAAAAAATCTACATCTGTGAGAGTGCTGGGAAACATCCCCTCCGGCACCTCTATTTTTTTGTCACAGCGAAAATCAAGTGACAATCTTTCAAGAGAAGTGAGTGTCCGGAGACCTTTGTTCAGATTCTGCATACTGTTTGCATTCAAATCTTTACAGTTGCTGATGTCAAGTGATTTTAACTTTGACGGGAATCCATCTTCCAGAATACATTTGAATTCTGGGCAACCTGATACGAACAAAGACACAAGAGATGGGAGACTGTCTGACGCTAATCTCCCGGTAAGATTGCGACAGGATTTTACTTTAAGCTCCTCAAGATTAGGAAAAACCCCACCTTCATTATTGACACCTCCAACATGAGACCATTCTGTCCACCTGCTCATATTCTCGAATTTTAAAGTCCGTAGAGATCTAAATGGTTTATTCACACAAGTAGCAGTATTGCCCTCACCACAAAAGAATTCGGAACCTATGGACACCACTGCATGAAACCCAGAAATATCAAGCTCTGTGAGGGAAGGTAGCTGTCCCAATGGTGGCAAGGAGATACAATTCTCACAATTAGCAAGTTTAAGATAAACAAGAGCAGAGGAAGAATAATATTCTGACCAACCTGGAAACATTTTGCCTCCATACTCTTCAATTGTAAGCCTTTCCAGGTTCATGTGAGGTTGGAGCTTCTCAAGCACTTCTCTTTCTTCTACAGTATTGCGTTCTTCACTTGACTCTTCTATTCCAATAAATATACAAATTTGTCTTACATACAGATCCCCTTGTTCCCATTCCAAAACCAGTTCCTTAAGAAACTTCTTGTCCCTCAGTATGTAGGCCTCCAAACCGCTGCTATGCTTAAGCCTTGAGATATGAAGTCTTCCACGCAGCTTTTCAAGCTTCTTTAACTCTGCCAAATTCTCCCCAGCACTGTGTTTGTCTAGCACAAACTCCGGTAGCATCTGGAGGTCTTTCAACTTACCCAATTGTGGTGGCATCTTTTTTATCGGTGTATCTGTAATATCCAGATCGCTCAAGTTGATCAATCTTCCCAAGTTGGCTGGCAGTTCAGTAAGGCATCGACAGCGTGACAACAACAATACTTGCAAGTTGTACAAAGTACAAACTGTATCAGGTAACTTTTTTATGGGAGTCCGAGACAAGTCCAAATACGTAAGATGTTTGAATTCATTAATTGAATCAGGCAATTCCTTAATATTGTACCCATATAACTTGAGCACTCTTAAACATTGTGATTTTGGCAATATACCACATCGTTCTTCCCGCAAAACCGACCAACGTGGTTTTATTGATAGAAAGGTACGCAAACATTTAGCTTGCTGTAAAGCCTCAAACATCTCGACGCTATTAGCTCCATCATGATTATCTGAAAAATGACGGGTCTTGCTCAAACTGTTGGGTGAATCACTGCCCTCCCACCTAAAACAAAATTCTCCCGATACAAAGCTTGCTAAATCATTGATAAGGTCATGCATGATGAAATATCGATCAGAAATTGATGAAAGTTGAAAAAATGATCTTGAGATTAGATCATTGAAGTAGTCTTGTCCGACTTCTTCTGCCATTTTGTGTTTTTTATGTTGCAATAGATCTTCAGCCTTCCACAAGCAAACCAACTCTCGTTTTTTAAATTCATAGTTCTTGGGATATAGTGAACAATAGGCAAACAACGCTTGAGATGCAGAGGCAAATCTAGATAGCTCAACCATAGAGATGGCAGAAGGTCACCTCATCTCATCGGTGAGATCCCACATGTCACTGTTCAATATACTTTCCCATTCCTCCACGAAAAGTGAACATAAGAGACCCCCAAGGGACTTAACAGCCAAAGGAAGACCATTGCACTTTTGAACAATTTGTCTACCAATTTTTTCAAGATGTGAGTGTGTACCAACACCTGCATTTTTCAAGGCATGTTTTTCAAATAGCGACCAGCTATCTTCCTCAGACATTGGCCTGAGATGGTGAGCTTCAAGGCTACCCATCATACCTGCAACATTTTCATCACGTGTTGTGACAATGATCTTGCTTCCATGTGCTCCAGACTCAAGAGGACGCCTTAAGAATTCCAATTGGTTATAATTCTTGTTCCAGATGTCATCAAGAACAAAGAAGAACCTTTTCCCCGTCAAAGTTGCCAGCAACTTTGATAGAAGCAGATCTAGGTTTGTGCTTTGGCAAGCTTCTGAGGTGAGGGACTCATAAATGTGTTGGCAGATCCCAAAAACATCAAATTCTTCTGAAATGCAAACCCATGCTTGGAGTTCAAAATGTTGCTTCACTCTAACATCGTTGTATACAAACTGGGCAAGGGTGGTCTTCCCGATTCCACCCATACCCACAATAGGAATCACACCTATTTCATTGCCAGTCTCATCATCTGATAGCAATAATTTAATGACTCTTTCTCTCTCTTCATCTCTTCCGTATACAGACTTCTCTACCAAAGAAGTTGACGGTAGTGTTTGTGATACTCTGTGTCCAGAGGTTACTTTCCAATCCAGGACATATTTTGTCTGCTTTGAAATGCTGTCTAGTCTTTCAAGAACTTCCTCTACCCTGGAGTATATTAAAGCTGAGTCAAAAGCATGAGATGGAGTAGAGATGGGCTCTTGTACCTTACTCGTGCTACTCCCATATTCGGCTTCTATCTTTTGCCTCAATGCTTCAGTTTTGATCTCCTGCAACAGGTCCTCAGCCTCATAGACAGCCTCTTTAAGCTTATGCAGCCATGGCTTCACAGTGGTTTGGAATTTCAGTTGCTTCCCCTCGGCGTCATCAAGAACAGGGTTAACACATAACAACTTATCCTCTAATTCCTTCTGGACATCACTTAGGGGCACACGACGTAGCTTTTCTTGCATCACTCTAACAATCTTTTGGATGAACTTTGATTCGTGCCTACAAATTGCAATCAAAACAAACGTATATCATACAAGCTAGCCAGCTATGAGTCTATCAATTTCAAAGAATTAGACATGCGAATAAAATCAACAAAGTACATGACATGTACATACAGTTGTTAGTAATTAATCAAGGCTTTAGTCAAGAATTTACGTACCTGTCGGCTTCATTTTCTAAAACCATTCCTGCTAGATCTGCAACTTGTCCAAGTGCTGCCCGCCATCCATTCAACTTCTTCGTCGATTGCTTTTCCTGGTATTTAGGAACCTTTGCAAGATTTTCTGCCTGTTCCCTCAGTTGAGATGGCTTAATGTCGTAGAATACCGGTAAAACGAAATGATTGGAGGTCCTCCTGCGTTTAAGGATCATGACAAGCTCCCTGAGGCACCATTTGGAAGAGGCGTAGTCTTTCGAAAACACAATCACAGAACTTCGTGACTCTTGAATGGCTTTCTTAAGCTCTTGCTTGATATTCTCCCCTCTTTTGAGTTCAGGGTCATCCCGAAAAGTTCGAAATCGGGAGTTGAGAAGGGCCGTGTGGAGGTGATCAGTGAAGTTCTTTCGGGTGTCTTCACCTCTGAAGCTCAGGAAGACGTCATAACCAAGTCCAGAAGGAGAAGAAGAAGAAGTAGATCTGGAATGGGAGGCCTTGTGAACTCGGGACAGAGCCATGGATGAACCAACAAAACTGTGCTCAGGCAAATCTCAAAATTTTGGTGGTTTCTCAGTTGACTGGGAATTGGGTTCCAAATTCCTACCCGTGTAGAAAGATACACGCCCCTTTTCGTCTCTTTCACTCTCTCCTTTCGGCCTTTCCTTTTCTTTTCCTCTCACTTTCCGGTCCAAGTAGTAATAATGCATTTGTCATCTGGAAAGCAATAACTACTTGTTTCCTACGAATGTTATTAACTCTTTCTTTAACCCACATTTCCTTCTTGTTTTTTTGGTTACATTCTTTAACCCACATTTCTGTTCAGGTTCTTTTCAAATTTCGTTTTATTTCACTAATTTTTGAATGGGTTGCCATTAGTGATGGAATAATAAGTTTGCCAAAAGAGAAAAAGTGATGGAAAGATTTAACTTATAAGCAGTAGAGATTTACCAATAAAAGCCAACATTTGCAAATGTAAGCATGCACATAATTGTATTTGCATCACCTCATAATCATCGATGTGTAATATATCAGTATATTTATGTAAATGAAAGCAGAAGTGCAATATTGGTATCCACATTGTCTGTATACTACATATATGAAGAAACATGGCACATTGTGGTGACAAATCTGAACGGTATTAATCAAACATTAAAATTAAATTACTAAAAGAAAAAAAAATGAATCAGTAAACTTCTTGCAAGTGTGTTCAATAACACATGGTGTTTGTAAAGAAGATAAACTGATAGTTTTGAATCGATATTGAATCATATTCATCGTTAAGCAAAGAAGCATTTTATATAAAGATAACAAGATAATTACGACTCTACAAGAAACTAATTCCTAACTACAAGTAACTGATTTCTAGGTGTCTTACACATGTATAATTTTAAATATAATAAGTGCGAATCACAACTGCAAATTCCAAAATCTGTAATTCACAAACTTTTTAACAATATTTTAGATGAAGAAAGAGACATTTTGGAAGAGGAGATTTTTTGAGTTATAACAAGAGCCATGGATGAAGAAACATACTTTTTGCTAGAGCTCCTTTCTCAAACGGTGACCACTTGTGTGAAGTGTGAACGGTAACAATAACAAAGGTCCCTACTTATGTGAATAAAAATGATCAAAGGGTTTCACTCCTGCCTTCATGGTGACTCGAACCCATGACTTCGTACATAGGTAGTGGGATGATATAAATGAAGGAGAAGCAATGATTTGCTTTTTGGTAATAGGAGAACTGGAGAAGCAATAATGCAGCATCACTTTTCCTCCAGAGCAATTAGTGGTTCACTAGTTGTGGAGAAAAAAGCACAGGGACTATAGCTGTATGTAGAAGTAGAACTACAAAAGTTTCCCTAGTTATCTAAACGGCAGAAAAATTCAACTGATCATGTATCCAGAAATAAAAAAGTCTGGTACTGTCAAATACTTTTCCAGTACAGACTACTGTATCTAGTAATGTAGGTACTACTGTAATATCTTCTAATATAGGTACGACTTATACACACTGCAAACTGCGGAATACTTCCCTCGTGGCTCTCTGGGGTGTCCTAGAAAGTTCAAGAGTTGATACAGTTTGCAAAAGAACTTCCTTGCTGACATGCTATATATAAAGAACAACAGTCACAACTCAAATAAATTGGCATTACAATGACTTATTGTTTGATAGTAGGGAAATATATGTGACACTAAGCTACCTTGGAACCGGAAAAGATTTTACAAGCTTTAGTTAGGGGAGTTCTATTCAATGAAGTTGCAATACTATTGTTGCTCATGGTGTCTTCTGCACATACACATATACACAAAACTGAGAATTTGGCCAATGAATTTAATGCTGCAGAGACAACATATAGAGCAGTGCAACAAGCTTTCATGTCATTCTTCAATTTCAAATCCTATACAAAATGACTTCAATATATGGCAGTAAAGCACCTTTCGTTGCAGATTGATATTAGTACCAAGTACCAACATTGTCTTTTTGCAACTAAAGATTAGGAAGGATTAGCAAAATAATTGCATACTTGAAAGAAAGAGTGCACGCTGGCTAAGTTATGCGATTATAATTTAAGCACTAAAATGAAAAGGCAGTAGATTTATATTGAAGAAGAAACAACTGACATAATCTTGGACTATTGATTTAACTCGTAATACACAGTTTAGAGATACTTATAATCCCCATATAAAAACCAAAAATGGAGACTTTTTAGTCGGCAAGTTTCTTGGCCCTATTTTCCGTGGGCGGGTTTCTTGACTCGATTCGTTTTCTGAGTTAATAAGCCTCTTCTTTTTTTTTTTTCTTTTTTTTGGTTAACAAAAGTTTAGGTAAGAGGGAGACTTCCTTTCATTATCAGGGTCAGGGCAAACCTACGACCTCAACCCAACAGGACTTACGGACCTACGACCTCAACCCAACAGGACTTGTATAGGACGAGGTACCGACCCATCGCTCGACGAGGATCCTTACGCTTGGCCACGTTAGCTGTATACTGTGAGTGAACTTTTGTTTTAAATAATGATGCTTCCGTTTATTTCTTGAATTAATGCCTTATTAAATTATCATATCATTTTATCGAGCATCAAATTGGTTTTGGATTATAACTTGATTTATTGATTGGTTTTCCGTTATGAATTTCGGATATGAGTTTGTTATGCTCGGATTTGGATTTATTGATTTTCATTGATTTTCGACGAATTATCTTTTGAGGTGATTTCCGAAATTAAGTATATTTTTATTCGTCAATTTTGAGATTTTTGAAAAATTTTCGAAAAAGGGATTTTCAAGGGAATTATATTCATATATTGATTCTCGTTTATCTGTTGATGGTTTTGAATATATTCTTTTGGCGTGTGGGACACGTCATTGATGTATTTGAATTATTACGAGATTCTCCAAGTACGGTTGAGGAATCGTACTCGTGTTTTTTTTTTTTGCGAGATTTGGATAAGTTTTATGGATTTACTGGTTTTCGAATGTTTTTCCTATTCCATACTGACGGTGATTATTTATTATGCTAGCATGTAGTCCGCCTTTGTGGTGACATGATGGGATCACAGAAGCCTGTTCGCCTTTGTGGCAGTAACTTTGAAGCCTAGTATCTTATTCGCCGCACTTAGTGGCGTAAAGGTATATACGGGAGTATGGGTGTACTTTAGCTGGGGAGCCTATCACCAGAGCCTGAGAGGCTCACTCGTATAGCTATCATCTTCCCCTATTTATACTTTATTATTTCAACTAGCGGGACTATGGGTGTACTTTAGCTGGGGAGCCTATCACCAGAGCCTGAGAGGCTCACTCGTATAGCTATCATCTTCCCCTATTTATACTTTATTATTTCAACTAGCGGGACTTGTCTGATTTTACTTAACTAGCTAGGCTAGCTTGTTTTTACGAGATTCTCGTATTTAAAGTTAAATATTTTATCAAAGTTGCATGCATCGAGGTTTTATAAGTTTAAAAACGTGGGAAAGTATAAAAATCTCTCTTCTTGTTATTTATTTATTTTTGTCCACTCACGCTAACGTTTTTAAATGCTTTCCCCTGGGCCTTTTGGTTTCAAATGCCCAGATTGCAGAGTAGCTGGTTCGGCACAGTAGGATTCAGGGGCATAGCATCTGCTGCTATTGTTTTCTATATTGTAGGTTATTTATTAAACCTACTTGTATCATGAATTCTTCCCTCTTTTAGATTGCTCTGATGGCCTGTGGGACAAATGTTTTAAAGGTTGAGAGTTACACATGTGTATTTGGAATATGTTGTATTTTCATATTTCAATTGTTTATTGTGGAGTTGTCACGATTTGGGGAGCAAAGTGGCTTCAGGAGAATAAGGTTGGTTTAGTAGGAGTTTTGATGTATTTTATACAGGTTTTGGATAGTCCATTTTTAGGGGTGACTTTGCTAAATTTTTGTAGAGTTATTCCTAGGTGGGGCCCTGTTTGAACCTAAATTTGGCAAGGCCTACGTGACATTAAGCCAGGTCGCACATGAAGCAGGCCTGGGTCATAGTGAGCCGTGATATAATAAATATTTAGCCGAGGCCCGACTCACTTCAGCTGAGGTCCGGCTCACTTCACCTCAGCCGAGGTCCGGCTCCCTTCACCTCAGCCGAGGCCCGGCTCACTTCAGCCAAGGTTCAGCTCACTTCACCTCAGCTGAGGCTCGGCTCACTTCAGGCTCACTTCACCTCAGCCGAGGCCCGGCTCACTTCAGCCGAGGTCCGACTCGCTTCACCTCAGCCGAGGTCCGGCTCACATGAGTCGATTTCTGGTTTACTTGTGGCTGAGAAAGTCCTATCCAAAACCCGTCAGAGACACTGATAGCATGACATTATGAGCAGATAAATGCCAACTTCTACGTTACAGCACTAAGTGTGGCTATTACAAAATAATCATTGAAGAGTCATGATGGCGGATTGTCAGTTATGCACATCAAAGGAATTTTATTCTTAGAATTCAATTTGTAATCAATCCAGTCTCAACAATTAAGGCTGAGATTGTACGTATTAGTTTTGTTATCTTTATTCTGTACTATAAAAGGGGCCGTAGACATCTTTGTTAAAGGTCCTCGACCAAACGCTCTACGCGATTACACAAATTTTATCTCAATACATTTCAATATTTCTGCAACACTTATCAATCTTCACGTGTTTATCTTATTGCTTTCTTTACTGGTACTTATCTTTCCTGCACTTTACTTTGTTGCTCTTTACATTTAAGCAGTTTATCTTCCTGCACTTTATTTGCTGCACCTTTACATTCCTGCACTTTACTTTGTCTTTACCTGCACTTTTATTTTCTGTTGTTTACTTTATCTCAATACATTCTTGCACTTTCGTTTATGCTATTTATTTGTTGTTATTTACTTTACATCATTTACTTTATTCAAAATCACAAAAAGAATTATCATCACTCCACTTTCACCTCAATCACCGAGTTACACAGCACGAAGACTGCGGCTAGTTAAGGCCGATCCGTGCTAAAGTCCTTGCATTCAAGGCAGAGAGAACCCCACGGCCGAGATCGATCCTTCCTCGGCCAACAATCAACTGATCATAAGTCAGATCGGCGCAAGACCTACAATCTATAACAAAACCTCGCTTGGCCCACCAGCCGCGAGTTGGCACGCCCGCGCACACGTCACCAAGCCAGAAGGACGCGTGTAAGCCAAGAAGACCTCGGCCGAGTGACACGTGGCCGAGACAATTTTTGAGCGAACATCTTTTGGCACGCCCAGTGGGACAACACTTGGTGAATGAATTACTATAAGCCAAATTTATGCAGCTCTTATGTTAACAATGATCAATGTGACCACAGTCAATTGTATGGTTATGATGGCAAATATAGCTATTCCATGTATAATAGTTTTGTTGATTTAAATAGTCATGCCGAGTGGGATCAACAAATTCCAATAATTCTATCTCAATATGGCTATGATCACCAATATGGCTATGATAGCCAACATGGTTACCAGAATTGTTCTATCAACCAATATGAATATGGGCGAACAGCCGATGAGTCGTATAACAATTATGATCAAACGGCTAGTGGACCATGCAATACTTATTATTCTAATTATAATCATAACCACAAAGATCTCTACGGCCAAACAGGGCCGTACAACAACTATGGTGGTTCAACTTGTCAAAATGCATGGGAAATTCAACAAGCCGCGCTACAGCCCCTGTACGATGATCAAGTTGGTCACAATCAAATGGTTGAAGAAAATGTAAGCTCTTGGAGAGGTGGTGTAAAATCTTTTGAAAAAGCCATAAATGTGAACAAGATCATTCGAAAAGAGGTGGCAGAAATAGGCACACAATTTTCTATTTTCAGAGAAGAGATGAAGTCACACCTGAATAAGATGAAGATGCTGAGACATCAAAAAATACTGAAGGAGGCATGCCATTGTAACCGCGACCATGACCTCAAAAAAGAAGTATCCATTGATGATCAGATAGAAATTCGGCCACCTGTTGTTCTTCCTTCAAATTTGGAGGCAAACATGGTAGGCCAAAATTTGCAAAATGTTAAGGAGAATGACCATCGCATGGTTGAGTGTACAATTAACGAGACTATTCATATGGATAGGTTTCTCGAAAAGAAAGTCGACCTCAACAATTCGCGGCTTGATGAAGATCTTAATCTTGTAGCCAAGGAATGTCGACTCGCTGAGCATAATGTGGTCAATGGTGGTGATCAGCTAATTCAAGATGTCATGCATGTTGACATGATTATTGGAAACAAAGCTGACTTGGAGAAGCCACTGTCAGATAAAGTGGAACCGAGTACATTTGAAGAGCATATAATTTCGGCTCACATGAAAGCTGAAAAGAAAACAAATCTCAATCATTCCCTTTGGTCAAAAAAGATCAACCTCAAAAATTTTGTAATTCATGCCGAGAATACAAAATGTTCAAAACTTGGGGTGAAACATTGTTGGCCACCTCCATAACGGCACATAAGATTTTTACATTTTGTTTTCTTGCTTTAGTTTCCGCAAAAAAATAAAATAAAATAATTTGAACGTCATTCGACAATGAGGACGACTTTGTTTATTAGTTCCTTCACCACTCGGCTCGAGCCGAGGCTCAAGGAATTAGGGAGGGAAGTCTACGATATTGCTTGACATGGGCTTGAATTAATCCAATTAATTGAAGGGAAGGAAAGTATATGCATGCACGTTTCCTTGGAAGACAAGAGCAGCATTATGGAATGCTCGGCAAACTCTGAGGCCAAGATTTATAAAAAAAAATTTCACAACTCATCAGCTTATGCCGAGCTATAAAAAAGAGAGAGAGAGAGACTCGACTAGAATTATTGTTCATGATGCTGAGCTATACCAATATTTATTATGCTAGTACCTTGAGGCCTAGTTACCTTAAAGGGAAAGCCACGGCTTGATTTGAAGCCGAGTTATAGAAAGAAAGGAGAGTTCGGCTAGCTTTCATGAAGCTGAAGTTCCAAAAAGTTTTTACGTCGACTAGACTTCATGAAGCCGAGCTCCATAAATTATTTGTGTTTTGACTCAGCTAGCTTTTATGAAGCCAAAGTTCATAGAAATATTTACCTTTAGATAGATTCATGAAGTCGAGATCTATAAATTATTTTAACTCGGCTAGCTATTTTTGAAGCCGAGGTTAAAAAAAAAAAAAAAAAAAAACGGCCAAGTAAGGCCGCGATCAGGTGGCAGCCCAGTTGAATTGCTTACAAAGAATGGAAGTGTACCAGACATGGCATGGTGTAGGTTGGAGCAGATGAGTTAGAAAAGGTAGGCCCTTGCCAAACCAAAGTACATCGGTAATCCTACAATCCCTTAACCACTCGGCATTGAAGCCGAAGCTCAAGGGACTGGGGGGGCTCTGTTTGAACCTAAATTTGGCAAGGCCTACGTGACATTAAGCCAGGTCGCACATGAAGCAGGCCTGGGTCATAGTGAGCCGTGATATAATAAATATTTAGCCGAGGCCCGACTCACTTCAGCTGAGGTCCGGCTCACTTCACCTCAGCCGAGGTCCGGCTCCCTTCACCTCAGCCGAGGCCCGGCTCACTTCAGCCAAGGTTCAGCTCACTTCACCTCAGCTGAGGCTCGGCTCACTTCACCTCAGCCGAGGCCCGGCTCACTTCAGCCGAGGTCCGACTCGCTTCACCTCAGCCGAGGTCCGGCTCACATGAGTCGATTTCTGGTTTACTTGTGGCTGAGAAAGTCCTATCCAAAACCCGTCAGAGACACTGATAGCATGACATTATGAGCAGATAAATGCCAACTTCTACGTTACAGCACTAAGTGTGGCTATTACAAAATAATCATTGAAGAGTCATGATGGCGGATTGTCAGTTATGCACATCAAAGGAATTTTATTCTTAGAATTCAATTTGTAATCAATCCAGTCTCAACAATTAAGGCTGAGATTGTACGTATTAGTTTTGTTATCTTTATTCTGTACTATAAAAGGGGCCGTAGACATCTTTGTTAAAGGTCCTCGACCAAACGCTCTACGCGATTACACAAATTTTTCTCAATACATTTCAATATTTCTGCAACACTTATCAATCTTCACGTGTTTATCTTATTGCTTTCTTTACTGGTATTTATCTTTCCTGCACTTTACTTTGTTGCTCTTTACATTTAAGCAGTTTATCTTCCTGCACTTTATTTGCTGCACCTTTACATTCCTGCACTTTACTTTGTCTTTACCTGCACTTTTATTTTCTGTTGTTTACTTTATCTCAATACATTCTTGCACTTTCGTTTATATTATTTGTTGTTATTTACTTTACATCATTTACTTTATTCAAAATCACAAAAAGAATTATCATCACTCCACTTTCACCTCAATCACCGAGTTACACAGCACGAAGACTGCGGCTAGTTAAGGCCGATCCGTGCTAAAGTCCTTGCATTCAAGGCAGAGAGAACCCCACGGCCGAGATCGATCCTTCCTCGGCCAACAATCAACTGATCATAAGTCAGATCGGCGCAAGACCTACAATCTATAACAAAACCTCGCTTGGCCCACCAGCCGCGAGTTGGCACGCCCGCGCACACGTCACCAAGCCAGAAGGACGCGTGTAAGCCAAGAAGACCTCGGCCGAGTGACACGTGGCCGAGAAAATTTTTGAGCGAACAGGCCCACAAGGCCACCTCAGATTTTAGGGTGAATTTTGGGGCAAGTCCTATCAGAATTTGGCCAATGAATTTAATGTTGCAGAGACAACATATAGAGTAGTGCAACAAGCTTTCATGTCATTCTTCAATTTCAAATCCTATACAAAATGACTTCAATATATGGCAGTAAAGCACCTTCCATTGCAGATTAGAAGCATTGCGTGACAAAATGACTCCAATATATGGCAGTAAGAAACTAAGAATTCCATTTTAGTACCAACGTTGTCTTTCTGCAACTAAAGGTTAGGAAGGATTAGCAAAATAACTGCATACTTGAAAGAAAGAGCGCACACTGACTAAAGTTACACGACACTAAACCAATAGTTTATGTCTCTTGATTGTGGATTCCAATTGACAATTTATAGGCTTACATCATCATATAGTTTTATAATTTAAGGACTCCAATGAAAAGGCAGTAGATTTATATTGAAGTAGAAATAACTGACATAATTTTGGACGATTAATTTAACACAAAAAACACAGTTCATGGATATTAGTGAGGAGAAATTTTGAAAAATGACCTTTTTTGGGTCACCAATTTGATTTCTAACCTTGTATTCTAATTCAGTTAAAAAATGACCATTTGAGATAACAAAAAGTCATGTAAACCCCTATTATTCATAACAGAGAGATTTCAACATCATTGCTCTTATATAACTTGGCAGGTGTCCTCTACCAAACACTTCCACCGATACAACTAAACATCATCGTGGGGTGTTTAAGTACCAAAGTAAGGAATTGTGGGCCAACCTCCCAATCAAAAAAGAAAAAACAATGAATTTAGCTAGTATTCCTTGCCAGAATGAGTATATTGATAATTGACTAGATTTGTACAGAGACTTCACCTGCCAACAAAAAAAAAACAGAAGAGTACTTTATCTATGATTGTCAAAATGTTAAAGAATAATTATGAGATATATATATATTGTACATCATTGGTCCAAGCAAAACAATTAGCAAGGAGAAACTGTTGTAAAATGATAAATTCCCTCAAGATAGAAGAACAAGCTGAAGACAATTGAATGATATATTAGAAAACATATTTGTTCATATACAGATGTTTCAAAGGAAGTTCCATGAGCAAGTGGAAGTGGTAACGAATTCCTTCTTTTCCAGAGCAAAAGGAAAACAAAAAAATAATAGAGGGAAGGGGTAATCGCAGCCTAGAAGCTCATATCAAGGTATATGCTTTGATTCAATTCATCCTTGTTGTGACTAGAATAAATCCTAAATCTTTAGAACATAATAAAATTAAATAGCAAGCATTGGACCTTTATTTGACCACTAATAATCCAAATCTACAAAAGAAAAACAAAAAGATTATTGATGTATATACCTTGAACACACAAGAGATTTGATTATGTTCCAAATCAGTAAGATAGATGTTTAAGTTTTGACTATATGAGAAGTTTGTTATCGTGGTAGAAATAAAAGGAACTAGCGATTCTCATGAGAGATAAGAGAAGAGTTCATTAAGGGTAATAAAGACTTTTTTTACTTTCATATGGTCATATTTTAACTAAATTAGAAAACAAAGTTAGAAATCAATTTGGTGACCAAAAAAAGGCCGTTTTTCAAAATATCTCATTAGTGAGATACAGGTACGTAGCAAGAACACAACATTCAATTTAAATGAATGATCTGTAATCTTATCTAGACGTATCAAATTACCGGAATAGTTCAAATGGGTACTCAGAACACTGGACCATAGAATTTTGAGAAGAGAAACCCACAGTTATAATCCCCATATAAAAACCAAAAATGGAGACCCTTTGTGGGCGGGTTTCTTGGCTCTATTTTCCGCGGGCGGGTTTCTTGACCCTATTCGTTTTCTGAGTTAATAAGCCTCTTCTTTAGAGCAAGTCCACTCGTTGAGGTTGGTTGGTCAATACTATTCACAGCTTTTTGCCTTTCATTTCCACCATCTAGGTTGGATGGTCAGATACTGTTCAGAAAAGGTCACTCTGAACAAAATTTTTGGTTGTTAATCATATCTGCCAAATTCGGTATTTTGGTTTTCGGTATTACCAATTTTATGACAACTAATTCTTTGTAATATAAATTAGAATGAACAAAATTAGGTTTTTCAATTTTATAGCCGTAAACTTTGTATTCATCTACTAATCATCGCTTTCTTTTGTATATATGACATCAAATTTTAGACATCTTCGATAAAACTAGGTTATTTAACCTTTTTCGACTAGGTTACTCAAAATACATGTACTATTAATGTAGTATATTGAGTAATATTCATACTATTATGAAAATTTTTATGTTTACTTCTTAATATAGATGTATGTGTATTGAAAACCACAATATATAAAGTTAATATTTAGATAATCAGTAGATTCGGTATTTACCAAAACTAAACAAACTTTTTTAGTAATTTTGAATTGATCTGCCTCGATTACTAAAAAGTTGGTTTACCAAACCTAAAGTATCTATTGGTATTCAGTCGGTAATTACCAAATCAAGTGACAGCCCTAATCCACTTTTCCCCACCCACTGATATCATTTTAAGTTACCCCAAGGGCTTTACATTTTCCTGTTTAATTCCATGTTATATATTAAAGAATCATTATGCTTTTCGGCCTTTCATTTATTGGACCCCTCAGTACTGGGTTTGATCGTAAACTAATTAAAACTTTGCAAATGAAAGTCTCAATTGAATTTTTCTTTCCATCATAGAAATTGATTGTTTCTTGATTTGTCTAGGTAAACCACAATTGGATGATAGAACAAGACTCTTTTTGTACCAACTTGGGGTCAGCTTCTGTTTCCTAAACCTTGAAAAGAGTTCAGATTATGATACGACAAACACAATGCCTTTGGCCTTAAGCCAATCCTCAATGGCACGGTACTTTCATTTTTGTTCTCTTTTGAAGAAGAACTGTGTATGCCAATTTGTTTCTTGGTCAATTTTTTAAATTTGACTTCTTTCTCGGTTGAGATGTGAAATTTATGTGCAGGTAACAACTGGGTGGTATAAAAAGATGGGAGAGAAGAATCCGGTTCCACTCTTCATTTTTCAGATTCTGTTCAATAGCCAAATTGACTCCCAAAAGAATGGCCTGACCCTCTGCAGCTTCGGCTGAGCTCTCACAAGATCGCTTTGCACCACCGCCAATCACCGAGCTGCTATGATCACGAATCACAACTCCTAATCCCCCAGAAGAAGGGCCGGCCCACGCCGCATCACAATTCACAATTGATGGTTCCCATCGGGTTTTGAAGGTTGCAGCGGTAGCTGGAGTTGGAACTGTGGTGGCTGCCAGACACAGGCCCGACTTGAGGACAAGAGATGGGGAAGGTTGCCGATGTTGGTAGACGAACTCACAGCGAGCCTTCCAAACCAAGGTAAACACCCACTTGTTGTCGCTAGCTTTGGAATGTAAATCAGAAATGCTTAATAACCATTTATCAAGACTAGTTACCTGTTGTTTGTTGATTTTGAGTCCTAATGGTGATCCAAACCATATCGTGTCAACCCAAGGACATAGAAGTAACATGTGCTCCATAGTTTCAGCAAATAGGGCAGGTTGGGGAGTTAGTAAGCCTTCTCCGATATAAATTCTGGAGAGAAGGAGCAGCTCCGTTCAAAGCCCCTCCAAAATAAATGCTTAATCTTTGGCAAATAGGATCCACTGAGTGAGAAGAGCTTGTATCAGGGGAAGACAAATTAGTTTCATGTGAATGAACCCAGTGGTACCCTGATTTAACAGAGTAGGATCCATTCTTATTCCAAGGCCAGATTAGGCGATCAGATCCTTCCCTTACCCTAATAGGAATAGCCAAAATAGTGTCAATCACCTCAGGACGGGTTAAATGAAGAATTTGGTCCAAAGCCCAGGTTCAGGTATCCCAATCAATGATCTCACTGACCAGAATAGGAGCATTCCTTGGAACAGGGTTTATAGTTTGAATCGGTCCATTGTTTGGAGGGGGGAACCAATTATCAGATCAGATGTATGGACACCTTGGTTCATACTCGTGGCTGTTACCAACTTTTTACATGAAAGAGCGCTTAGTGTCTCTCACAGAGATGCTGGTGTCAATTAAGGGGAGACAGCTGGGCCTGATTCATATATATATTGGCCAGATTCACATATATTATGGGAAGACAGTTTTGGCCTGATTCACCATAAGTTTTGTGATTGTTATCGTGGTCTGCACTTCATTTTACACCAATTTATTTCATTATCCTTGCTCAATTTGGTTTGTAAAACTCCTAATCCATCCAAACTTTTAATTTTGTTGATATATTTCAGTTTCAATCCATTTACAGTGCAATGTAGGACAACGAGGGGTTATGGTGTTTAAGGTCTTAGAAGAGTGAAGTTTAGGGTTATAATCTGCGGGGAGAACGGGAATACATATTGGCCCTTATGCAGAGCCATAGAAGATACGCTAAATAGACCTAACAGTTGTATCACTCTCCTTAATGACTTCTAGGATATTAATGACTGACTGAACATGCATTAGGAAAACTAAGACATGACCCAAGAAAACTCTAGTAGACACAAGAAGACTCTGTATCAAACTCTGTAACTTTGATATTTATCACTGAATCTGAACTCATCTGCAGATCTCGGTCTGTGCAGGCTGGATTTCACGCCAAGCAGTCGATACATGATGGTCGGTGGACACAAGGGCCATCTAGCTATTGTAGACATGAAGCAAATGAGCCTGATCAAAGAATTTCAGGTATGAGGATACTGAAAAGTGATGCCTTTTTGGTCTGATACTGGTTTTTACTGTACTTCAGTGCTTCTGCGCTTCTGCAACCATGTTCACATGTTCCATACTTCGAATGCAAAGTTTCAATATACTAATGATTACAAGTTTAGAGACAAAAGTAATCGATCATAAATGTTTGTTGAAACTTGGTACCATTTACTTTATATCGTACATCAGTTTTCTGGGAGAGGAAAGTTGGAATGCATGCAGGTAGAATTTGCATAATCTAAAGTTTGACCTATGTAAGTTGGTTTTCCACCTTTTGTTTTCTAAGGTTTATGTCTAAGACTTTGGTTATGCAAACCTCTTGCTTTCTAAGTTTTATGTGTAAGACTTTGGTTATGCAAATCTTGAGGTCAATATAGTTTTGAGTAAAATTCTTAGTACAATGTGATTGTAGCTTTCAACTGTCCAAAGGTGAGTGGACCTTTTGGTTCTAGATGGGCGAACATGACAGTAATCAATGCTGTGAATAGTTTTCTGAATGTGCAGTTGGGTCTTAGCTGGAGAACTGTTTTCTGTTTTTCAATGATGTAGTGGAAAATTAGATGGCGTTTATTTGTACTTCAAGGTTTGAGTGGAATATGGACTGATTGGAAAATTGCTGATTTTCTTCTCAGGTTAAGGAGACAGTTCTTGCATGGTGAGACGATGTTTGCTGCAGCCCAGAAAAAGTATAAAACCATTTGCTGTAATTAATTATTGGCCTGAGTTTGATATAATTAAAGTTAGTGTTCTTTGAATTGGTTGTCTTTCAAATTCACATGGTTGAATGCTTTGGTCTGTTGCCCAAAAGTGTATTGTCATTACTGTTAGGCTTCTGTTTTTTCTGCCCAATTTTTGTTTTGGTTTAAACAGTATAATTTAAACTCATGGTTGTTAACAACCTGTGCTTTTTGGTTAACTGCAGACTTCTTTATTTATTATTACTTTTTTGTTTTACGTATGGTGATAAGAATATTTGGCCAGAACTTAGTTAATGATCGGCACTCTCATTTAGTGTCCTGCTCCAGTTTGTCTTCTCTTTAATAAATACCTGATATGAAAAAGTGTTCAATGTATTCTGCAAGTGTGTTTGAAATTTTCTCATTCATTACATGTCTCCACTTTCCTGGAGTTAAACAGTGGTTGGAGCTGAAAGAAGATTCCAATGTTCAACATTTCTGATTTTTTTTTTCCAGTTCCATTGTTCGAGTAGTCTGACTAGTCAAGAGTTCATTATGATTTTGATGTGATTAAGTAAATAGTTTTGAGGTGCATCGAGATGGAGTTTGGAACTAAAGTTATATCTCTTATTATGTAGGAACATGGTGCAGCTTTAAGGCTTTGTTATCTTGAACAACACCGACTATTGGCGTCAATAAATGAATATGGTCAGCTTCATTATCAGGATGTAACAGATGGTCGGATGATAGGTAGTTACAGGACAGGCTTTGGCCGTACTGATGTGTGCAGGTAAACCACCACAATGCACTTCTTGCTTTGGGTCATTCAGGTGGTAAAGTTACCATGTGGTGTCCTACAAGCTCTTCTGCTGTTATTGAGATGCTGTGCCACAAGAGGCCCATCTCGGCCATAGCTTTCCACCCTAGTAATCGTGATCTCATGGCCACATCTGGGAAAGAGAAAAAAGTTAAGCTTTGGGACGTGAGGAATCTTAAGTGGCCACTCCAAATGTTACCAGGTCAGGCAGAGACTGGATTTCAGTCAAAAGGGTCTGCTCGCTCGTGGAACTGGGTCTTTTCTACAGGTTCTGAGAGATTCTTCTGGGACTCAAAAGTACGAGAAATATATGACTCATCCATTAGTTAAAGGTTACCAAATAGAAAAGGTGTTGTTTCGACCATATGAAGATGTTTTATGCATAGGGCACTCCATGGGGTGGTCTAGTATTCTGATTACTGGTTCTGGGAACCCCAATTTTGATACATGGGTGGCGAATCCATTTGAAACACCTAAACAGAGAAGAGAGAGGGAAGTGCACCCTACTTGATTAGCTCCCACCTGAGACAATTATGTTGATCCCACAAAGATTGGCACAGTGAAACCTCCAAGAAAAGTGAAGCCAACAAAGGATGAGAAAGAGGCTGAGCTGGAAGCCGCTGTTGAAGTTGCCAAGGACATTGTCCCAAAGAATAAAACAAAGGGGAGGAGTAAGCCAAGTAAGATGAAGAAGAAGAAGCAGGAGATAATTGCCAATGCGAAGAGACCTTTCTTGGAACAACAAATGAAAGGGGACGAACAAATGGCTACAAAGAAGCAGAAAGGAATGGAGCAAGTGGAACTACCAACATCTTTGCAGTGGTTTTCTCGCAAGAAAGCGGCTACATGATTGTGCTAAGGGAGACTGTTATTAATAAATTTTAGTTATCGCTTTCTAGCAACTGTAATGCATTCTAATGTTATTCATTTGTGGTATGTGTTCTTATCTTGAGTTGGTTCTTTTCTACAATTTTGTATCATGTATCAAAAATTTACATGCCAAACAAATGGAAAAATATTCATGATGTTTACAGGCTTGGTTTCCACCATACTGGCCATGTCTTGTTCAAGTTGGGTAAGGACATGAAAAGCACATAATTTGTTGTGTAATGGTTGTTGACGTTTTTAGCATGCTAATTTTTTGTTCACTTCGCTTCTCAGATATTACTCATGAATGTACTAATTTTAAGCCTACAACAAGGCGAAGACCCATGAAGGGAAAGAATCTGAAGATAAAATTTGTGAAAGACGAACTGTACAGATATAGTGGTACAAGAAAATCACTATACCAGAGTATAGAGTAATTCGGTGTATGTTCGTTGGTATTTGGCCGAGTTACGATTTTGACAAAGTTTCACCGTTTTAATCTGATAATCTTTGGTGTTTGTTGCTGTTTTTCAATTTGGTTTGTTGTTATTTGGTTTCTGTTGTTCTTAGTTTTAGAATAAGTCCCCCTTCTGTTGAGAGGGGGTTTGGGTGTTTTCAGGTTGCGTCGATGCCATTGTTTTGGTATCTTGGTTGTACTGTAGTGCCATCTCTATGGCTCGGTCTGGTGGCCGTGCCGGCTGGTTATCGATGTGATGATGAATTACCCTCGCACGTGGTCTGGCGGTTTTGGGACACGGTGCTTGAGAGGGTGTTGCAATTCATCATCATATTGGTGGTAGGGTTGTATCTTTACACTAGAGGTTGGCTGCTACCCATGGTAGCCCGAATGCAAGGGCGAATTAGGTGGTTGGATGTTGGGCTTTTTTGGCTCACAGAGGTCGGTCTTTTTGGCAGTTCCGCCACTATGGTTCTAGTTTCGAAGGAGTGTTGTGGTTTGATACCACATATGGTTACTCATGTTCAATGTAATATGTTTGGTTATTAATGAATTTTCCTATTCTAAAAAAAAAAAAAAAAATCTGATAATCTTTATTTTCAATACATTCCGATTAAAAAACTAAAATTTAAGATCAAATGATCATAGCAAATATTGATTATCACAAAGTTTTTTTTTTTTTTTTTTTTGAGAATATAGATCCTTCAAAGTTTCAAACCCTAATGCATTACAAATTCCATCTACAAATGTTACAGGTCCAGATTCAACAATCCCCCCGACTATCAACCATGGCTGTGTCATTTAATTATACACTGGAAAACCAGAAAAATCAGATCACTTGCATACATTCAGTTCAAATCACAAACGAAACCAACTCTCTGATAGTTTCTCTTTCTTTTGCTGTCAACATATAAGCCAAATTGTAGAGTAGCTGAAATTGATTTGAATTTATTTACATATTGTGTATGATCTGATATTCTGATCTTATGTTGTGAATCACAGTCTACTTTTACCGTACTTCAGTTGAGTTGAGTTGAGAAATCCTTTGATCCTCTTTTTAAGAGAGAGAAAAAAAGTTGAGAGGAATGTTGTTGTTTTTGCACAGGCTTTTCAGAGTTGTATGATTTTGATAAATTAAGCCATCAGCGTCCGAAGCTCCTTAGAAATCAAGCTCACACATAAAACACTTAATGCTGTTACTTCAGAGTTCACACCACTCTTTCTTTAACTTTCTCAAGCTTAGCAGACTTTGCAGCTTCTTAATATCTTTTATGCTACAATACATGCATCACCAACTTAAAGAACAAAACCAAACCACATCACCGTTCCAATTGTAGAGAGATAATTTAATCAAATAAATACAAAAATTGATCATCATCTCTGCTAGGAAATGGAAACGGAAATGGTCTGTTTCTCCTTCATATGGCATGTCGTTGTCAAATCCATCGATCATGTGTTCAAGGCTTCAAGCAAGACCCTAGAACTGTGGAATCAACAATGAGTTCAAACAACAGGATCCTACACACAGAATATGCAAGCCCTCTGAGACGTGGCCAAATTGATCAGAGCAAGCCCTCTGTCGGTGTCATATCATTTTGAAATTGATCCTTTTGTGCTTGATGTGAGCAATCTTGGGCCAATCTTCACCCGTCTCTCTTTGGCACCGTTTCTCAAGCAAAGGACATTTGCTGATATCTAGACGAGAAAGAGAAGAGGGTAGTCCACTATCAGGCAAGCAACGCAGAGCAGGGCAACCCGTAATCTTCAAGGTTTTCAGAGAAGTGGGTAGCCCACTATCTGACAAGCACCGGAGCGCAGAGCAGTCGTCAATAACCAATTCTTGAAGAGAGTTGAGATGGCCAAACCACTTGGTGCAGTCGATGGTCTCACAACTCAGACGGCTGATCTCGAGATATGTGAGAGTGCTGGGAAACAGCCCCTCCTGCTCCTCCGCAAACCAATCTACGTTTTCGTCGTAGTCAAAATCAAGTGACAATCTTTCAAGAGACTGAAGAGAGGCGAGTGTTCGGAGACCCTTGTTCAGATTCTGCATACTCTTTGCATTCACACTCTTTACAGTCGCTGATGTCAAGTGATTTTAACTTTGACTGGAATCCATCTGTTGGAAAACATTCGAATTCTGGGCATTGCCATACCGTCAAAGACACAAGAGATGGGAGACTGTCTGACGCTAATCTACCGGTAAGATTGGGACAGTCTATCACTTCAAGTTGAACAAGATTAGGAAAAATCCCACCCTCATTATTTTCACCTCCAACATAAGACCATTCTTGCCACCCACTCATATTGTAGAATATTAAAACCCGTAGATATCTAAATGGTTTATTCACACAAGTAGCAGTATTGCCCTCACCACAAAAGAATTCGGAACCTATGGACACCACTCCATGAAACCCAGAAATATCAAGCTCTGTGAGGGAAGGTAGCTGTCCCAATGGTGGCAAGGAGATACAATTCTCACAATTAGCAAGTTTAAGATAAACAAGAGCAGAGGAAGAATAATATTCTGACCAACCTGCAAACATTTTGCCTCCATAACCTTCAATTGTAAGCCTTTCCAGGTTCATGTGAGGTTGAAGATTCTCAAGCACTTCTCTTTCTTCAACAGTATTATTGCCTTCTTCACTTGAATCCCTTCCTCTCCAAATCAAAACCAATTCCTTAAGAAACTTCTTGTCCCTCAGTATGTAGGCCTCCAAACCGCTGCTGTGCACAAGCTCTGAGATACAAAGAGTTCCGCGCAATTTTTCAAGCTTCTTTAACTCTGCCAAATTCTCCCCAGCATTGTGTTTGTCTAGCACAAACTCAGGTAACATCTGGAGATCTTTCAACTTACCCATTTGTGGTGGCATCTTTTTTATCCCTGTAAATGATACATCCAGATGGCTCAAGTTGATCAATCTTCCCAAGTTGGCTGGCAGCTCAGTAAGGTCCCAGCACTCTGACAACAACAATGCTTGCAAGTTATACAAAGTACAAACTGTATCAGGTAACCTTTTGATGAAAGTCCGAGACAAGTTCAAGTACGTAAGATGTTTGAAGTTGTTAATTGAATCAGGCAATTCCTTAATATCGTACCCATCTAACTTGAGCACTCTTAAACATTGTGATTTTGGCAATATATCACATTTTTTTTCGAACATCCATCTCCAACGTGGTTTTAATGATAGAAAATGCGCAAACATTCAGCTTGCTGTAAAGCCTCAAACATCCCTATGGTAGCAGCTTCATGATGATAATCGGCTTCATGAGGATAATGACACGCTGGCTTATCTGAAAAATGACGAGTCTTGCTCAAACTGTCAGGTGAATCACTGCCCTCCCACCTAAAACAAAATTCTCCAGATACAAAGCTTGCTAAATCATTGATAAGGTCATGCATGATGAAATATCGATCAGAAATTGATGAAAGTTGAAAAAATGATCTTGAGATTAGATCATTGAAGTAGTCTTGTCCGACTTCTTCTGCCGTTTTGTTTTTTTTATGTTGCAATAGATCTTCAGCCTTCCACAAGTAAACCAACTCTGATCTTTCAAATTCATAGTTCTTGGGATATAGTGAACAATAGGCAAAACAACGCTTGAGATGTAGAGGCAGATCTAGATAGCTCAACCATAGAGATGGCAGAATGTCACTCTCATCCGGTGAGAACTCCCACATGTCGCTGTTCAATATACTTTCCCATTCCTCCACTAACAATTTAGAACGTAAGAGACCCCCAAGGGACTTAATAGCCAAAGGAAGACCATTGCACTTATAAACAACTTGTCTACCGATTTTTTCAAGATTCGAGTGTGCACCAACAGCTGCATTTTTGAAGGCATGTTTTTCGAATAATGACCAGCTATCTTCCTCAGACATTGGCCTGAGATGCTGAGCTTCAAGGCTACCCATCATACGTGCAACATCTTGACTGCGTGTTGTGACAATAATCTTGCTTCCATGTGCTCCAAACTCAAGGGGACGCATTAAGAATTCCAACTGGTTATAATTCTCGTTCCAGATGTCATCAAGAACAAAGAAGACCCTTTTCCCCCTCAAAGTTGCCTGCAACTCTGATAGAAGCAGATCTAGGTTTGTGCTTTGGCAACGTTCTGGGGTGAGGGACTCATAAATGTGTTGCCAGATCCTAAAAACATCAAATTCTTTTGAAACGCAAGCCCATGCTTGGAGGTGAAAATGTTCCTTCACTCTAACATCATTGTATACAAACTGGGCAAGGGTGGTCTTCCCGATTCCACCCATACCCACAATAGGAATCACACCTATTTCATTGCCAGTCTCATCATCTGATAGCAATAATTTAATCAATCTTTCTTTCTCTTCATCTCTTCCATATACAGACTTTTCTACCAAAGAAGTTGACGGTAGTGTTTGTGATACTCTGTGTCCAGCGGTTACTTTCCAATCCAGGGCATCTTTTGTCTGCTTTGAAATGTTGTCTAGTCTTTCAAGAACTTGCCTCTGCCCTGGAGTATATTAAAGCTGAGTCAAGAGCATGAGATGGAGTAGAGATGGGCTCTTGTACCTTACTCGTGCTACTCCCATATTCGTGTTCTATCTTTTGCCTCAATGCTTCAGTTTTGATCTCCTGCAACAGGTCGTCAGCCTCATAGACGGCCTCTTTAAGCTTATGCAGCCATGGCTTCACAGTCGTTTGGAATTTCAGTTGCTTCCCCTCGGCGTCATCAAGAACAGGGTTAACAGACAACAACTTCTCCTCTAATTCCTTCTGAACATCACTTAGGGACACACAACCTATCTTGTCTTGAATCACTGTAACGATCTTTTGGATGAACTTTGACTCATGCCTACAAATTGCAATCAAAATTCAAAATAGAAGTTTATCATACAAGCTAGCCAGCTATGAGTCTATCAATTTCAAAGAATTAGATATGCGATTAAAATCAACAAAGTACATGGCTTTAGTTATGATCTAATTTACAAAGTACCCGTCAGCTTCATTTTGTAAATTCATTCCTGCTAGATCTGCAACTTCTTTAAGTGCTGCCCGCCATCCATTCAACTTCTCAGAGGATTGAGTTTTCCGGTGTCTGGTAAATGCTTTTGCAACACTTGCAGTCTGCTTCCTCAGATGGGACGGATCAACGTCGTAGAAGACTGGTAAAACGAAATGATTGAAGGTCCTCCTGCGTTCTAGGATCATGACAAGCTCGTCGAGGCACCATTTGGAAGAGGCGTAGTCTTTCGAAAACACAATCACAGAACTTCGCGACTGTCGAATGGCCTTGTCAAGCTCTTCCTTGATATTTTCACCTCTTTCGAGTTCTGGGTTATCCCGGAAAGTTCGAAATCGGGCGTTGACAAGGGCCTACCTGTGTATATAGATACACGCCCCTTTTCCTCTCTTTTACTCTACCCTTTTGCTTTTGGAAGACCTTGTGACCTTGGAACAGAGCCATGGATGAACCAAAAAAACTGTGCTGAGAGAAATCTCAAAATTCTGGTGGTTTCTCAGTTGAGTGCGAATTGGGTTCCAAATTCCAACCTTTTTTTTTTATCCTGTTCCAAATTCCTACCTGGGTAGAAAATACACGCTCGGACGCTTCCTTTCCTCTCTTTTACTCTCTCCTTGTTTTTCTTGGATTCCCCTTTCGGCCTTTCCTTTTCTTTTCCTCTTCACTTTCCAGTCCAAGTAGTAATAAACTAATGAATTTTTCTATTGGAACCTTCAAATTTACTCACTTGACCTCTATACTTTCCAAATTCCTACCTGTGTAGATAGATACACGCCCCTTCTCCTCTCTTTTACTCTATCCTTTTGCTTTTGGAAGACCTTGTGACCTTGGAACAGAGCCATGGATGAACCAACAAAACTGTGCTGAGATACACGCTCGGACAGTTGGGTGCGAATTGGGTTCCAAATTCCAGCCTTTTTTTTTTTATCCTGTTCCAAATTTCAGCCTTTTTTTCCTCTCTTTTACTCTCTCCTTTTTTTCGTGATGACATTTTACTCTCTCCTTTTGCATTTGGTGGGGTGGGATTCCGCTTTCGGCCTTTCCTTTTCTTTTCCTCATCACTTTCCAGTCCAAGTAGTAATAAACTAACAGGGAAAATTTTAAGAACAGTACCTGAAGCATAGGCCGTTCCGAAGTTCAGTGTATTTAGTTTCAAAGAATTAATTTTAGTACATGAAGTTCAAATCCCGACCCACTTTTAGTACATGATGTCAATAACACCGTTAAACTTATGAAATTATTCAATTTTTAAAGGATAATTTTGGGTTTTCACCTATCTCTCTGTCTCTGTCTCTGGGAC
The DNA here is from genome assembly GCA_024704745.1 of Rosa lucieae. NCBI lineage: Eukaryota > Viridiplantae > Streptophyta > Magnoliopsida > Rosales > Rosaceae > Rosa > Rosa lucieae. The sequence goes on from CM045492.1 coordinate 26,930,685, forward strand.
ACCCATTTCTAGGCATCTTTCTTCTTCTTCCTCCTTTTTCTCCTCCTTCTTCTTCCTCTCTCCCTCCCTCTCTCGGACACCCATTTCTGGGTATCTTCTCCTTCCTTCTTCTTCTTCTTCTTCTTCTTATTCCCCCCCCCCCCCCCCCCCCCCCCCCCGATTTGATTTGGATACCCAGATTACTTGATTTTTTCTCTCCTTATTCTTCTTCCTTCTCCTCATCCTCCTCCTTCCTCCCTCCCTCTCCGATATCAAGTTTTATTTGGACACCAAATCTAATTTTCTTCTCCTTTTTCTTCTTCTTCATTCTTCTTCCTCCCTCCCTCCCCGATTTGATTTGGACACCCAAAATCTGGGTACCCAAATATGATTTTCTTCTTCTCCTCCTTCTTCCGTCTTCTTTTTCTTCTTCTTCTTCCTCCTTCTCCTTCTTCTTCTTCTTCTGCAATTTTTCTTCTTCCTTCTCCTCCTCCTTCTTCTTCTTCGTCTTCCTTCTCCTTCTCCTTCTTCTGCAATTTTTTTTGTTAATTCATGAAGAGACGAATTTGCCCTTACAAATTTGACTAAAATCAGATTGACTAACGGGGGATATAACTGCATACATTTATGTACCAAAGTTAATTCTTTTAAACCAAATACACCGAACTTCGGAATGACCTATACTTCATGTACTATTCTTAAAATTTTTCCAAACTAATTATGCATTTGCAGCTGGAAAGCACTAACATTTCTGTTCAGGCTTATCCAAATTTCGTTTTATTTCATTAATTATTGAATGGGTTGCCACTAGTGATGGAATAATTAGTTTGCCAAAAGAGAAAAAGTGATGGAAAGATTAACGTATAAGCAGTAGAGATTTACCAATAAAAAGCCAGAGTGAATCAGTAAATACTTTCTCTATAGTCTGTATAGACTACTATATCTTTTAAAGTAGGCACTTCCGTAATATCTTCTAAGAGCATCCCCAATGGTGGTACCTCTAAGAGTAAGTTCACTGGGCTCTCTATTGCTAGAGCACCACGTCAAAAGCAAGGTTTGGGTCACCATTTTTGAACTATTCATGCTTCCACCGGTGTTGGTGCAAGACCACAGTGGGAGGCCCAGGGGAGGATCTCGGGTAGGAGGGTGAGTGAGCCTGTGACCCAGGATATCACGCAAGCCCAAAAAGAAGAGGGTCGGGGAGACGGGTCGTGCTGCGGAATTGAAGGCCAGTCGCTTGTCTTCTAGCGGCGACAAGACAGCAGGCGCGTTGTAGCCATGTTTTTGTCGTTTAGTAGCGTGCTGGAGGAGACGTGGCGTGTAGCCGTTGGGCTACTTTGCATATTTGAATGAAACAGTCCACAGATCTGGACCGTCGCTTATGATAATGAAATGGATCTGACGGCTATAAATCAACATTTGCAGAGTTTAAAAAGAAAAAATACCATTAGATTACAACGGTAACAAATTTTTTTTTTCTTCTATAAATACCTCACCTCCTATTTTACTTCTCACACCAAAAAAATCATCTTTCTTCCTCAAAATTTTTTTGTCCTTCTCCTCATAGTTTTCATAATCTACAATTTTTTTATTCCAATATGAGTGTACGAGGCAATACGATTGTCCAACCCGTAGAAGATCCAAGTATTGACGGGACATGTTGGCAGACTAATGAAGACATTCAATTGTGCAAGTCTTGGAGGGCTATTAGCCAAGATCTGTCAAAGGGTACGGAACGAAGAAAAGATGAGCTATGGATAGAGGTACGCCAACACTATGCCGAACATTGGGATGGATATGTCCGATCATTGCAAGCTTTTCAAGGGAGGTGGAAAACCTTGAAAGTTGAACTTTATGCTTGCCATTGTGCGTTAAGGCAAGCGAAAAGTTGGTACAAGAGCGGTGCGAATATGATTGATGAGGTATGAATTTGTAGTGTAACACGAATATTAATTTTTATGATTCTTTTAGTGTATATTAAAATTTAATTAGTTGATACATCTTACTATAAATTATGAGTTGAAATATCTTGTTGATAATTATACTTTAAATTATTAGTAGATATATTAAAATTTAGTTGATAATTATACTTCAAATTAGTACTTCATAATCAAACTTTAGACTTAAATATATTTTAATTATACATTATACTCACCTTATACTTAAAGTTAGTAGGTGATGTTGGTGGATTTAATTAGTTGATACATTGTACCTCATTTATATTTGTACTAATAGATTTATATTTTTTTGTTTAAATTAACATAGCTACGTCAAGCACAAGATTTGTGGAGAACTGCGATGACCAAATCGAAAGGAAAACAAAAAAAAGGTGATTTCATTAGTTTAGAATGTTACGAGATTGTTAAGGGGTTTCAACAATTTAGTGACATTCCAAGCCATTCCTCTTCGGCTGGAGGAACTGAAAGGATGCACACACAACAATCCGTTCCTGATCTCATGTCCAGTTGGATATAGATGCAAATGAGGTAAACGCCGATGCAACTCACAATCCTTCGGTGAGGCCTCAAGGAAAGAAGGCTGCCAAAGAAGCTATTTGGAAAGGAAACAAAGCATCTAATGATTCCAGTCCTCTGACATCCGTTGTGGAGACTATAGCAACCAACCAAACATCAATGCTGTCTGTCAAGAAGAAACGTGATGAGGAATATGCTCGACATCTTCGTGACCGACAACAACGAGATTATATACACTTGCAATTGGATATTCAAGAGAGGGAATTCAAAATTCAAGAGAGGGAATAGCGTATTATGGAGATGGACACAAGTAAGATGACGTCAGCCAAAAAGAATTACTGGCAAAGAAAACAAAACAAAAAATTGCAGAGAAAGAAGATGAAGATGCAACCCGTGGATCTAACATCCCACAACCACCATTCATTGGTGGATATTATCCACCACCTCCTTTTCCCGGTAGCTATCCACAACCACCATTCCCCGGTGGTTTTCCACAACCAAGATTCACCGGTGGCTTCCCACAAACACCATTCACCGGTGGCTATCCACAACCACCATTCACCGGTGGAGTCCCTTCCCCACCTTTCTCTTCGGGTGAATCCACCAACCCCAACCATATGGATGACCCCACAAACACAAATTGGATTCCTAATGAAGATGAGGATTAGGAAAATTAGGGAGTTATATATTTTAAATAATTGTATTGTTATGATTCCAATGCTTAGTTTGTCACTTATGTAATATTAGATTGATGAAATGAAAATTTATTTGAATAATACCCTTACAAATGAAAAGCTAAATGAAACCACACAAACATAATTAAAAGCATAAAAACTAAATGAAAACCACACAAACATAATTAAAAACATAAAAACTAAATGAAAACACACACAAATAGCAGATCTAGATACGCATGTTGCCTTGAAATTCCCAAAAGTGTTGAATGAGGTCTTCCTAAAGGTTGGAGTGACTGTGCTCAGATCTAATTTGTTGGTAGCGGTCCTTGAATCCGTTCATATGATGAGCATCTCTACTAACAGGATCAAAGTCTCTATCGGTTGGTCCCTCCCATACCTCAGCAATCCTGGGCCTCATATTGTTATCCTCTTCATCGTTGGACTCCAACTCATCATCGCTGTCTTCAGGTCGTTCATCCTTGTCAATCATGTTGTGTAATATAATACAAGTCAACATGATGTATAGAAAGTCCTCTTTATGCCACCCACAAGCAGCTCCTCTAACAATACCAAACCGTGACTGCATTATACCATAACATCTTTCTACATCCTTCCTATACCCCTCTTGAGCCTTTGCAAACTCGATTTCCTTGGGGCGTGTAGGATTTCGAACTGTTTTCAACAAAGTCGCCCATCGAGGATAAATCCTGTCAGCGAGATAGTACCCTAAACTGTGAAATTTGTTGTTAACTTGGAATTGGATCAGAGGTGCTCTACCGGCGGTAAGCTCATCAAACAATGGAGAATTTGCCAAGACGTTGAGGTCGTTGCATGCCCCGGCATTCTAAAGAATATGTGCCAAATCCAGATGTCGTTAGATGCGACTGCTTCCAGGATGATAGTGGGGATCTGTTTCCTACCACTATATTCTCCAGCCTAACCTGTTGGACAATTCTTTTATTGCCAATGCATACAGTCGATGCTCCCAATCATTCATGGAAAACCTCTCCTCTGACCTTTGGCAAGAAGTCGTCTGAGGTCGGCAGCAATAGGAGCGCAGAGGTATTCTGCTGAGTAAAGATCAACAATTCCTCTTGTAAATCGCTGAAGGGTTGCGACGGAGGTGGATTTCGTCATCCGACAATACTCAGCACATTGATCTGCCCCTGCACCGTAAGCAAGCATTCCCAAGGCAGCTGTCATCTTCTGCTCAGGAAGTAGTCCGACTTAGCCGGTAGCATTTGATCTTTGAGCAAAGTAACGATCATACTGGAAAAGGTCAGTAGATATATGCTTGAAGAGATCGAGACTCATCCTGTAATGTGTTCGGAACTCACAATCTTTGAACACTGGCCGGTCGACAAAGTAGTCGGCCAACATACCCTTGCCCCTTTCTTCTCTAAGTTGTTCCACAAAGTATGCTTTGTGGGTGTTCATTGGAACACAAGGCCCTGGATAGGTGCCTGTATTATGGGCAATATCCCTTTTGCAGTGAGATGGTTCTCAACGTCAGTTACCCAACCATGGTATTCCGAGCCTGTTGAGTCAAGTATTGGAAAGTCGAGTCTAGGTTCATTCGACATCCTGAAAAATAGGAAGAGAAGATATATTAGTTTCGGAGTTTAAATTTCCACGAAAACTAAAATAATAAGATTTCCGAGCTATGCTACCAAGAAATCAATTTTCAAGAATATTTGGATTAGACCAAAACAATGATGTTTGCGGATGCTCTTAGTCCGAATATTATGAACACTCTTAGTTCATTGATTACGAACGCTCTTAGTTCGTTTAGCGTGAATCCCCACGATTCCGCTTTTAGTTGATAAATTGATACTTGCGGACGCTCTTAGTCCGAATATTATGAACACTCTTAGTTCATTGATTACAAACGCTCTTAGTTCGTTTAGCGTGAATATCCACAATTCCGCTTTTTGATTGTAAGTCCCCGAAAAGAAGAGAAAGGAATAAAAACTCAAAAACGGGAACTTTAATCTATAACTTACTTGTTGAAATTCGGAGCAAATTCGATTCTGAACAGATCCCACTTTAAATGTTATACAGGTCTCAAAACTGCTCCAACAGGGCTGAAATTTGGAGATCAGATATAAGAGATAGAGATTAACAACTTTGATGAAGAAATGATTTTGATTAGATGTCCTGAAAAGGACGTTTCTCTGCGTGCAAGCAGGTTGATCTGCACAGGAACGATCATGCTGAATAGCTCCCACTTTGAATGGTGTACATGTCTCAAAACGACTTCAACAGGGCTGAACTTTTGAGTTCAGATAGAAAAGAGATATATGAACAACTTTTATGAAGAAAGTATTTTGATTAGATGTCCCAAAAATGATGTTTCTCGGCGTGCAAGAAGGTTGATCTGCACAGGGACGAGCATGCTGAACAGCTCCCACTTTAAATGGTGTACATGTCTCAAAACGACTTCAACATGGCTGAAATTTTGAGGTCAGATAGAAAAGACATATATGAACAACTTTGATGAAGAAAGTATTTTTATCAGAGGTCCTGAACAAGATTTTTCGGGGCGTGTAAGCAGGCTGATCTGCACAGGAACTAGCGCAGGGGCAGCGCACGGTATGGCTAGCAAGGGCTAGGAGCTCGTGCTGATAACGTGTTTAAGGACAAGCTTAAATTATCAGAGAGAGGGAGAGAGTAATGTAGATGCAGAGAGAATGGAGATTCAAGTGTTTATTCATCTCACAATGGAGGGTTTATATAGAAATACAAAGCTAGTGTGAATGCTCTAAGAGAAACTCAAAATGATAACAATTCCTCTTGGTTGATTGAGGGCTGCAGCTCCACATGGTGGCTGCAATGATCACAATTGCCATGCTTGTTGCCCTTTTGCATAAAGTTTGTCACACAAGTCTCTATACCTACATTATACACTCAAGTACCTATTGTATACATGATATAGACATTTATACTATGACTCATATATACAACATGATTCATATATACTACAACACAAGCCAAATTGTAAAATAGCTGAAATTATGTTGTGAATCACAGGTTACTTTTACTTCAGTTGAGTTGAGAAGAATATTGTTGTTGTTTTTGCACAGGCTTTTCAGAGTTGTATGATTTTAATTGATAAATTAAGCTATCAGTATCCGAAGATCATTAGAGATAAAGCTCCCACACATAAAACACTTGATGCTGTTACTTCACAGTTCACACCACTCTTTCTTCAACTTTCGCAAGCATAGCAGACTTTGCAGCTTCTTAATATCTTTTCTGCTACTATACATGCATCACCAACTTAAAGAACAAAGCTAAACCACATCACCGTTCCAATTGTAGAGAGATAATTTAATCAAATAAATACAAAAATTGATTATCATCTCTGCTAGGAAATGGAAAGGGAAATCGTCTGTTTCTCCTTCATATGGCATGTCGTTGTCAATCCGATTTTCTCAAACCCATCGATCATGAGTTCAAGCAAGACCCTAGAAGTGTGGAATCAACAATGAGTTCAAACAATAGGATCTTACACGCAGAATATGCAAGCCCTCTGAGACATGGCCAAATTGATCAGAATGCAAGCCCTCTGTCGTTGTCATATCATATCCAAATTGATAACTATGCGCTTGATGTGAGCAATCTTGGGCCAATCTTCACCCGTCTCTCTTTGGCACCGTTTCTCAAGCAAAGGGCATCCATGAATATTTAGATGAGAAAGAGAAGTGGGCAGTCCACTATCTGGCAGGCACCGGAGCGCAAGGCAATTAAATATAATCAATGTGTGAAGAGAGTTGAGATGGCCAAACCACTTGGCGCCGTGGATGGTCTCACAATTCAGATGGCAGATCTGGAGATATGTAAGAGTGCTGGGAAACAGCTCCTCCTGCTCCTCCGCAAACCACTCTACATTTTCGTCGCAGTCAAAATCAAGTGACAATCTTTCAAGAGAGGTGAGTGCCCGGAGACCCTTGTTCAGATTCTGCTTACTCTTTGCTTTCACTTTTTTACAGCCGCTGATGTCAAGTGATTTTAACTTTGATGCGAATCCACCTTCCGGAAAACATTCGAATTCTGGGGAATTCAATACGGACAAAGACACAAGAGACGGGAAACTATCTGACGCTAATCTTCCGGTAAGATTGGGACAGGAATATATTTCAAGTTGAACAAGATTAGGAAAAACCCCACCTTCTTTATTTTCACCTCCAACATAAGACCATTCTTGCCACCCTCTCATATTGTAGAATTTTAAAGCCCGTAGAGATCTAAATGGTTTATTCACACAAGTAGTAGTATTGCCGTCACTACAATAGAATTCGGAACCTATGGACACCACTCCATGTAACCCAGAAATATCAAGCTCTGTGAGGGAAGGTAGCTGTCCCAATGGTGGCAAGGAGATACAATTCTCACAATTAACAAGTTTAAGATAAACAAGAGCAGAAGAAAAATAATATTCTGACCAACCTGGAAACATTTTGCCTCCATAACGTTCAATTGTAAGGCTCTCCAGGTTCATGTGAGGTTGGAGCTTCTCAAGCACTTCTCTTTCTTCCACAGTATTATTGGCTTCTTCACTTGACTCTTCTTCTTCTGTTTCCTCTTCTTCTCCCCAATACCTTCTCCAATCCAAAACCAGTTCCTTAAGAAACTTCTTGTCCCTCAGTATGTAGGCCTCCAAACCGCTGCTATGCACAAGCCCTGAGATACGAAGTCTTCCACGCAATTTTTCAAGCTTCTTTAACACTGCCAAACTATCCCCTGCAGTATTTTTGTCTAGCACAAACTCGGGTAGCATCTGGAGGTCTCTCAAGTTACCCATATCAGGTGGCATCTTTTTTAACTTCATACATGTAGTATCCAGATGGCTCAAGTTGATCAATCTTCCCAAGTTGGCTGGCAGTTCAGTAAGGTAGTTACAGTTTGACAACAACAATACTTGCAAGTTATACAACGTACAAATTGTATCAGGTAACTTTTGGATGGGAGTCCAAGACAAGTCCAAGTACCTAAGATGTTTGAAGTTGTTAATTGAATCAGGCAATTCCTTAATATTGTACCCGTATAACTTGAGCACTCTTAAACATTTTGATATTGGCAATATATCACATCGTGCTTTTGACATCCACCACCGACATGATAGAATGGTGCGTAAACATTTAGCTTGCCGTAAAGCCTCAAACATCTCTACGGTACTGCTATCAGCTTCATCATGATAATCTGAAAAATAACGAGTGTTGCTCAAATTGTTGGGTGAATCACTGCCCTCCCACCTAAAACAAAATTCTCCAGATACAAAGCTTGCTAAATCATGGATAAGGTCATGCATGAAATATTGATCGGAACTTGATGAAAGTTGAAAAAATGATCTTGAGATTAGATCATTGAAGTAGTCTTGTCCAACTTCTTCTGCCATTTTGTTTTTTTTATGTTGCAATAGATCTTCAGCCTTCCACAAGTAAACCAACTCTGATTTTTGAAACTCATAGTTCTTGGGATATAGTGAACAATAGGCAAAACAACGCTTGAGATGTAGAGGCAGATCTAGATAACTCAACCATAGAGATGGCAGAATGTCACTCTCATCCGGTGAAAACTCCCACATGTCACTGTTCAATATACTTTCCCATTCCTCCACTAACAATTTAGAACATAAGAGACCCCCAAGGGACTTAACAGCCAAAGGAAGACCATTGCACTTTCGAACAATTTGTCTACCGATTTTTTCAAGATGTGAGTGTGTACCAACACCTGCATTTTTCAAGGCATGTTTTTTGAATAAAGACCAGCTATCTTCCTCAGACATTGGCATGAGACGATGAGCTTTAAGGCTACCCATCATACGTGCAACATTTTCATCGCGTGTTGTGACAATGATCCTGCTTCCATGTGCTCCAGACTCAAGGGGACGCCTTAAGAATTCCAACTGGTTATAATTCTTGTTCCAGATGTCATCAAGAACAAAGAAGAACCTTTTCCCCGTCAAAATTTCCTGCAACTTTGATAGAAGGAGATCAAGGTTCGTGATCTTGCAAGCTTTTTCGGTGAGGGACTCATAAATGTGTTGCAAGATCCTAAAAACATCAAATTCTTTTGAAACGCAAACCCATGCTTGGAGGTCAAAATGTTGCTTCACTCTAGCATCGTTGTATACAAATTGGGCAAGGGTGGTCTTTCCGATTCCACCCATACCCACAATAGGAATCACACCTATTTCATTGCCAGTCTCATCATCTGATAGCAATAATTTAATCAATCTTTCTTTCTCTTCATCTCTTCCATATACAGACTTTTCTACCAAAAAAGTTGACGATAGTGTTTGTGATACTCTGTGTCCAGTGGTTATTTTTGTGTCCAGGACATCTTTTGTCTGCTTTGAAATGTTGTCTAGTCTCTTAAGAACTTCTTCTACCCTGGAGCATATTAAAACTGAGTCAAAGGTATGAGATGGAGTAGAGATGGGCTCTTGTACCTTACTGGTGCTACTCCCATATTTGTGTTCTATCTTTTGCCTCAATGCTTCAGTTTTGATCTCCTGCAGCAGGTCCTCAGCCTCATAGACAGCCTCTTTAAGCTTATGGAGCCATGGCTTCACAGTCGTTTGGAACTTCAGTTGCTTCCCCTCGGCGTCATCAAGAACAGGGTTAACAGATAACAACTTCTCCTCTAGTTCCTTCTGGACATCACTTAGGGGGGCGGGACCTAGCTTTTCCTGAATCACTCTAACAATCTTTTGGATGAACTTTGACTCGTGCCTGCAAATTTCAATCAAAACAAAAGTATATCATACAAGCTAGCCAGCTATGAGTATCAATTTCAGAGAATTAGATATGCGATTAAAATCAACAAAGTACATGGCTTTAGTTATGATCTGAATTTACATACCCGTCAGCTTCATTTTGTAAATTCATTCCTGCTAGATCTGCAACTTCTCTAAGTGCTGCCCTCCATCTTCTCACTTTACTCAACGATTGAGTTTTCTGGTGTCCAGTAAATGCTTTTGCAACACTTGCAGTCTGCTTCCTCAGATGGGATGGATCAACATCGTAGAAGACTGGTAAAACGAAATGATTGGAGGTCCTCTTGCGTTCAAGGATCATGACAAGCTCGTCGAGGCACCATTTGGAAGAGGCGTAGTCTTTCGAAAATACAATGACAGAACTTCGTGACTGTTGAATGGCTTTCTCAAGCTCTTCCTTGATATTCTCCCCTCTTTTGAGTTCAGGGTCATCCCGAAAAGTTCGAAATCGGGAGTTGAGAAGGGCCGTGTGGAGGTGATCAGTGAAGTTCTTTCGGGTGTCTTCACCTCTGAAGCTCAGGAACACGTCATAACCAACTCCAGGAGGAGAAGAAGTAGATCTGGAATGGGAGGCCTTGTGACCTCGGAACTGAGCCATGGATGAACCAGCAACAGATCAAAATCTCGGAGTTGTGTAGGAACTGGGCTGTGCAGCCGCTTCCTTCCGTTTCTCTCTGATGGTCAGAGTAATAATGGATGGGTTATAGGGGCAGCTGGAAGGTAAGGAGGATGCTCAGTACGTTTATGAAATCTACTATTCTCTGAAATGATGGAAAGCAATAGTCGTACTTGGTACTAACAATTGGTCTTCATTATTTATATGAACCAGTACAAAAAACTTCACCAACTGGTCCCAACAATTGGTCTTCATTATTATTCAGGAGGAATGCTAGCTATCTTTCCCTTCTACCTTTCCCTTTCAACTTTCCCCACTCAACATATGACATGTGGATTCCACTACCATTTTAAACTCAATATTTATTACATTGAATAACTAATTCTATTTTTTCCATGTCTACCTTTTACAATCTTTTTTTATATATATTTTTCCATTTATAAATTTTCCCTGAGTTTTTTGTATCCTTTTCTGAATTTATAAAACATGAATCGATAATTTTTGTTTTTCCAAAGAATCTCTAGTACCAACTCACAATAAAATGATAATATATAAATATATATATATATATATATATATATTAAACTCCCAAATTGCACCCCAAATTGTTTTGTTCTCTCCCTCTTGTGAGCCCCTGAAAATTTTAGTAATTTCCGAAAGTAATTTTTCGCCAATAAGATTTTCGCCAGGTGATTTAAGCGAAGAAATCAATTTTGGAAATTATTTTGGTATCAAGATCACAATTTGGGCCTCATAATTTAAGTTTGGGCCAAAGTCCTTTATTTTGGGCCTAGGACGAAGGCGAGAAACCACTTAGAAAGTTTCCGATGAAAAATGAAGAAAAGAAAAGTTACGAGCCCAAAAACCGAAGGCAGTAAGCTTGGAGAGTTCTGTAATTTGTCGTAAGGGTGAAATCGTCATTCCACACTCATGTGTATAAATAGATAATTGGCAATTAGAAAGCCCCAGAAACCCACACTCTCTCCCTCAGCCGAACTCTCTCTCTCCCCGATCTCGCTCTCTCTCTCGTCCTCCCACTGCCAGCACCGGAAAACCCCATCTCCGGCCACTATCTCGCAAAGCCGCCACCACCCATCAATGCAGCACCAAAATACGACCTAAACCCAAGAGAAATCGAAGCCATGCATTGACCCGACCTCTCTCCCCCTCTCTCCTTCTCTCTGCCATCACCGGGAAACCCAACTTCCGGTTACCACCTCACGTCATTGCCACCGTCCTTCGAACCAGCTCCCAATTTCGATCAAACACCCGAGCCCAGCACCGCATGCATCAACTCCGATCTCCACCTGCTCTCCTCAAATTTGAGACGCCGCTGCTCCTCCACTATCAACGATCTCCGGTCATTTCTTCAGCTCACCGCCATCACCAGCGCCTTTAGCCTGAGCCGATGGTTGAGGTCTTGAAGCTTTGCTGGCAACGCGACACCAGGCGACCCCATACGTGCCATCACCGGAGATGCCGAGTTCGTGCTTTTCTGTTCTCCAACCTCCAGTCCAAATTGAGCCAAACCATCACCATAATTAGAGTTAGTATCACTCCCTTGACCAAGACCCCATGGCCCGACCTCTAGCACCAACCACAGTCGCCGCACGCGCCTCCGCTGGCACGTGAGCCACCACAGTTCCGCCGCTCATGGATGCCGGATTTCCAGATAGTTTCGATTAGGTAATTATCTTACCCTTTCTTGGTTAAAACCCTGATTTTTGATGTGGATTGAGAAATCCTAACCCATTGCCGTTTAATTTGGAATTGAGGTTTATGGATTTCTGCATTTCTGGAGTTTTGGAAAGGAAGAAGCTAATGCGTCAGTTTTCATTGAGACTGAAAAAGGGTAAGGAGTACTCATAGGTTCTGTTTTGAATAGAAGTATTGGTGAAGAGATGGGTTGTTAATTTTGTTATGCTCGATAGGTGTTAAAACAGTGGTGAACGATGGATTGCAGCAGCGACGATTTAATTTCCAAGCTGGAAAAGAAGAGTGGTAAGGGTTTGGGTATTTGGATATGTTTTTGGCATATGTTGTTTGTACTGATTGAGGTTGTGGTTATAGTGAAAACAAGAAGTGATTTTGTGAATTAAAAAGATGAATTTGGTACAGAATGTTGAAATGTCACTTGAGGATGAAATCGTTGGTTTGGCCAAATACTTAAAGAAATTGGCGATTGAGAATGGAGGATTGTGTTTGTTCAAGTTAAAAATTAATTTGACAAGTTACAATTGAAACAATCATAATCTTATCATATCCCGGAATGACTTAAAGTGTGACGAAGTTATTTGGGAATGATAATTATCGTTTGTTTCCTTAGAGTAGAAATGTTAAACAAATGAAGGTGAATGTGTCAAGTATGGTCACCATATCCCAAATGATTTAAATGCTATATCATTTGGATTATTTGGGAATGGATGATAAATTTTAACGACTAAAAGAAAATTCGTTGGGTTTCAAGGAAGTTAAATAAATACTTTGGTTGCTCGGTTAATTGAGTTATAGTGTAGTCAATGTACTCATTGATTTAATTTTATTTCAAAGGACTCGTGCGTGTGCACTTGGATTGGGACAAAAGATCGATAGTCGGAGACGAACCTAAAAGTGGACAAGCACTCCAATTCCAGGTAGGGTGAGTTGTCCCTTCCTGGTTAGAGACTTTTCAGTATATGTAGAATGCTATACTATGATAGTATGTTGCCTGTAAGAACGTTTTTGGTTGTTCATTAGTCGATGCCTCGTGATACATGTGTTTTCAGAACTGATAATTGCTAATTGCGAAAACCGAGGCTAGACTTGCATGTTGAGATACTATACCCTTGTATGTTTATAGTTGTGACCTGAAAGTGAATGGGACCTAGACGCTTAGATTCCTAGGGATCCCACGGTGTCGATAACCGTGAACCTCCGGAGGGGGCTGTGCTCCTATGTTTGTCGGGAAAGATAAGTATAGACAGTGAACCAGTCATAGGAGACTCAGGGCCAGGAAATGGACACTTTCGCTACTTGTAGTCTGAAGTACTACAGAGTAGTTGGCCGGTTCTCGAATTCAGGACGAACCAGGTCGGTCACCGATTTGTTTTATATTAGCCGGCAGGTAAGTATCTCGGAGCTCCAAGTGTGTGAAACATACTGCATATGTTTTATAAAAGAGATAAATGTTTGTGGTTGCCTCTTTATAAAGTATTTTCGATAAACGTGCACAATATTATGTAATAAATATTTTCAAGTATATTATTATTTTCAAACCTAGCATGGTTGGGTCGGCCCTTACTGGCCATGCGAGGACGAAAGCTCACCCCTACAACAGTGTGCAGGTTTCGAGGATGTGGTCGGGGAGCCTATAGAGGAGGCACATGCCTGGCTTGGTGTATTCTTCTTTGACTTTATCAAGAATTGGTTTTGGTCGTTTATCGGATTTCGAAGTAACTTATTTATTTACTTTCTTATTTATTTATTTATTTATTTATTTATTTATTTATTTCTTTATTTATTTCCTACTCGCTTACAAAAATTCCGGGAGACCCGTAACCCTGGGGCGCGTCTCCCATGCTTGTAGTTATTTAGTGAATCGTTTATTTCTCCAAATTGGGCTCCGATTGCAAGCCCAAACTCTTAGCCCATTTTAAATTCCGCTTTAGAAAATGTGTTGCTTGGTTGCTGGAACGACTTGTCCAAGAAAGTGTTTTGTAAATCAACAACCTGGACCTCAAAGGCCTTGTGATTTCAGGTTGATGAGTTATCGAGATGTCGTTAGTGACATGTCGGTTTCTCATTGGCTCGGGGTCGCGGCGCTGTGGGACCCCCTCTCGGGTCACCACACCTCTCTCTTAATTTTCTTTAGTTTCCTAACAATTTCAATTTTAGATCTCCATTTCACAATCAGAGTTTTTAATTTGTCTTTTGTTGAAATATTTATCTGGTTTGATTTTGCACTTTTGCTTGATCCATCTATTCTTTTATGAGTTTAGTTTAGTTCTATTTTCTTTTCAATTTTTTAAAAACAATTCATTGTCGATCTTGTTCATATTTTACATTCAGCCCATAGTTTGCAAAAGATATTTCCCCCACCAAAGAAATGAAATTGAACGAAGATTAAAAAATGGGACTGGATTTCAGAGTGGATGCTAGAGAAATAGAAAGAGATAAAGAAAGATTTGATTGGACGAAGATTAAAAAAGGGGAATGGATTTCAGAATGGATGCTAGAGAAATAGAAAGAAATAAAGAAAGATGTGAGGGAAAGGGAAGATAGGTGTGGAGAACATCTAGGTCAAACAACCCAGATTCTCAAAATAACAATTAAAAAAATGCCAAAATTAGTTAAGGAAAAAGAAATGCAAAATAAATTAACATCCTACAAAGTCAAAGTAAAATATAGAAAGAAAAAAAATGTGAGACATTTATTAGAAGGGCAAACATGAAAAAAATAGAATTAGTTATTCAATGTAATAAATATTGAGTTTAAAGTGGTAGTGGAATCCACGTGTCATTTGTTGAGTGGGGAAGGTTGAAAGGGAAAGGTAGAAGGGGAAGGTAGCTAGCATTCCTCATTATTCATATGAACCAATAGAAAAAAAACTTCACCGACTGATCTTCATTATTCATATGAACCAATACAAAGAACTTCACCAACTGGTCCTAACAATTGGTCTTCATCCTTAAAAAACTTCACTTTTTTTTTTATTAAAAAGCAAAACGTCACACAATTTTCTTTTTTTAATCAGATAAATAACTAGAATGTTATATCTAATCTTTTGTGAGTCGAACTCCCAAACTCCCACTTATAAAAGGGTGACTATGCCGCTAGACCAAATAGTAATAAGTTTCACTTTACAATTTTAATAGAAAGTATTTTTTTTATGTGAAAAAACCATTATTACAATATGGAAACCCCTAGGGCAACTTCTGTTTATAACGTTAAATAACAAAGCATCAGAAACATTTCTTGGAACTGAGCTTATTCAATAAATACTACAAGACGTATGTCCTAGATTAGCAATGGTATCGGCCACAAAACTAGCTTCCCTATAAACATGTCTAAATGAAATAGATGAGAACATTGTAGCTATCTTCCGAATATCTTGTATAATCTTCAAAATTTTCCATGGTGGGCTTATAATGCCTTTGACTGCATCAATAGCCAGTTTTGAATCACTCTCTGCTTAGGTAATGCTAAACTTAGTAGACCGTTTCATAAGGTTGTTGCTTATGCTATTGGAACTGCTGCATTCCAAAGCCCTTTGCAGTTGCAACGAGAGGCCTACTACATGAATGATGAAGCCTCTTACAGCAGAGTCCTTATGTGCAGAACCATCAAAGTTTATTTTGACAGAGTCTGTAGGTGGGGATTGCCATTCCACTTTATGGTGGCTGAATGGTTTTGTTTAGTCTCCCCACCATTCAGACGTGAATTTGTTGTAGCATCATTTAGAACAGCAACTGAGGTTGCCACAACTGCACTTGGAAAGCTTATGGCTCCCCTAAACACAGTATCATTCCTTGATTTCCAAATCTACCAACAAAGAATCAACAGAGTAGCAAACTTATTGCTATCACAAGGTTGGGTTATAAACATTTTCTGAAAAACCTTTAAGTAGCCCTAGGGTAACAATCCGTGCTAATCTTCAGACTTCCTTAGTGAAGTCACAATAACCGAATAAATGATCAGTGGTTTCATTGTCATTATCACACAATATCATATTGATGCTACCAATATTCGAACCAACGACCAGCCTAGCAGAACATATATGTCTCTACCATTACAACAAGACAGCACTCAATAACAATAATGAAACCAGGTAATATATATACAAAGTCTCATTGAGGCACGGGACCCACAATGCCCTCATGTGGCTCCGTCCCTGATGGTCAGGAACTAGTTCATACAGGGTGTAATCAAAAACCCAAATAAAAGTCCAAAAAACGTAGTCATACCATTGTCTATGATCCATCTCATACCTTTAAGTATAAGTTGTCTTGCATCTAGGATTCCTTTCCAAACTAGAGAGCCTGATTGCTTCTTCTTAGCCTTAAAAAATAAAAAATAAAAAAAGTAACACTTTTCAGATAGGATGGTTCTAGTTGGACCTCCAAATTTGATATTTAGACCTCGCCTACTTATTAAACCTTAAATTCACTTTTTTGATTACTTAAAAAGCTAACTACACCTCTTTAATTTTACCAAAATATCCTTGAACAATTAAAATTGTATTTTCAATCATTTGTTGTTGTTGTTGTTTTTTTTATATATTTTTTTATCTCTATCAATTCATCCATGAAGAATTTTGTGAGGGAGCTGCCTACATCTTTGATGTACTTTCATTAGTGGAACTACAAAATGATTCTTGGAGAGGCCGAAGAAGTAGACAATTACAAAGATTTTTTGCTATTCTAGATCATAGTTTTTTTGTTTGTTTTGCAACATGAATGGTTTTAGAAAAGGCTTTGGTTCTCAAATAAATAACATATGTCGATTAAATCTAATTAAAATGAGTTGATCTTGAATCTTAGTTGGTACTATCTACACCAAAAGATTCTAAATTTGATAAAATAAAATTGTTTTGAATCTACTTTTGTATTAAATGATTGGGTCATGTGTAAAAATTATTATTTCTACTTAATTGTTTTAGGTAAATTATAAAATTATGTAGATAATATAAGGAAATTATGAAGAAGAAAAAATAATTTATTTGTTGAATGTTATATTAATGGGGGAGATAAGAAGAGTATTTTTTTTTTCTTTTCCTTTTGATCTTTGTCTCTAATTGTCTTTTCATATGAGTTGACAAAGTTTATTGATAATTGAAAAAAAAAAACATAGAGGTTCAAATATCAAATTTGGAGGTCCAACTAGAACCACCCTTTCAAATATTTTTTCCTCATGATTTGAGACCACCAATTGTCTTTATCAGTTAATATTTTCCAAGCCAGCTTTGCAATATATAGCCGCATTGTTAAAGAAGGCAGTAGGTCTAATGCCAAGACCTCCCGTACTTTTGGGCGTACAGACTTAGTTCCATGCAACCGGAGTCGATTTTGTATTTGAACGTACCAAATAACATGAGGCATTTAACATATAAATGAATGTGGAAGCTTATCCAAACATATCGAATTACCAGTATAACTCAGAACACCGCGTTTTAATTCAAGGGAGAAGAATAAGCAAAGGCAACAAACAAGCCACACTAGAGTGAATAGACCATAGAATGTTGAGAAGAGAAACCCACATACTTACTATTGCATGTAAGAACCAAAAATGGAGGTACCTGAGAGAGAAGAGGCAAGTAGCTTTTTAGCGGGCGGGTTTCTTGGCCCTATTTTCTGTGGGCGGGTTTCTTGACCCGATCGATTTTATGAGTTAAAATAAGCCTCAGGGTTAAGAAGTCCCTATAGAAATGGTGGGACCCAAAACACAGTTGCTTCCACTCCTCCTCCTCCTACCGCTCTCTCTCTCTCCTTCTTCTCCTACCACCACTCCTCCCTCCTAATCTCACATTCAAACCCTAACCCTAATCTCTCTCTCCACCCCCAAATGTCTGCAGGAGTCGCGTCGCATTCTGGACTTCGTTGATGGATTCGAGTGGAAGTTCGGCGACAAGCCTTCTCTGATATAAATTCTGGAGAGAAGGAACAGCTCCATTCAAAGCCCTCCAAAAGAAATGCTTAATCTTTGGCAGGGTTGGGAGCTTCCAGAGTAGTTTCCAGCAAGTAGTATCCACTGAGTGAGAAGAGCTTGTATCAGGGGAAGACAAATTAGTTTCATGTGAATGAACCCAGTGGTACCCGTACCCTGTTTTAACAGAGTAGGATCCATTCTTATTCCAAGGCCAGATTAGGCGATCAGATCCTTCCCTTACCCTAATAGGAATAGCCAAAATAGTGTCAATCACCTCAGGTTGGGTTAAATGAAGAATTTGGTCCAAAGCCCAGGTTCGGGTATCCCAATCAATGATCTCACTGACCAGAATAGGAGCATTCCTTGGAACAGGGTTTATAGTTTGAATTGTTCCATTGTTTGGAGGGGGGAACCAATTATCAGATCAGATGTATGGACACCTTGGTTCATAAAATTTATTCATACTCGTGGCTATTACCAACTTTTACATGAAAGAGCAATTAGTGTCTCTCACAGAGATGCTGGTGTCAATTAAAGGGAGACAGCTGGGCCTGATTCATATATATTGGCCTGATTCACATATATTATGGGAAGACAGTTTTGGCCTGATTCACCATAAGTTTTGTGATTGTTATGGTGGTCTGCACTTCATTTTACACCAATTTATTTCATTATCCTTGCTCAATTTGGTTTGTAAAACTCCTAATCCATCCAAACTTTTAATTTGTTGATATATTTCAGTTTCAATCTATTTACGGTGCAATGTAGGACAACGAGGGGTTATGGTGCTTGAGGTCTTAGAAGAGTGAAGTTTAGGGTTCTAATCTGCGGGGAGAATGGGTGTTGTGGTTAAAGAACTGGGATTGAAGGGAAAGAAAGAGAATATTGGGAAATCTGGAATCTCACCAGAAGGTTCTCAGAATCACACCAAAACTTCTTATAAATCACTTGAGGGATATTGTTTGAAACAAAACACAAGCAATCTCATTACATTAGTCTCCAGCAATACATATTGGCCCTTATGCAGAGGCATAGAAGATACGCTAAATAGACCTAACAGTTGTATCACTCTCCTTAATGACTTCTAGGATATTAATGACTGACTGAAAATGCATTAGGAAAACTAAAACATGACCCAAGAAAACTCTAGTAGACACAAGAAAACTCTGTAACTTTGATATTTATCACTGAATCTGAACTCATCTGCAGATCTCGGTCTGTGCAGGCTGGATTTCACGCCAAGCAGTCGATACATGATGGTCGGTGGACACAAGGGCCATCTAGCTATTGTAGACATGAAGCAAATGAGCCTGATCAAAGAATTTCAGGTATTAGGATACTGAAAATGTAAGGTTTTGTGGACTAATCAATATCAACTAAAGTCACAGTAACTTATTACTCTTCATACAGAACATGTAATTGGACTAAGTTATGTTATTCTAATTGCATTCCTCCTACAATAAGGGTATGTATGGCCATGCCTTACTACATTAGGTAAAATTGTTCTGTACACACTTCAGGAATATAGTTCCTATTGCTATTATGTTTAGGAAATCTTTATGGGAAGGAACCTAAAACTAAAAGCCTATATAAAGAACTACTTGGTCCCTGCTCTAGCTGTCATAACTATCAATTGAGAATTCATAACCTCTGCCCATTGGAGACTCTCACTAAAGGATAGCTCAGAGGAGAACCAACCAAGTGCATCAGCTCTAAGTCCAACTTGTATTCTTCAACAATGGCTGCAGCTCCAGGTAAGTTTGTGTTCTTACATTGAGTACAATTAGCATATGCATACATTCAGTTTTACTTATAGAAAAGTGATACCTTTTTGGTCTGATACTGTTTTTTACTGTACTTCTGCGCTTCTGCGCTTCTGCAACCATGTTCACATGTTCCATACTTCGAATGCAAAGTTTCAATATACTAGTGATTACAAGTTTAGAAACAAAAGTAATCGATCATAAATGCTTGTTGAAACTTGGAACCATTTACTTTATATTGCACATCAGTTTTCTGGGAGAGGAAAGTTGGAATGCATGCAGGTAGAATTTGCATAATCTAAAGTTTGACCTTAGTAAGTTGGTTTTCCACCTTTTGTTTTCTAAGGTTTATTCTAAGACTTTGGTTATGCAAACCTTTTGCTTTCTACGGTTTATGTGTAAGACTTTGGTTATGCAAATCTTGAGGTCAATATAGTTTCGAGTTAAATTCTTAGTACAATGTGATTGTTGCTTTCCACTGTCCAAAGGTGAGGGGACCTTTTGGTTCTAGATGGGTGAACATGACAGTAATCAATGCTGTGAATAGTTTTTTGAATGTGCAGTTGGGTCATTACTCATTAGTAGAACTGTTTTCTGTTTTTCAATGATGTAGTGGAAAATTAGATGGCGTTTATTTGTACTTCGAGGTTTGAGTGGAATATGGACTGATTGGAAAATTGCTGATTTCTTCTCAGGTTAGGGAGACAGTTCTTGCATGATGAGACGATGTTTGCTGCAGCCCAGAAAAAGTATAAAACCATTTGCTGTAATTAATTATTGGCCTGAGTTTGATATAATTAAAGTTTCTTTTAATTGGTGTTCTTTCAAATTCACATGGTTGAATGCTTTGGTCTTGTTTGGCTCCAAAACCAGCTGGTGTGCAAACAGTCTCTTTTGGGCGAGTGGTTGCGCAGGCGTGCCAGCACCGCGGGGTGCAGTCGTTGGGGTAGTCCCGTGACCTGACTTCTTCTTCAAGCGCTGTGGACGAGGAGAGCACCAACCTCGTCACAGGGTTCTTTTCTCGCCTTTCGGAAAAGGACTTCTTTGCCTTACGCGGGTAAGGGCTTTGGTTGTGATCTCTTTGCGTTCACCGAATCGATACTTAGTGTTGTAGACTAAGCAGAGCAATCACTGGGAAGTTGAGAGAAGCACGGGTTTGCTAAAGCGTGACTCTAGCTTCGCTGGGCTGCGAGGGCGTTACCCTTGCTTCGCTGGAAGTAACAATGGCGGTTGTGCTCGCAGTCGGCTCCTGGGGAGACTGGGACTGGAAGTACGGTCGCCGGGTTGATCTGGTGAGGCTGACAGTCGGCTCGCGGGGAGACTAGGACTGGCGGGCGGTCACCGGGTTTCAACGAGGTTGAGGATTTGCTCATTGGAGGCTTTGTAATCTCTGGGATTGACTGATTTGAGAGAGGTCCTTTTCTGTATCGTCTTTAGCCTCTATATATAGGCTACTGCAGATTCACTTTCCTAATATGACTGGAATACTATATTTTAGGCCACAGTTATTGGCCTTGAATCAAATCAAAACTCTTAATAGTTTTGATAACTATCGTAAGCAATAATTAATTATCCTCTGTCATAGCTAGAATGTAGGCAAGGATTAATTGCCTCTTGGAGTCCTGGACGTAATCTTCCTCTTGAATGTGGTAGGATATGTACGTATCTTTTATTGATATATATCTTCGCGAGGACTCTCGTAGCTTGCGGCGGTATGCAAATCAGAAAGGATATATATATTATTGCAATTAAGAGGTGATGGTGTCCCTTCCATTTGACGTACATCCAACTTCATTCCCTGATTGCCACATATGTGGGAGCCCTTGATTTTCTGCTTAATTGGTCCACTATAGGACTTAATTGCGTGGACTACCTCGAAGTAGAAGAGGACAACTTGTCTGCCATGTTTAATTGCATATACCCATCATATATACATATATGATCCTCCGCACACTTCTATACATATATGGTTACAACTAATAAGGATATATGATTATGTCCTTCTGTGTTGTACGTCCAACCTGTTTAATTTCTTGCATGCATATATATATATATATAATATATATATATATATATATGTCACATATGTCAGCCACGTATTGGCTTTTTCCATGCATGTAACAATTATATATATATATTCCTTGAATCATGATTGCATACTTACTATCTCTCCCACGTGCAGCCACCCTCAACTCAAGCTTAGCTGGTGGCCCACCTTGACTTCTTCCTTAATTGATCAACAAAAGATCTTGTTGATCTTTTCCTAACCAAATACAACCACGATGCCATCTTTAATGCAAAGATCTTCCCATATGACCCGTCTTCGCAATCAAGTAAACCACTATTAATTATCAAATATCTTGATTATTAATAGTAAACCGATACGATTACGATCTGCCTTAATATTACTTGGTCTTCAAGTAGGCTTTATTTAGCCTCTAAATAATATATTCCGAGCTTATCGCAAATATATGGCTTGGGCCACAGATATTGGTCCGGTTCTCTTCGAGTTCCCTTCATCAGGAAAAAATGTTATTTTGGGCTCAAACAGGTCTGTTGCCCAAAAATATATTGTAATTACTGTTAGGCTTCTGTTTTTTTCTGCTCAAATTTTTGTTTTGTTTTAAACAGTATAATTTAAACTCATGATTGTTAACAACCTGTGCTTTTTGGTTATCTGCAGACTTCTTTATTTATTATTACTTTTTGTTTTACGTATGGTGATAAGAATATTTGGCCAGAACTTAGTTAATGATCGGCACTCTCATTTAGTGTCCTGCTCCAGTTTATCTTCTCTTTAAGATTTTCTAGATCTCTATTTTATGGTCTTATCTTACTTCATAATAATGTTTATATTTAGCATGGCTAACCATTATGGTTTACTGCAGGTATCCATTGTTGTAAAACAGAAAAAATTTTGAGAGAGAGAGAGTTTGGACACAGAGAATCAGATTGTGTGTCTTATTCATCTCACCATGAGGAGTCTTATATAGGGTAATGCTTAATTACAATCCAATCACTCCTACAATTACAACCTATCAATCACCAAATATAGGGATAGGTACCTATTACTCATCATCTATTTACATGATTATCCACAAATATTTACAACACTCCCCCTTGGATATTCCATGTCAATAGCGTTGCATAGGCTGAGCGCTTCTAAGTTGCCTCGTCAAAAACCTTGCCAAGTAATAAAAACTCTGTGGGAAAAAAAAACAATCTTGGTCGAAGGTGAAAAAGAGCACAACGCGTTTGAGTGTGGAGTAGCAGTATCACAGCTTTAGAGATAGGTGAAGTCTTCTTATCAGCACCATAAGTAGGTAGTATGTCTATGAGAGGGATGCATTAGAGTTGCTACACCAAAACCTTGCCCGGTAAACCCAGTGGGAGAAACCCGTGGTCGAAGGAAAAAGATGAGCAAATGCA
This sequence comes from Rosa lucieae, assembly GCA_024704745.1. Classification (NCBI taxonomy): domain Eukaryota; kingdom Viridiplantae; phylum Streptophyta; class Magnoliopsida; order Rosales; family Rosaceae; genus Rosa; species Rosa lucieae. The sequence goes on from CM045492.1 coordinate 26,954,027, forward strand.
TATATGTCAAATAAAAGCATCTTCAGGATGCAGTAAGTAGGGTGACCATGCCAAAGATGTGCCTCGTCAAAACCTTGCGCCAGGTAATAAAACCCAGTGGGCCAAAAATAACCCTGGACGAATGACGAAAAGAGTACACGATGGTCAAGTGGGTATGCTTCAGGATACTCCCCCTGAAAATTACATGTTAGGTAATTCATATAGTTTACGTAGACCAATACCTTGAACATGCTTCTGGAATGTAGACTTTGGTAGTGACTTGGTAAAGAGGTATGCACGATTGTTTTCAAATCAAATATGCTTAACTTCAATCTTCTGATACTCCTGTTGTTGCTAATTGAAGGAGAACTTCGGTACAATATGTTTGGTGTTGTCTCCTTTGATGAAACTCATCTTTATCTGCTCTATGTAAGCAGCATTATCCTCGTAGATAATGGTTGGTTCATCAGTGGTGGAATGCAGTCCACATATGCTTCAAACATGCTTTGTAACGGCTTTTAGCCATGTACATTCACATACTGCTTCGTGAAGAGCTAGTATCTCAGCATGATTCGAAGAGGTAGCAACAAGTGTCTATTTCGTAGACCTCCAAGAAATTGCAGTATTCCCAATGCTAAAGACATAACCAGTTTGGGAACGTGTCTTGTGCGGGTCTGATAGATAGTCTATATCAGCATATCCAATAAGGCGAGCATCATTCTGAGGATCAAGGGGGTTTGATCCATTCCTTGATGCATAGGGATAGAATAAGCCCATATCCGCCGTACCTCTAAGGTAGCGAAAAATGTCTTTTATGCCATTCCAGTGGCAGCGTGTTGGCGCAGAGCTATATCTAGCTAACAAGTTCACATCGAATGAGATTTCCTGTCTAGTACAATAATATAAGTACAATAATACGCCTATTGCACTTAGATATGGGACTTCTGGCACCAATATCTCTTCGTTATCATCTGCAGGACGATACGATTCTCTCTAGACTTCAGACGACCATGGTTGTGCTTGCTTTTATCCTCATTAAAGCATCTTAACATCTTCTGGATGTAATTTGGTTGATGGACCAAAATTTCATTTGCACTGTGCTCGGGCTCCAGGTCGAGACAATAATTTGTTCTCCCAAGGCCTTTCATCTCAAATTCCAACTTCAGGTGCTTTGCGGTTTCCTTGATCTCTTCAAGAGTATCGATCAAATTCATGTCATTGACATAAACCGCCACAATTCCAAACTAAGAACTTGTTTCCTTAATAAACACGCATGGGCATAGTTTATTATTCACATATCCCATCCCGATTAAATATTCACTTAGACGGTTATACCACCTCCATCTAGATTGTTTCAATCCATAAAGTGAACGCCTCAAAACTAATGAAGAGCGTGTTCCGTGGTCTAGAACTATTTGCATCGGGTATATTAAGTCCTTCTGGAACTTTTATGTATATCTCTGTATCGTGATCCCCATAGAGATAAGCTGTGACCACATTCATAAGCTGCATATTCAGTTTTTCGGAAACTACCAAACTGATAAGGTAGCAGAACGTTATGACGTCCATTACGGGAGAATATACCTCCTCGTAATCAATCACAGGGCGTTGAGAAAATTCTTGCGCCACTAGACGAGCCTTGTGTATCACAATCTCGTTTTTTTCATTATGCTTCCTTACAAATACCCATTTAAATTCTACGGGTTTAACATGGGGAGGTGTAGGAACAACAGGTCCAAACACCTTTTTCTTTATCAAGGAATCTAATTCGACCTGGATTGCTTATTTCCTTTTTGGCCAGTCGTCTCTTCGTTGAATTTGATCAACAAAGCAAGGTTTGTGGTCATCGCATATTATAGTTTTGGTGGCCACCGCAAATACTAATATATCATCGATGATAATCTCAACCCGATTCCAAATCTCACTAAATTTACCGAGATTTCTCTATTCTTGGGAGTGGGTTCAAATGTTGGAGCGTCCCCCAACATAGTCTCTTCTAGGACATACCCATAATCCGGATTTATCTCGTGAGATGAATCGGTTTGAGGTTGCGATGTGAAGAGGATTCGTTTGTGCCAAGTTTACCCTCTTCTAGGGATAAGAATCCTTTGAACCTAATTATCTACCTCACTTCAGGGCAGGGACATATGACTAGTTAGCCGCCATGGTCGTACCTCGTCCATTTGGGACGACACATCTTATAGGGATGTCTATCCTTGCAGGCACATTTGCAGCAGGTATATGTGATCTCGTCACTTTAGCTAGATCAGAGAAAGCTTCTGACATATTTTGGGCTACACTATGTAGATCTAGAATTCTCCGCACTTCATTATCACATTGTGCGGTTTGGGGATCAAGATGAGACATAGTGGGGACATTCCATGTCAATTCACGTCGTTCATCAGGAACGGTAACGTTCTTATCTCCTCCTAACGGCGGGAAGACTGTCTCATCAAAGTGACAATCCGCAAATCTAGCGCTAAAGAGATCGCCTGTCAAGGGCTCGAAAGGGTGGATGAGATTCATAATCGACATGTATGCCCATCCTTTGTTGAGGACCCAATTTTGTACGTTGTGACGGCATAATTGGCACGAGGACTGCATACTCAAATGCGCGTAAGTGCGAAACATCAGGTCTGTACCCAGTCACCAGCTGTAACGCGGAGTAAGGTTGGTAGCAGTGGGCCTCAACGGGACCAACATAGCTGCATGCAAGATTGCATAGCCCCACGCAAAAACTAGAAGCTTGGTGCGCATTACTAAGATTCTATTTGCGAGACTATCTTGGATGTGAACATAGGGAACTATATGTTCAGCATCAATCCCAAGGGATATGCAAATAATCGAAAGACTTCGATGTAAACTCTCCGGTATTATCAAGTCTTATAGACTTTATGGGATAATCCGAGTGGTGAACCCTCAATTTCATGATCTGGGTGAGAGTTTAGCAAAAGCAGCGTTTTCTTGCGGACAATAGTGTAAAATGTGATCACTTTGTCGATACATCAACCAAAACCATTAATATTTAACTGGTCCATATGGTGGTTGGATATGTCCACAAATTTCCCTTGCATTTTGTGCAGGAAAATGGTGGTGTATGTACTAGACTTTACATATGATGGTCTAGTGTTAAATATTCTTAACGAATATGGCATAGCGTGTCATTATATACAATACCCTTATTCAGAAGGGGATGCACCTGCGATGAATTGAGGATACGGTGCATCATACTTTGACCTGCGTGTCCCAAACGGTCATGCCATAGCAAGTAGTTGCTTGAATTAGTTAGCTTCTAGCTAACATATTCCAATTTCTCCAATGTACGCTTCTTGCCACACACTTTGGAGGTTATGCAAAGATATTACACTCATTTTTCTCAGTGGTTTCAGCGTGATAACCATTGGTTCGAATATCCTTAATACTCAATAACATTCTTCTGGAACGTGGAGATTATAAGGCCTCATTAATGGTAGGTTCAGTACCATTGGACAACATATAGTGGGTTTTGCCATAACCCTCTATCAGGTTGGATTGGCCTGATACGGTTGTCACAGAGGTATGAATAGACAATATATAAGTTTGAAAAATATCTCCGATCTGGGAGTATGGTGTGCGTAATAGCACTTTTAACCAGACAACAAACTTCCCCACTGAATATGCCTATTCATTTATTTAATTCAATGGATCACATGTATGAATAAGTTTATTAAATTAAATATATTTGAACATAACCACATTTCTATAATCCAAAATAATTGAAAACATAAATCACCAAAATCCGAAGATGTTTCATTCATTAAGATGAAATAGATATGACACAAGGGACCAATTATAGCCATGTCTTCGAGTTCTAATCCTCAGTATGTTTAGTAACTGCCTGAAAATCCATGATCTCTAGTGTGGAATCGATAGAAAATTACCCTTCAATAAAGTTGATATTTCGAGTTCCGCGATCGGCGTAATACTCATCTACTGCTTCGGCTATCGCACAACAGGTGCGGGACCAGCAGTCAATTCCTCCACATCGATAACAAAAATCATGCTGATTCTGGTGGTGACAGGCCGGACTAGTGTTCCTTTCAACTTGGGCCTGCTGAGTTATGGCATCATGGTTCCTACCACGTGGAGCCTAATTGCGTGGCCTCTTGGACTTTGGCCAAGTGGCAGACGGTCATATAGGTTAATTTCATTCTGCCAATCATGTCTTGCTTCAAGCAAGAAATGGTCATCTGATGGTGAAAGTGCTCTTCTAGAGCGACCCAAAGAGTCTCTGTATCCTCTTCATCGTATACTCAACTTCGAGTGTTTTCTCCATATGTTTCCTTTGAAAATTATGGCACTCATATTAAAAACCTCAATGACGACATTGTTAGCATTGATTGTTGATCTCATCTTCTTTGCAGTCAGATGAATTTTCACACCTTGAGTTCACTTTAGATAGTTTCTTCTGGAGACCTCCAAAGCAACAAAGTCAAACATGTTGAGATTTGACATTTCTTACAGGAAAGGAACAAATAATATTAGTGCTTTGGGTAATATCATCCATAAGCAAGTAATGAGAACTTCAGGTTCTATAACATGGTATGAAAAATCGGATTAGACATGTAAAATCTACTGGTTTTATCATGTGTGGTGAATTTATGAAGGAAACTTCAAGTTTCTTAAACGGCATTATCGAAACTTATCGAGACTACAAGTTCGATATATGTATGAACTACTGGTTCATTTAGAATTTCTAGTTCATTGGGTACCTGCATTTTCTACACATATATTCTAGTGCGAAAATTTAGACAAGTAACACAATAATATTGAATAAAGCAAATTGAAATAATCTCACAAATTTGGATAAATAAAAATCACAAATCAATTGAGATATTAATTGCATGCTAGTAAAATAACATATTAATTATAACACAATTATGTGAATAAATGCTTCTAGCAATTAATTACACATATTAAATATGGTGAATCTATTTACAATATCAAATCATTTTTCCTTTTATTTGATTCTGCTGGACCAAAGGAGTGGGCTTGATAGTGAAGCCTATCGGGCTTAGTCTGCGGGCTTGTGACCCTGTCTTTCATGCGTAATTCAAATGGTGTGTGAGGCCTGCTGGGCTGCTAGGTCCCGCAGAGGGAGAGTGGGCCTACTGGGCTCAAGCTGGTCTGCCAAGGAAAGAAAAGTTATTACTCAACCCTTTTGGTAACTCCAATTAAATACGACCAGGTAAGAGTATGAGGTTTGGGTGGAGCGAGGTTCTCTTAAGTACACAGCCTCATTGTATCTTGCCTAGACATCGCATCGAATTGGGTGCGCCTACTTGGAAAGATTCATAACCTTTCAATGTTATCGAAACTACGGGTTCGATACGTGTGAACTTCTAGTTCAATATTTATGTATGAACTTGTGGTTCAATATTTATGTGTGAACTTCAGGTTCAATATTTATGTGTGAACTTCTGGTTCATTAAGTACCTGCATTCTATTCGTATATATTCTAGTGCAAGGAATTTTTTTAAGCCACTAAAATATTCATATAATTAATATGAGTAAATATATAAGCAAGTAACAAAACAAAATCATTATAGTAATAAAAGCAATATACGTTATTAAAATGAATAATGAAATAAGAAATAATAAATTATGAAGTGATTGTAGTAATGAGCATAAATTACTATAGTAATTGCTTTGGATAAAAAAATCAATCAAAAACAAAACACGGATTGATCAATCACCAATTAATTGGCCTCAAATGCTTCTGGCAGAATTAATACTAAATAGTGTTAATACATACTAACTTGCCATAGTGGTACAGCGGACAACATGTTGAGTTGGTACCTATTTTAGCTGGGTTCGAATCCCAGCAACTGCACAATCAAGTACTACAGATATATAGTTGTAGTCCATAAATTTTTCTCTTTTCTTTTCCAATCAAACAATCCCAAACACATGAACAAATATATACAAATACGAAATTAGGTTTTAGAAAACATTACATAAATCTTCAGCTTATGTGTGCAGAACTGAGAAGGTTGTCTTCTCAGCCAATCCAAGAGCTATTCGCCTCTTCTGGACAGCTCCCACTTCAAATGGTTACAGGTCTCAAAATAACTCCAATAGGGCTGAAATTTGGAGGTCAGATAGAAGAGGCAGAGACGAACAACTTTGATGAAGGAAAGATTTTGATCTGAGGTTCCGATCAAGAGGTTTCGGGGCGTACAAACAGGCTGCAGCAGGGGTTTTTTTTTTTTTTTTTTTTTTCTGGTTAGGGTTTGGTTTAGAGCTTCGTGCTGATAACGTGTTGTAAAACAGAAAAAATTTTAAGAGAGAGAGAGAGAGAGAGAGAGTTTGGACACAGAGAATCAGATTGTGTGTCTTATTCATCTCACCATGAGGAGCCTTATATAGGACTACATGGTGTACACAAAAGGGTAATGCTTAATTACAATCCAATCACTCCTACAATTACAACCTATCAACACCAATCTATAGGGATAGGCACCTATTACTCATCATCTATTTACATGATTATCCACAAATATTTACAACATCCATATATTTATAACCGGGATGGCACTGAACTTCACTGCTTAAAGGTTGGATACTGAACCTAATAGATTGTGGTTAGATAATCCTGCATGCATTCTGAAGGCTTTATACAACCATTAGTGACATGTTAATAAATACCTGATATGAAAAGGTGTTCAATGTATTCTGCAAGTGTGTTTGAAATTTTCTCATTCATTACATGTCTCCACTTTCCTGGAGTTAAACTAGGCCTCATCATATGGCCCTTGGGCCCTAAGCCCGCCCTAAGCTCGCCCGGCCCGACCCTTTTTTATTTAGGGTAGGGTATGGGTCACACAAATAAAGCCCGGCCCTACCCTACGGCCCGGCCCGGCCCTAAAAGCCCGGCCCTAAAATTTATATTTTATTTTTGTTATTTTCTATTACATGTGTTATATGTATAAAACTATGGAAGTGTAGAAAATTATTTCAATCTGCCATATTAGGAAATGAGTCTTTTAAATTGAGCCATATTTTGAGAAGAAAAAAAAATTTAAAGAATTAACCGTTAATTCGGCAAAAATGCCGCCGTTTTAATATAATCTTATGGGTATTTTAATATTTACCAATAATTACTGTTAACTAATTAATTGTAATAATTACAAAGCTATTATTTCAAATTGGACAATATATTCATGTAATACCAATTTTGAAATAAATCAAGTAATCAACATAACTAAAAATAATCAATTGGTCGAGTTGAAACCATTTTACCAATGTAATGTTAACTTCTTAATGAGCAAAATGGGGGACGAAATGGAATTTTTTAAAATGCACCGCTGGATGTTATTTGCATATGAATATATGTTAGTGGTAGAAATTTCAACAATTTCCGCCTTCGTTTGGACCTCGATCTACCCCGTCAACTCAATACCCTAAATAGAACATAAAACAAATTTGCTCTTAACCGGTCCTTGGCAATTCACTTTTTTCGATCTTTCAGCTCCCACACTCTCATGGGTAGGGGGTCTACTTATGGATGTCAAAATTCCGCAACGTTTGTCCGCGCATGGTGCCGCTCCCCTTAGGGAAGTTTGCTTGTGCAAAGCGTTGACCGCTCCGTTAGGTGCTTTATTCACGGCGGATCAGCCTAATTTCTTTACACAATACCTATCACTATTGTATAAACATATAAGAATTTTCCGATTGATCGATTTTCATTTCAAATTTTTTGGATCGCACATAATCCTTATATGTCTTGTAATGTAGTATAACTAGTTTATTAGGCTTGTTACCCTCCATGAGCAAAATAGGGGACGAAATGGAATTTTTTAAAATGAACCGCTGGATGTTGTTTGCATATGAATATATGTTAGTGGTAGAAATTTCAACAATTTCTGCATTCGGTTGGACCTCGATCTACCCGGTCAACTCAATACCCTAAATAGAACATAAAACAAATATGCTCTTAACCGGTCCTTGGCAATTCACTTTTTTCGATCTTTCAGCTCCCACACTCTCATGGGTAGGGGGTCTACTTACGGATGTCAAAATTCCGCAACATTTGTCCTCGCATGGTGCTGCTCCCCTTAGGGAAGTTTGCTTGTGCAAAGCGTTGACCGCTATATTGGGCGCCTTATTCATGGCAGATCGGCATAATTTTTTTACACAATACCTATCAATGTTGTATAAACATATGAGAATTTTCAGACTGATCGATTTCCATTTCAGAATTTTTGGATCACATATAATCCTTATATGCCTATTAATGTAGTATAACTCGTTTATTAGGCTTGTTATCCTCCATGAGAAAAATGGGGGACGAAATGGAATTTTTTAAAATGCACCGTTGGATGTCGTCCGTATATGAATATATGGCAGTGGTAAAAATTTCAGTGACTTCCACCTTCGGTTGGGTCTCTATCGACGCGGTCAACTCCATACCCTAAATAAAACCTAACACAAATATGCTCATAACCAAGAATTTGCAATTTTTTTTTTGATCTATCAGCTCCCACACTCTCATGGGGAGGGGGTCTATCACCTGCTGTCAAAATACGGGGATGTTTGTCCGCAAAAGGTGCCGCTCCCCTTACGGAAGTTGCTTATACAAAGTGTTGACCGCTCCGTTTGGTGCCTTATTTAATGCAGATCGACATAATTTTTTTACACAATACCTACTACTGTTGTATATGCATATGACCATTGTCAGATTGATCAATTTCCATTTCGAAATTTTTGGCCCGCCCGAATAAGCCCTAAATTTTTTTTTATTTTTTCTATTTTTTAATTATGTTTCTCTTTTTTCTATAATATGCAATTTATCTATTTCTTTGTAATTGATTTCATAAGTTTTGTTTTCTTTAATTTCTATTTTCTTTGTTACACAACAATTAATATTGAGAGATTTATATAGATAGTTAATTGAATATAACCACCTTAACTAATATTAATAAATGTTATAAGTTACAAGTGTGTGTGTATTAAATATGTTCAATAAAAAACAATGAGTTTTTATTACCAATATATACCATTAAGCCATATTTTGAGAAGAAAAAAATAATGTTTTTTTTTGGTTAAACAAAATAAGGCCCATTTCGGCCCTATTTGAGGGCCGGCCCTTTCGGCCCTAACGGATCTGGCTTTTCGGGTGGGTAAGGGTTAGCATATTTAAGCCCTGGCCCGACCCGACCCTAAGCCCTAAAATTTAGGGTAGGGCCGGCCCTAGCCCGGCCCATGATGACCCCTAAGTTAAACAGTTGTTGGAGCTGAAAGAAGATTCCAATGTTCAACATTTCTGATTTTTTTTTTTCCAGTTCCATTATTCGAGTAGTCTGACTAGTCAAGAGTTCATTATGATTTTGATGTGATTAAGGAAATAGTTTTGAGGTGCATTGAGATGGAGTTTGGAACTAAAGTTATATCTCTTATTATGTAGGAACATGGTGCGGCTTTAAAGCTTTGTTATCTTGAACAACACTGACTACTGGCGTCAATAAATGAATATGGTCAGCTTCATTATCAAGATGTAACAGATGGTCGGATGATAGGTAGTTACAGGACAGGCTTTGGCCGTACTGATGTGATGCAGGTAAACCACCACAATCGTACAACGCACTTCTTAATTGCTTTGGGTCATTCAGGTGGTAAAGTTACCATGTAGAGTCCTACAAGCTCTTCTGCTGTTTGAGTTTGAGATGCTGTGCCACAAGGGGCCCATCTCGGCCATAGCTTTCCACCCTAGTAATCGTGATCTCATGGCCACATCTGGGAAAGAGAAAAAAGTTAAGCTTTGCGACATGAGGAATCTTAAGTGGCCACTCCAAACGTTACCAGGTCAGGCAGAGACTCTGGATTTCAGTCAAAAGCGCGTGGAACTGGGTCTTTTCTACAGGTTCTGAGAGATTCTTCTGGGACTCAGAAGTACGAGAAATATATGACTCATCCATTAGTTAAGGGTTACCAAATAGAAAAGGTGTTGCTTCGACCATATGAAGATGTTTATGCATAGGGCACTCCATGGGGTGGTCTAGTATTCTGATTCCTGGTTCTGGGAACCCCAATTGTGGCGAATCCATTTGAAACGCCTAAACAGAGAAGAGAGAGGGAAGTGCACCCTACTTGATTAGCTCCCACCTGAGACAATTATGTTTGATCCCACAAAGATTGGCACAGTGAAACCTCCAAGAAAAGAGAAGCTAACAAAGAATGAGAAAGAGTGAAAGTACTAGAATGCCCTAGAAGGCCCTAGAAGGGGGGTGGGGGGGGGGGGGGGGGGGGGGGGGGGTGAATAGGCAATTAACAATTATTTGCAATCAATTTTCCTGGACGTTGTTGAGGGATTGGAAAAGCCCATCTATCCCTAACCAACAGTATAAAGCATTTACCATATGCAAGCATAAGAATAAATAACAGAAAAGTAAAGAACACAGGAAAATGTTTAAGCAGTAAAACCCTCAAAGTGAGGTAAACAACTGCGGGCCTCAGGTCAAGTGCTTAAGCACACACTATAAAATAGTAAACAAAATACAAGGTACACTTACAACCTCTCAGATAACTCTGGACTCGGTTATCTCTAGCTAAACTCTTTTAGCCAGTTGAACTACCTCTCAGTAATTTGTCTACAACTTCTAAATGTGCTTCACTTGTCTTGAAAACATCGGCCTTGAAAACTCAAACATAGTTGATTTTGTCAACTGAACTCATCGGTGTTTAATACAAGAGAATATCAAGAATGAAATATACTCATGACTAACTTAGGCCCAGTTTGGGATTGCTGTGCTGTGAGAATAATCACTTCTGATATTGCTGCGAGAAGAATCACTTCTAATATTGCTGCGAGAAGAAGCAGCTGACGTGTTTGGTAAACTGTTTTTAAAAGTGCTGTGTGATCCAAAAGCAATTTCTGAGTGTTTGGTAACTTATAAGTAAAAAGTGCTTTGGTTGGGTATAATTACCAAAATGGGCATAGATGATAAAAGATGCTACTAAAATACATGACTTTGTTTTCCGATTATGTAACTATACCAAATTTTTTCTCATGTATTGTCCTTGTACACTAGTTCAAGTTATCAATGCATCACTTCCATCTTAATATATATATATATATATATATATATATCAATTCTACAAATTATATAAGCAATTTTAGTTTTTTGTAATTTGTTTGGTTATATATTTGCTTGGACCAAATAAAAAATTACCTTAAACCCTTAAATATTATACAAATGAGTTGAGAATATTACACAAAACATTCCCCCACCATGGTCAATGGGAAACATTACACAAAATGTATTAAGGTCAATACAAATTTGCAACTAAATGCTAAGTAGATGCATTCATTGCTGCAACACCCAACTCGTCTTTCAAACTTCTCAATCGTTCATCTTCTTGATCAACTCTTTGCTGCAACCACATCCAATAATTCCGACATCCAATAAAGAGGGCACTCCACTTATTAATGCGTCCCTAGCTCCAGCAACAACACCCGAGTACTGCTTACTAAAAATTAACAGACAAAGTAAACATTAGACTCCAAATATAGGCTATTCATTGCTAGCAAGGTAACCAAAAAAAGAAAAAATAACATAGCCATTACTCATTTTAACAGAGCCATTAGTGGTTTACCAGTTTGATTTCATGATTACAACAAGCCAAAAATAGAAACCCACCCCACAGAAGAAACAACAGTAAACACAAAAATGGGGAAAGCTATATATTCTTCAGTTCAAAAATGATGGTATCCCAGTTGCCAAAAAGATAATGGTAAACCCCAAAAATGATGGTACGAATCTGCAAATTTTACTGTATTTTTCTTACAACTTTATAGAACCAAGCATTGTATCAATTCTTAGTGATACAGAACCAGTTGATATTCTTTCCACTACTCCATTTCTTAATTTTGAACAGTCAGTGATCACAACTAGTTCTTTTTAAAGTGTGATTTTTTTTTTCATCTGTTGAATGTGAGGGAAGTGTCACTGATGGATGATCATGATGTCGAGATGCTATTGTAACTAAATAAGTTCTGCTGATCTTCACATAGTGGGGCAACGTTAAAGAATGATTAATGAAGTCTAAGAAATAAAATAAAATATGAATGAGAATCATTTGGGATGAAAAATTGAAAAGAACAAGGACCAACGGAGTAAAGAAGTACAGAATTTAAATTATAATGTCAAAGAAAGGTACTGGAAAATGTAGTCGAGAAAAACAAAATGACCTAAAAGTTATCATGTTACCATAAACTAGCTTGAGAACAGGAAAAGAGTGATGAACTAAAACCAAAATTTCACAAACATTGGTTAGTAAATAAGTTATCGTTTGTACCTGTTGGAAATCAAAAGCTAGGATTAACAGATGTTTGAATTCCCACAGGTCTTGCTGAGCACATGACCCAAGTGACCTGGTCATAGTACACGACCACAAAACACAATTAAGTTGAAATACTTCAGAACCACAATAAAGAGTAATTCCAACAAAAACAGGTCACAGAAATAAGTACCTATTGCTCAAATCGATTCAACTGTATAACTAGTGGTGATAATTCAAAAGATGGAAACCATACTGGGTCACATGCATAATTTAGGATAATAATAAAAAGACCCCGAAACTCAACAATGCAACCTCAAACTTAAATCCAGCAGAGTATTAAGAATAATATCATGCATTGATCTGCAGAAAAATCAAACCACAAGCCCCAAACCAAACATTTGCCTAAAGATTTGCTATTTCATCTGAAGTCCATAACATTTAGTAGCCAGAAACAAGTCTCAAACAGTCACCAACATTCTGAAAAAAGATTCATTATACAGCTACAGGCTTTATAAAATTCCCCGTGCAAATTTGTACTAATTTTAGCAAACCAACAGAGAAAAGTTAACTAAATATTAATTGATCAGATTAATTTTTATTTATCAAACTGTTATTCGGAATGGTCTTTGAAATACTCTATTGCTTTGCTTTTAAGGTTTACACAAATTGTGGCATATGTGTCTTTGTCGAGCTCAAATCGTGAGAAAGATCATTGATTGTGAGAACAATAGTCAAGCTCAATGGCCTACAAAATGAAAGTAATCAAAAGACTAATAAATTAATATTCTTTCTCTATTTGTAATCGTTTCTTTCATCTGGTATTCTAGTAGTGGTTCACATGAAACAAACACATATATACATAAAAAGATCTAAGAACAAAAATCTCAAATCTAATCAAATAGATCTAAGAACAACCAAACAGATCAAGCAACCAAGCATACGCCCAAAATCTAAGAACAACCAAGCATACGCCCAAAATCAACCGAACAGATCTAAGAACAAAAATCTCAAATCTAAAACCAGATAAAGATAGTTCTGTAAAAGAGTTGGTATGAGGTTTTACCTTTTAGAATTGGAAAACGATGCTGCACTACCAAGTTTTTGAAGAAGACCAGAAGAATGCTTGAATACTTGACCGTAGAGAGGGAAGGATGGGAAGACAATCAGAAATAGCTCCTCTCGTATTTCTGATGATGTTTCTCAAAGACGAAGGGAGGAGAAGTAGAGGGCTTCTCTCCCAATTTGTGCCGATGAGGATTAGGGTTAGGGATTTGACGGCAAAGAAAAGAGCAGCAGAGGAGAACGATGCATAGGGAACAATCGCATCTGCAATGAAAGGAAGAGATAAGGCTGGGTTCAATGTGATTTTTAGAAAAGAATGAGGACAAAATAGACAATTCAAAATTTTCATTTAAACCTTCCGTGTTTTTTCGGAGAGGTTCCGCAGAATCAGTTTTGCAAAGCAGCAATTTGCTGCTTCTCATAAACTAGCTTTTTAGAGAATTGATTCCTTCAAAATCAGCTTTAGGACATACATGGTGTTTGGTAAATTTAGGCCTAAAATCACTTTTAGGCTCAAAAGCAGGTTGGGAATCAATCCCAAACTGGGCCTTACAATCTCTAGATGCCGGACAAAAACCTTCTTTGTCTTCAATTCTTCTGCTGCTGCTGCTGTATAATTGTGTTGTTAGAGCTATATTTCATTAAGCATCTAATGCCAAAATATGAAGGTTTGACAATAGCTAAACACACCAAAATGGTGATCACATTAACGTTTTTACATCGGTTCTGAACCTGAAACCGATGTCTGGTCGCATACTAGACATCGGTTCACAACCGATGTCTTAGTTTTGGCGATCTTTAACATCACCCACTAAGACATCGGATTTTTTTTTTTTTAACATCAGTTGTGAACTGATGTCTATGAACTTTATCCTAGTAGTGATCCTCTCATTTCAACTTGTTTCTGTAATGTTCTACTTAAATCACTGAACTTTATCCACACTATTATCGGCAAAAACCACATAATCCCAAATTTCCAACCCTTTTCCTCAACTCAATTTCTACCCAACAACTTGGCAATCCATATAAGCAAGCAAATACACAAATTATAATAGTTAACCAATAAATTAGACCTTAAAACTCACTTGCAGTCGTCGTTCTTAATGAACTCGATGACCATTTCCTTTTCCGGTTGGATCTGAAGCAACTTCATAACGAGGCACATGAACGGTGTGAGTTTTCAATTACCTGCAAAGGTCCCGCCGATGTGGTCGAGCTCCATGGCGTTGTCCACCAGAGTCTCCGCCGCAAACCGAAGCACTGCTCTTTCCAATAGGTATTTTCGTCCATACGATCTTCTCAATCAGGTTTGCTGTGTGTCTGGGATTGGGTTGGGTGTGAGAGAGCTGTTGTTACAGTTGGGTGAGGGAGGAGCTGTCGGTTTTGGCGGTAAGGAGGAGCTGTCGACCTCAGGGGTAAGTTCCGGTGCAGACCTAGTCGATGTCGGAGGTAGGTTCCGATTTTGGTTCTAGGCGCTGCGGAGATTGGAGATTGGAGCTTGGGCGCGCGAGAGAGAGAGAGTAACTTGGGGCTGTAGATTAGGGTTACAGATCGATCTTAGTGGGAAATAAGGCACAAAACCAAAGAAGGAGAGAGTGAGAATCGAGATCTCAGAGAGCTCGGTGAGAAGGAGAGAGGCTGGTGTTTTGAGTCTTCCAGTTTCGCGGGTTTAGAGAGAGTTGAGTCAGAAGGAGAGAGCGCGCGGGGTGGTGTTTGAGCGTCTAGTTGTGGTCGAGCTGAGTGAGAAGGAGAGAATGACTTTGAGGTCTCTATGTCAAAAAGCACAAGTCAAAATTTTAAAACAAGCTCCGTACTTAGACAACATTTAAATGTTGTTGTATGAGTGTCACTATATTTTTTAGTCAACTAAGGCTTGGCTATTTGAGAGGGAAAATTACTTAATCAACTTTTGGAAATCCCTCAAAATTTGAGATAGGAAATCACCATTTTCTACAACAACAAAAAAGTGTTGTCTGAATGCTGACCATTTTTTCAAATTAAACGAGTATGGTTTTAGTCTATATTCAGACAACAGAAAAAAAAAAATTATGTCGTATGAAGTGTGTCGTCTGAAGGCCTTTTTGGCATAGTGGTGTAATGGATTTAGTACCTACATGTTTTGCCTTTCATGAATTCTTATATACTCATTGTGTTTTTCTTTTTTTTGGAAATTAATGAAAATTGTAATGCAAATGGTGATGGTGATGGGAGTCTGAACAAAAGTGATCATAAAAGGCTACGCCCTCCAGGTCGTTCCAAAACATTCAATCTTGAAACTAGCTGTGTTGCAAAAATTCCCATGAATTGACCATTTCCTTTTTTCATATTTCTGATATTTTCAGCACCTTTCTTATTTGTAGTCCTATTTAGAGTGAGAAGCCGCTAGCAATCTACTCCAGAAGCAACGTAACTCTCTTTGATACCTGCTCATACCTATTTGATGGCGTATCCTCCAGAAGCAAGGTAATTCTCTTTCCCTATTGATGACCACTTTTTTGTTATGTTGTCAGAAATGTTCAAGCTTTGTGAACCTTTTTTTTAGGTTATGACGACTGCTTTGGTATAGATTAGGGATTGAAGATTTCCCAGGGTTATTTCTTTTTTAAGTTAATGATACTTCCTTAATGTGATTGCAGCTTATCAATACAAGCATAAGCTAGAAACTTTGCAGAACCCTTTAAATGGCTTTCGTGTTGTTTTGCAAGTTTATGGTAGTTTTAGTTGGTTCTTTCAATTGGTTATGCTTAATCGACCCAACTATTTATCATTCTTCATTTTGTAGTCAGTTTCATTTAGTGGATGTATTGCAATGGAAGTATTTAACTTGCATTATGCTTCTGCACATGTTATGTTACACTTCTTAATTAGATCCTTTTTCATTGTCCGGTCATGGATCAAAGTTGCATGGACTTTGTCTCACCTGGAAATGTCGGCGAGTGCTTTCACTTGACAAAAGTATTCTGCACACTTCCATAAAATCATCGGGCTAAAGAAGACAAATTGGAGATATGTCATATTTCACATTGTAAGAGACTGTCAATGTGGTAATCAGCATGTTGTTTTTCTTTTGGATACTGTTGTTTTGTTGTAAAGCCTATTTAAACATGCTATCTGGATTCTGAGTCTAATACTTTTCTGTTCCGTTTAATTTCCTCTCTAAATGAAATCACAGGAACTGGGGAGTTTGGTTTCTCTGAAATGACATTGGCTGAATCATACGCTGAACAAATGGTACCAGAGTTAGGTTATGAATATCGAGCCATCGTTGGGATACCTTCAGAGCAATTTAAACATCTTATCATACATCTGCACTACTTTGGCGATCTGGTACTTATCATCTGCACTACATTTGTTTTGGAGTTTATAATATTTCCAGGTAAGTTTTTCAAAGTAAAAAGCTCAAGGTTAAAACACTATTGCAGATGATGCTTCACACTTGATCTCTGAACTTCAAGTAAGTTCAATGTTGACTAGCTATTAACTGATGCAATTTTCTTTGTATATCTTCTCACACTTTCCTCTGTATTAGTAGCACGGGAAAACTGTGAATTTTTCAAAGTTTTGTAACGTTGTTAAAACACAATTGCATCCTTTCAAAAGAGAAAAAAAAGCACACACACACACAATTGCATATGATGGTTTACAGTTTACACTTGATCACTGAACTTCAGGTAAGTTCAATGTTGACAAGCTTTTAACTGATGCAATTTTCTGTATATATATCTATTGAAAACTTTGCTCTTTGTGGGTTGAGTACTGTATGTCTCTATGCTGGAAATATACAAGCAGATGAAGGATTTTTGGGGGGCAGTGTTGGGCTTATATCTAACCCAGTTTCTTAGCTGTGTTGCTTCACAGCTTTAGCTATGTTGGGTATGGCTGTTCTTTGAGGAAAAGCTGGCTTTTACTTATTTCTGAGAATAAGTAGCTGAAAAGCAAAGTAGCTGAGTCTTTGGTAAACTGCCTTTTTATAAGTGCTTTCAGTGGCAAAAGTAGTGGCAAAGTGTTTGGTAAACTCAAACAGGCTTTTCTTTGAGGAAAAGCTGGTTTTTACTTATTTCTGAGAATAAGTAGCTGAAAAGCAAAGTAGCTGAGTGTTTGGTAAACTGGCTTTTTATAAGTGCTTTCAGTGGCAAAAGCAGTGGCAAAGTGTTTGGTAAACTCAAACTGGCTTGTGCTTTTTGTTTGTGGAATGACCAAATTGGACATGAGATTATTTTGTCTTAATTGTTTGGTAATACATTGTTGTTCAAATGCTTTTGTTATTATTTTTAATCTTTATTATGTCCTTATTAATTTTTGTCAACTTTCAATTTTTATAAATCATGGTGACCATATTATTAATATTGGACAATTTTAAAAATAACTTATACAAATATATTAGTAACAATTGATTTCTGGTTCGCATCAAGTAATCACAAAAAATATCATAACATATTCAAATGTTCACAAATTCTAACACTTTTTTAAGGCAAATTGTAAATCTCAAACTATGCTAATTCAAAATATTTGCCTCATCCAAAATGTGAAGATAGCAAGTTTTGAGGAAACAAAATCCAAAAACAAAAATTAGCAGGTGATTTCTATCACTAGGCCAATAACCTCAATATACAACACTTTTTACACAACGAAAAAAAAAAATTTGTTGTGTGATGATGCAAAGTCAATCACACAACATGACTAAGAACCATACGTTGTATAAGGCCATGAAAATTTTGATATTTTTATGGAGAAGGTGATTCCACAACGCTGGCAAGAGTATTCTGTTGTGTGAAAGATTAAAAAAAGGGTGGGAGATTTCCCGCCTAGCTTGACACAAATTTGTGTCCAAATATGTACTACATTGTACAACATCATGGTTATACATGTTGTGTGATACTAGGTTGCAATTTATCATACAACAGTTTTCGACTTGTGTTGTATGATTAAATTAGATATTATTGGCAATTCTGGATGTGCCCCCAAATGCTACTCCTTCTACCCCAAAACATACAATTTCGGAGAACTTATATAGGTCATGGTTTGAGGATCCCACAACGTAAAAACCTTATTTCTGTTGTCTGAATGAAACTTGTTTATAGTAGCACCAAAACCATTGTACATAGCACGGCTGCGCGGGAATTTTCCCTCCTTGGAGGGACTAAGTTAAAAAGTTTGAGGAACGCGGGGTCTAAAGTTTTAATTCCCCCCCCCCCCCCCAACACTAGGTCACTTTTTCTGAAACTTTCGAACCCTAATGATTGCCTCCTCCTTCACATCCCCGACCTCAGCTCCTTCTCCAACCTGTGTTTAGAAAAGTTTCCGAAGCTCAACATTCACAGAGAGCTCGACTCAGACCCCCAACAATCTCCTCTACAGTGTCGCCACCAATCCGTAACTCTAATTCCCCTTACTCTCAATTTCAATTCTTCATCTGCTTTTTCTTTTCCCCTCTAAATTTCTTCTTCTGCTCCTAATCTTATCCCAAACCCTAAAAGATCCCCGACAATTTCAGATTTGGGATTCAACGAATTCGTTCTCAATTTCATTTCTTTGTGTGAATTTCGTGACAGATCGAAGAAAATGGTGACATTTGAGCTCTACATGAGGTCGGAATGTGTCTGACTGAGACTTTGGATGAGATGGTTCAGAACGGGACTCTCAGTCCTGAGCTTGCCATTCAGGTTCTAGTTCAGTTCGAAAAAGGAGACCCGGCCATAACTCCTCCGTCCAGCCATCTCTCGGCGGCGCACCACCTGCGTTCGACTCCTCTTCTCAGTGCCAACATGCCTATGGTGGTGGACCATACATGCACACATAGTGGGGAGAGATTCGAAACCCAAAAGCCTGAAGCTTTTCCGGCGACTCTGGTCACAATTGTCGATGCTTAAGGTATAGAAATTGATCTCCTCTCCACGCTCTATACGTTGGTGTACATAGTTTTCGATTTTGATTGAATTTTGAATAAATTGGTTTTGGGTGTTTTCAGGGTTTAATGGAGTTTCCTGTTTCTGGCGGTTCATGGCTTTTTCCGGCGGCCAGTCTAGGCTGCTGGGTTCGTTTCTGAAGTCGTGGAACACCGATTGATGGCTAGTGGAGCTCAATTCATTGAATTGAGTAAAGTGGTGAGCTCGGATACCGAACTGAATAAGAGGAATTGGATGGGTTTTGCTCGACGATCACAGAGCATAGTAGCTGCAAGTTATGCTTGTTCAAGATCTCTGTTAGCTCAAATTGAGTTAATCTGATGTCGAAGAAGCTGTAGAATCAGTTGGGTTTTTGACAAGCATCAAAGGTAAAATTTGAGGTTCTGGGTGGAATTGTTCTTTGATTTAATTATGTCCTAGAGTTTGATTGACTTAAGAGTTGAATGGCATATTGTTAGTACACGAGTTGAATGTGAATTTGGTTGTGTTACGGAACTGGGTTTGCCCTTTTGAATTAATTGATATTTTATTTGTGTATTAATTTTGTTTCTGATGGGGTTGTGGGGGTTTGCGTTAGTCTATGAGTGAGGCTCTGGAAACCCAAGTGAAGAGCAAGGTCTCCATCAAGGTAATGTTATTTATTTCGTGTTTGTATTTCTGGGTTTTCGTATCGAGATTTGAATTACTGAGATGCTTTGTTGGGTCTGAACATGCGTCTCCCATGTGGTTTGCTTGTGTATTTGAGTTGACTTTGTCTTAGAACAGTTGTACGGTGTTTGGTGAAGTGATTGTTCCAGTGATTGATTATTATTATCTGGGTGTGTTCAACTTGGTTGTGTTATTGTAGCGTGGTTCCTGACTTCCTGTGATGTGTTGATGTTATCGAAGGAGCTTGGTAATTACAGACATGCTCTTACTGATGCTGAGGAAGCAATTAGGCTCAGAAACACTAATGTCAAGGTAGTACTAATTCTTGAACATGTTCTTGTTCTTAGCTGAGATTTGTTTGCAAAGTTTGAATAATTGGTTGTTTGAGGTGTTAAGCATATTTGGGTGTTGGCTTAGGCATTTTACCAACTGCGAAATGAGCTCCAATGAACTTGACTTTTGATTTGGTGGCTGGGCAGCTCTTGAAAATAGTCCAAGTCCAAGATTAATTGGAAATGACCTTTGTTTTGATGTTGTTTTTATTAGATGTCCCAGTGAATAATTTGTTTCCAGCATTATATGATTGATTGCTTGCGAATAAATGAAGTTAGATGTTTGTGTTATTGACTGTAGTACTATATGAGCAAGATTCTGAACTTTTCCGTTTGAATTTGTTAGAAGTGTTGAATGAAGCGTCATCATAACCTTGTGATTTCTGGTTTCTACTTGCAAGATAAATATGGTTCATTTGAGATAATTTAGAAAGAGGCAGATAGCCGAAACTCCGTGATATTGCTTTTTGTTATTCTCCATATTTCAATAATTGTGCACATGTTCCAAACTTCTTAAGTTCATAGATTTGCGACTAGTCAAACACATCCAATTTACAGTTTTATGATAGAAAGTTAGCTAAGTAAACAATTATCTGCATCAAACAATCTGTTTTCTTTTTTATTTATTTATTTACTATATGCTTTGTTTGTCTTGTCAAATATCTCAATCTTTTGTTTCTTATGATTCTATTAACACTTGTACAGTTCTATTCTCCAATTTCTGCTTGGTTGAACCATTTGCTACACTTGCAGTTTCAGAGGCTCTTTCCGAGGATTTGCAGGTTAGACAATTAATTGCTATCTTATGCTTGTTATTGTTTAAATGAAACAAACTGAGAATTTCTTCTATCAACCTTTACCTTCTCTGTGCTCTGTATGTGGTACATTTGATCTGTGGTGGGTTTGATCTTAATGTTTGGAAATGAAACTTCTTATAGGTGGGTCTATGAAGGAGTCATTGATGATCGTTATGGTGAATGTTTCATTGCTGAGAACAAATCTCTTCAAAAGGTATTGTCTGCTCTAAATGTGAAATAGATCAGCTTTCCATTGTACCTTGATACTTGTGCCATCTCCAACTTGCACATATGGTGCATTAAGCTGAAGGTAGTATAGTGGAATTCTTAATATCTTTTTTGATTAGCTTATGCACTATATTAGAAACTTTAGCCTAGTAATTTGGTCTTTGGATATCTAATTATCTATAATACAAAACTTTGTTTCTTAACTGCTTTTTCTATATAGGAAGGCATCCTTAGGCATTATCTTTAGTCTTCGGTATTATTCCCTTTAATCGATGGTAATTAATAATATACCCTACGCATCTTATAAGCTTTCATATATTTACACCGACCTTGACGGTCTATTCTTCTCATTTCATGGTGGTTAATTGATAGAACAAATATGCATGGACCAACCACTGCAATTAACTCAATTTGTTACTTAATGGCTTTCTAACTTTGACTATCGCTTAGTGTAATATTGGTGTGGTAATCTGCACAGATGCTGTTTAAGGGTTTTCCCGATGCTTCTGATTCATTGATGGTTCTGAGGAATGGTGCACTGGACATAAAGATAGAGCCTTTAGTAAGCACATTTACTTGCTTTAAATTGGAGACACTTCTCCTTGCACTCTTTTAAAATAGGGAACCTTTATCAAGTATCTCACATCTGTTTGTATTGTTGTTTATAATTGCTTGGTAACATGACATGTTAAAACAGTATAATAAGTTGTCACTCCAGCCAAAAAAAAAGTAGAAGTTGGGTTTGAGATTCTCTTCCAATTGAATCTGTGGTAATGCGGAGTAAATACTATGGTAAATTTTCCTATGTTAAATTCTAATTACATGAGAGACATCATTGAGAATAAAGACCTCACATTGTTTCCAAGAAAGGTACAAGTGTAGTTGATAAATGTAGTCACTTTAACTTGGTTTATATTGACTCTTTTATGTCCATGCAGTGGGAGAGGAGAGGCAACAGTCAATATACTCAAGCAGACATAGATATGATGTGAAATGAATTGGCAAAGTATGTCGTGAAGGCGTATGTGTAGGAGCTAAAGGAAAGCATAAGAGGAAGTAGGTTGTTGCTGAAGGAAAGCATCATTTTTGTGCTTCTCTGCTGGCACAATATTCAGGCACTGTGTGGCATGTTTTGTAACAAATAGTTTGTATTTGTATCAGCTTTTGATGTCCCAAGTCGATGGGCATGCATTTGAATGCTTTTCTTCTTTCAATGTTGGCTTGGATGATTGAGAAATTCTCCCTTTTCACATTTGAATGCGTTTCTTCAAATAGTATAAGTTGGATTACTTATTTTATAGATTCCAATGTCTTTTCTTTATAGTTAGTCACTGTTCATTAGGTAAAATGGAGCATTATTATCAATGCACAAAATCTAGAAAAGATGATTATCACACAACAGAATTTCTGAAGTTAATAATGTTGTTTGAAGTAACAATTTGGATGTTCACACAATGAATCCTTATATAACATGCAACGGTTCTAACAAACATACGTTGTCTGATTTACAATCACACAACTGTAATAACTAAAATACGTTGTCTAAAACTAACACACAACAATAAAATTTCCAAAAGTGAAGTGTGAGGATAACTCATACAACAGATAAAATAAAATGCAGTTGTCTGATTGCCTTTCATACAACGGCTCGGAAATAACTTTCGTTGTGTGAATGATGCCAATGACATGTGCAGCATGACTGCGCGGCAACTGTGGCTGCCACCTGCCGAGAGAAGGCACAACGGTTTTAACCAAATAAGTTTTGTCTGTTTGTGATTCACACAACGGGTTTCCACCGTTGTACGATTTTTAATCACACAACGCTCCGATACACAACGGAGATCGTCCAAATCACACAACGAATTTGGTCCGTTGTCTGTTTGCTTTTTTGGCCTAGTGTATGTACTATATAAGATATGATTTCTTTACTTGGTACAAATTTATTTTCAATGAATATATATTTACAGTTTTGCTCCATCCAATTATCACCACAGTAGCAAATGATTTCAGTCAGACTAAGGACAACAGTGAGATGGAAATGCATTTAAAAGAACTCATCAAGATATGAAGATAGCAAGTTCTGAAGGTAAAAAAAAAAGGTAGGTGATTTCTTTAGCTTCTCTCCATTTCTCCTCCAGAACAAAGTATGTGTGTTCAGCTTCTGCAGTTTCATCAGATGACATCTCAATTGCTTAATGTCTGACTGTTTGATTGGTTTTTGCATGAACATCTTAGCTCCTTCCTCCAAGCATCTTAACTTCTACTTGGCCAGAAACAGCTAACTTCTGCTGCTGCTTTTTCATTACCCACAAATTTCTCAGAAATCATTATAACTGATAGTTGAATGCAAAGGTAAAGCACGAAATTAACAAATACTATTCCACATTAAACAAAGATTTTGTCACAGATTTGAAACAGTAAAAATGTGTATATCAAGAAGTGCAACCATGTCCCACGTTGAATAAAGATTAATGAATGAATATGATAACAACTTCCATAATTTGTCTATTTTATATGTCCATTCAATCATTCATCATCTGCATTTTCTTCATCACTACAGCTTCCATGAACAAGATACCAGAAAACAACTCTTCCATGAACAAGATATCAGATAACAACTCAAATGTATACTGAACCAGGTTAGATATCACATTACAATAATTGCAATATTTCCTATATGAAAAATATGCCACCCCTGCAATATTGTTCACAGAACCACACAACATAAGACAATCCCAATAAAAAAAATGAAGCAGCAAGAAAGAAACCTAATACAAAGTCATCAAGCTCTGCACAAAGTTTCCATGAATAAATTACAATTTGATTCACTCCTAATCCAGCTTAAAGATTCCATAACAATCGAAACTATATTCACACATAATCATCAACCCAGATCAAGATATCAAACTATATATTCACACATAATCATCAACCCAGATCAAGATATCAAACTATAGTCACACTCCTCACTCTTAACAGCAACCCAGAACAACCCACATCAAGATACACT
Source organism: Rosa lucieae (assembly GCA_024704745.1). Lineage (NCBI taxonomy): Eukaryota > Viridiplantae > Streptophyta > Magnoliopsida > Rosales > Rosaceae > Rosa > Rosa lucieae. The sequence goes on from CM045492.1 coordinate 26,978,310, forward strand.
CAGAAAGTCCAGATCAAGATACAGTCACCAAGATTCAGGATAGAGAGAAATGAAATCAAACCCCAAGAAATCAAAATCATAAACAATACTCCTTACCAAACTCGAGGTGTCCACCGGGGAGAGCAAAGGTGGAGGCGCCGATGAATGCACGATCTTGTCCTAAGAGCACTGAGATAGAGAGAGAGAGAGAGAAAGAGAGAGAGAGAAGACAGAAAGAGAGAGTTGAGGAAGACAAGAGGTTGGTCTGTAATTCCTTGAAGTTCATGAGGGTACCCAATGGTATTTCAAAAAATTCATTAAACCATCGCTACAGTAGCGCGCGGCTTCTGGCTTCTAAAAGCCAGGGTGAGGCAGCTTCAGCTTTTTGATGAAAAAAGCCGCAGCTTCTGGAGAAAGCCGACAATAATCCAGGTTACCAAACACAATCAAGTCCTGTGCTTATAAGCAGGGGAGCTAAAAAGCCCCCCCCAAACGTAGCCAAATTGTCCCACATTTTTCATTCTTTGGTTTTTACCTATTTTAGAAACACATGAATTGTTACATGTACTTAAAATGTCAATGATCAGACAAGTCTTACCTCCAGACAAAATTGTTGCGACATTTACAGATTAGATTTCAGAATATGAACTTTTGCTATGTCTGTTTTGAGGAGAACATGTACATTTTCATTTTATTACTATCATTTATGGTAATAAGAAGAAAAACAGAATAGGGGTTACTGTAGTTTATGAACAGTAACTCCCTGAGGAACAATGTGTTTCTAATCTCCAAAGTCCAAACCAGTAAGAATAGCTTATGAACAGTACTCCGCTTCAGAATAGATTGATTCTAATTCTAGACTTCTACTCTAACCTCTGTTTTTCTTCTTACAGTTTTTAAGAACAGTAGAAAGAAAATTACTTTGAGTCTAATCTCCAAACCTGAGTGAGCATGCTACAATCAATGAATCTACGGATCTTTTATTTGATAGTAAAGAGATCCAAACCTGTTTGTTGCAATATAAGGTCTGGAGTTTTAGTAAGGATATGGTTATGTGAAGCTTTGTCCTTTTTTTTTTTTTTCCTTTTTTTTTGTAGGTCTTGGGATTTGGTTTGTTCATACCTAAGAATATAAACAAACTGTAATGAATGGCTTCTAGATTGTTTGTATATTTCCTTCTCTCTTTTTTTATTATTATTATTATTTATTTATTTATACATTTCTTGCATGATCAAGTTAACATGGATTCTGTATGTACAATCCATGGATCTGCAGATGGGTCCGCTTCAGTTGTAGATGTATTTGAGTCTGCCAGAGAATTAGATCAGTGCTAAAACCCCATTGTAGTATCGAGTTTGGTTAGGGTATTCTTTCTCTTTAGGAGCTTGATTAAAATAACAGTTGCATGTTGTAATATGTAAAATTATAATTGTATTATATTATGTAGATCATGATTTGAGAAAAAAAAAAATTAAACCCGTAGCATCACGCGGGAGAATTTTCTAGTACATGTAAAATTCCAAAGACATACAAAAAGAATGTATAAGCCGTTTAGAAGCTAGTAGGGCAGTGAACGAAGATGAAATAGGGGATGTTACCGAAATAAGGGGAGTAGGAAATAGAAAAGAAGATGAACAAGGTGATGTTGCCGTGGGGCCCTCCACCTGCCAAAGAGAGAGTGATGCTGCCGTAGGAAAAGAAGATAAAAAAGAAAAAAATGGTGAAGAAAGTGTAGGGTCTGACGTTGGAAGAAAGAAAAAAGGTGAAGGAAGAGAAAAAGGGGGGGTCTGACGTTGGAAGGAAAAACAAAGGGGAAGAAAGAGAAAATGGGGACGTTGGAAACAAGGAAGAAAGAGAAAAGAAAGAGTATGAGGACATTGATTCAATTGGTGGTGGACCAGTGGGGTCCCCAGCTTACCAAACTTACCAAAACACATGCAGCCGATGTCATGATCTATGCAAGTGCCAGGAAAGTAACCAACCCAGCTGTGATACATCCAATGAAGAGAATATAATTCAGAGTTCTAATTTATCAGAGTTTTTCCCCCTCTCTACATCGTCAAATGAAGAATCCGCTGCGAATGTCCCTCCTTAGGTACCTTTAATTTCGAATGAATCATCTGGGGTAGATAAAATTGGGCCTAGGAAATCACAGAGGGTTACCAAGGGTATTCCTAAGAAACAATATGAGCCAGACATCAAAACCAAAGCTCAGTATCCTATAGCTAATTACATGTCTAACCATAGGTTTTCTGGATCACATGCACTTGTTGTTGATCAATTATCCACTGTATCTATTCCTAGTAGTGTACAGGATGCTGTGGCGGATCCTAAGTGGACTCAAGCGATGAATGAAGAACTAGAGGCTTTGCAGAAAAAACTTGACTTGGGATATTGTGACTATGCCTGCTGGAAAGAAGACTGTTGGATGTCGATGGGTGTTTATTGTGAAACTTAAAGCTGATGGGAGCATTGACAGGTATAAAGCAAGATTAGTTGCCAAAGGATACACCCAGCGGTATGGAATTGATTATGAAGAGACGTTTGCCCCTGTAGCAAAGATCAATACTGTTCGAATCTTGATTTCACTTGCAGCAACTAAAGATTGGCCTCTACATCAGTTTGATGTGAAGAATGCTTTCCTCAATGGAAACTTGGAGGAAGAAGTGTATATGGACATGTCGCCAGGAGTCAAAAATATGCCTTGCAATACTGGCAAGGTTTGTAAGTTGAAAAAGTCTCTGTATGGTTTGAAGCAGTCTCCAAGAGCTTGGTTTGGGAGGTTCTCCAAGTCTATGAGGAGTTTGGATATAGACAAAGCAACTGGATCATAACTTGTTCATCAAGCGTAATAGGGTAAGATTACCGCACTGATAGTATATGTTGATGATATGATTGTCACAGGGGATGATCTAAAAGAGATGAAGGCCCTACAGAAGTATCTTTCTAAGGAGTTTGAGATGAAGGACCTTGGGCAATTGAAGTACTTTCTTGGAATTGAAGTTGCAAGGTCTAAGAAGGGGATTTCTTTGTCCCAACGTAAGTATGTACTTGACTTGTTAGCTGAGACCGGGAGCTTGACTGTAACCCCATTGAGACACCGATTGAGATGAACCACAACCTTCCATCTATCCGGATCAGGTTCCAACGGATAAAGGAAGGTACCAACGCCTAGTAGGGAGGCTTATTTATCTTTCTCATACTAGACCTGATATTGCTTATGCTGTGAGTGTGGTCAGTCAATTTATGCATTGTCCTAGTGAAGAGCATATGGATGCAGTGTATCGTATTTTGAGATATCTTAAAATGGCACCTGGAAGGGGTTTGTTGTTTGAAAAAAAGGATGAGTTGAAAGTTGTGGGGTACACAGATGCAGACTGGGCTGGTGATAAGACGGACAGACGGTCCACATCTGGGTATTTTACATTTGTTGGAGGAAACCTTGTGACTTGGCGCAGCAAGAAACAGAAGGTTGTTGTTAGGTCAAGTGCTGAAGCTGAGTTTCGAGGTTGGCACATGGAGTATGTGAGATGTTGTGGATTCGTAATGTGTTGAAAGATTTGGGTTTTAAGCTCAAGAAGCCTATGGATTTGCATTGTGATAGCAAGTCTGCTATTGAAATCGCTCATAATCCTGTTCAGCATGACCGGACTAAGCATGTGGAAGTAGATCGACATTTCATTAAGGAAAACCTGGACAGGAAGATCATCGTTTCCCTTTTGTGTACAGAAGATCAATTAGCAGACTTCTTACGAAGGGAGTGTCAAGGAAAGTGTTTGACAACTCGATTGACAAGTTGGGCATGATTGACATCTATGCACCAACTTGAGGGGGAGTGTAGAATATTTGTAAATATTTACTTTCCTTGTAGATGTAGATTACGTTCTCTGTATAATTGTAGGAGATTTTTCCTATTAGGACTACTCTTGTACCTCTTTATATACCTCCTATTTTGAAGATGAATAGAATTATTATTGAAGCATTCCAAACACAATTTCTACTGTTTTGTACCTATCTATGCACCCATTTGCTTTAAGCTTCACTGTGGATATCCACATGTACCCTACTATCTTCTTTCCTCTTGGCAAAGACACAATCTTCCATATAGCAATTTTCTGTAAATTGCTTCCATGTCTTCATTCATTGCGTTTTTCCACCTTGGGTCGCCTAATGCTTCCTGCACATTTCTAGTAGCCACAGAAGACAATTAATTTATAGTTAGTGCATAAGATCGAGTAACCACCTATGGGTATAGGATACTTGGTTTTTGCTCGAGGGTCAGGATCTTATTGTTTTCTTGGAATACCTTTGTTCGGCCTTTGTAAAAATCCAGGCTCATTACTTCCTGTAGGGTTAGAAGGTTCTATAATATTGAATTAGGGACAACTATTTTATGGTTTATGTGTAGGAGCATCCTGGAGCGACTCCTCAAGTAATGGGGTAGAAGGGGGCAAATTCGGATTTGCTGTGTTAGGCGATAAGTTTGTTGCCAATGGTTCTTCAGGTTGAGGTTTCGACTGTGGTCAATGGTACTTTTCGAATTGTCGAAATGCTACTGTCTTCCTCTGCCTCAGGATTCGACTGGTTGATAAAAAAATTTCGACTGGTCAAAAAAGCCATTGTGTTCATCCGCCTCAAATTTAGGAAGAAAAGAAACTCACAGCATCGTGCATCGTGTGGGCTTCGTGACTAGTGAAAAGCTAGATAATACCCGGACCATGATGGTTAGTTCATGTTTATATTATTTTAAAGAGGTTATTTTATCCTTTTCAGATTAGACTGAGGTTTCCTTATTCTGCAAGGATTAATCATGTATTATAAAATGGCCTTCTAGCAGCACTTGTTGCAGTAACCACTTGCATCATCGAGAGATCATCATGTGTTTAAGAGCTGGGTCTAACAAGAAGCCGTGTCGAAGAGACATGGCTGTTACCTTCAGCAGCAGCATCAGTAACTGGGCAAGTCTTCCGAAAGACCTTCACTATTTGATTCTGGACAAGTTGTTGGATCCGTTTGACCATCTTCGTTTTCCTGTTGTTTGCAAGGAGTGGTATGCTGCTGCAAAAAATTATAACCTTACAACGCATCGCTGGCTCAATAAGGCACTTCCCATGCTCTTTATTCCCCCTAGTCACTCTGTGTACCCTAATTCCGATAAAGACCCCTTACTGTACTCGGCCTTTGAAAATATAATCCACAAAAACGTCTTTTTTCCATCTAATCTTTTCTCTGTTGATAGGATGAAGATGTGTGCTTGTTGTTCTGGCAGTCAAGGTTGGTTCGCCACAACAGATTTTGAAAGGGAGAAAATAAAGCTCGTGAACATCTTCAGAAAAGCAATGGCACCCATTTGCCTCCCTCGTTTTGTCTACTCAAAACATTGCAGTTTCGGAGAGCATGGCATCTCAAGTATTACCTTATCCGCCGATCCCCTTTTGAATCCGGACAGTTATATGGTTATAGTAGTTTTCAATCTTGGTAGAATGCTGGCTTTGACTAAAGGAGGACAGACATTTTGGACTCGCATTGTACCAAAATACGAGATTCAAGGTGAGGCTATATTTCATAAAGACCGAGTCTATGTAGCTAGAAAGGATGAGGATCGATTATGTCTCTTGATGTAAATAGCGAACCCTTAGAACTACAGCAAGTTACACCCAAGTTAGACTATGCTGACAAGGATTATCTTGTGAAATCAGCCAAGGGAGACTTTTTATGGCATGTTCGAAGACGAAGAGTTTGGAACAACAAAATAAAGAGCAGAGATTATTTATTTTTTTTGTGCACTCTTGATCCTGGGGAGCAGTACTATACCGAGAGCTTTAGAGTATACAAGGTGATAATTGACAACAAAGACAATTCCATTGTGGAGCAAGTTGAGGTAAAAAGTATAGGAGATGAGGCTTTGTTTGTGGGTGACAACGAAAGTTTCTCAATTCTGGCTTCAAGTTTTCCTTTGTGTCACCAAAATTCCATATACTACACGATTGATTCGGAAAGGAGTGGAAAAACTCGTAGCGATGTTTTCAAAAAATATGACGTGTGTTTCTTCAATTTAGAGGATTGTACCACCACCGCCCAACGTTCGATTTACAAGGCACCTATATTTTGGATAATACCACCGTTTAGCGGACTANTTCAGCAAATTTAGAGTCTCAAAATGGCAGAGTAGGTTTCTTATTACCATCTCTTTAGCCCCAAACAGGCTAACAACAATAACGGTGTTGTGTTTCTGCACAGAATCAAGAGTGGACCCAAGTTCATCAAGGCTCACAACAACTCTTTCAGGAAATATTTCTCTGAAACAAAAATCATACCACTTGAGATCACTCAACGGTTGCATATCCCAAAACTTCAAATCAAGAGAACTTTCATCCAATATATGTGAATCAGGCCCAGCTGTCTTCCCATAATTGACACCAGCATCTCTGTGAGAGGCACTAAGTGCTCTTTCATGTAAAAAGTTGGTGTAGATATTAAAATAGCCACGAGTATGAATGAATTTAATGAACCAAGGTGTCCATATCTTCTCTCCCATCTTTTTATACCACCCAGTTGTTACCTGCACATAAATTTTACATCTCAACCGAGTAAGAAGTCAAATTTAAAAATTGACCAAGAAACAAATCGGCACACACAATTCTTCTTCAAAAGAGAAAGGAAAAAAAAAAAAAAAAAGTACCATGCCATTGAGGATTGGCTTAATGCCTTTGGCCTTGTGTTTGTCGTACCACAACCTGAACTCTTTCCAAGGTTTAGGAAACAGAAGCTGACCCCAAGTGCCAACCAGTTGGTACAAAAAGAGTCGTGTTCCATCATCCAATTGTAGTTTGTTCCCGTGTTTACCTATAAGCAACACCAAATCAAGAATCAATCACAGTTTCTATGATGGAAAAAAAAAAGTTCAATTGAGACTTTCATTTGCAAAGTTTTGATTAGTTTACGATCAAACCCAGTATTGAGGGGTCCAATAAATGAAAGGCAGAAAAGAATGGGGATTCTTTAATATATAACATGGAATTATATCGGAAAAGGTAAGCCCTTGGGGTAAGTTAAAATGATGACAGAGGGTGGGGAAAACGGGTTATGATTAGGGGTTTGATCTCATTCAATATCACTAACAAAAGCCTAAAAGAAAACGAAATCGGTTCAACAACTGATAATAAAATCAATAAATAACTAAAAGTTAAATTACAAAAACAGTAAAATATTGAATGCAAGTAATTGCTCTTCAACAATCAAGGCTTACTTTTCTCCTAAGCAATTGTTCGGTAGCAAATGCAGAAAGATGAGGATGTGTGCGTGCATATGCATAATTTTCTATCTACATATACACCTATATGCTATATGTTTATTCGTCTTTGTGCAGGATGTCTACATGTATGCACTTGCAATGAAGTCAACATAACACATCAACAGCTGAGAGTGTAATCGAAACTCGTAGCACAATAAATGCAATGAAGAAACTGCTTAACCAAAGTGGTATACACGAGGCTTTATGAAATTAAAAATTGTAGGTTGAAATCTATAATGTAGATCACTGTGATGTAGCATTTTCTAGAGTAATGTAGACAATTCAGATGAATACTCAGCATTACCAGTCATTGAAATAAAAAAAGAAATGAAAAAGAGATGGTACCTGGAACAAACCTTGGTCGCTGAAGCGAAGCTCCATAGATGTAAGGACGAGAATTGGAGGCGTTGTAGTAGTAATTCACAATCAGATTCTTGAGAAACATGTAATAGAGCGGCGACACCTCCAAGTCATCTTCCACGACGAAAGCGAACTCGTGATCGGAGCTGGGCCACCAGGCCTCGAGCCACTGGGCCTGGAGGCCCGCGTTCCGAGTCCGGTAATGCACGACCTTGTCCCCGAATTTCCACTCGAATCCATCGACCAAGTCCAGAATCCGACGCGACTCCTGCAGCTTGCGATCGGCGTCGGCGGCGTCGGCGAGGGGAAATGGTCAATGTGGAGGTGGAGGTGGACGCGGTCGGAGAGGTAGTCGGCGGCGGCGAGGAGCGGAGGGAGGCAGCGGGAGAGGGAGTCGAGGCGGTTGTAGGCGAGGACCTTGATGATGAAGGTGAAATTGGGAATTTGGGGGTGGTGAGTGAGATTAAGGTTAGGGTTAGGGTTAGGGCTTGAAAGTGAGATTAGGAGGGAGGAGTGGTGGTAGGAGAAGAAGGAGAGGGCGGAGAGGAAGAGGAGGAGGAGGAGCAGTGGAAGCAACTGTGTTTTGGGTCCCACCATTTCTGTGGGACTTACTTGAAGGTAAAGAGGAGGCTTATTAACTCAGAAAACGAATCGGGTCAAGAAACCCGCCCACAGAAAATCGGGTCAAGAAACCCGCCCACTAAAAAGTCTCCATTTTTGGTTTTTATATGGGGATTATAACTGGGGGTTTCTCTTCTCAACAACATTCTGAGACCCATTTGAACTATTCTGGTAATTTGATATGTCTGGATAAGATTACAGATCATTCATTTAAATTGAATGTTGTGTTCTTGCTACGTACCTGTATCTCACTAATATCCATGAACTGCGTTTTTTGAGTTAAATTAATCGTCCAAAATTATGTCAGTTATTTCTACTTCAATATAAATCTACTGCCTTTTCATTGGAGTTCTTAAAATATAAAACTATATGATGATGTAAGCTTATAAATTGTCAGCTGGAATTCACAATCAAGAGACATAAACTATTGGTTTAGTGTCGTGTAAATTTAGCCAGTGTGCCCTCTTTCTCTTTCTTTTAGTTACGTGTAAACTAAAATGGAATTCTTACAGCCATATATTGAAGTCATTTTGTCATGCAATGCTTCCAATATGCAACGAAAGGTGCTTTACTGCCATATATTGAAGTCATTTTGTATAGGATTTGAAATTGAAGAATGACATGAAAGCTTGTTGCACTGCTCTATATGTTGTCACTGCAACATTAAATTCATTGACCAAATTCTGATAGGACCTACCCCAAAATTCACCCTGAAATCTGAGGTGGCCTTGTGGGGCCCACCTTAGGAATAACTCTACCTAAAATTTGGCAGAGTCACCTCTAAAAATAGACTACCAAAACCTGTATAAAACATATCAACACTCCTACCAAACCAACCTTATTCTCCTGGAGCCACTCTGCTCTCCAAATCGTGACAACTCCACAATAAGCAATTGAAATCCGAAAATACAACATATTACAAATACACAAGTGTAACTCTCAACCTTTAAAACATTTGTCCCACAGGTTATCAGAGCAATCTAAAAGAGGGAGGAATTCATGATACAAGTAGGTTTAATACATAACCTACAATATAGAAAATAACAGCGGCAGATGTTATGCCCCCGAATCCTACTGTGACGAACTAGCTACTCTGCAATCTGGGCATTTGAAGCCAAAAGGCCCAGGGGAAAGCATTTAAAAAGTTAGCGTGAGTGGACAAAAATACATAAATAATAAATAAGAAGAAGTGGGATTTTTATACTTTCCCACGTGTTTAAACTTATAAAACCTTGATGCATGCAACTTTGATAAAACGCTTAACTTTAAATCCGAGAATCTTGTAAAAACAAGCTAGCCCCGCTGGTTAAGTAAAATCGGACTAGTCCCGCTAGTCGAAAATATAAAGTATAAATAGGGGAAGATGATAGCCATACGAGTGAGCCTCTCAGGCTTGGGTGATAGCCTCCCAGGCTGAAGTACTCCCATACTCCCATTTATACCTTTATGCCACTAACTGCGGCAAATAGGATACTAGGCTTCAAAGTTACCGCCACAAAGGTAGCGCGCAATTTAGCACCACAAAGGCGGACATGCTTCTGTGATCCCATCACGTCACTACAAAAGCAGACTACATGCTAGCATGATAAATAATCACCATCGGTATGGCATAGGAAAAACATTCGAAAACCAGTAAATCCATAAAGCATCCCCAAATCTGGCAATAAAAAAAAAAAACACGAGTACGATTCCTAACTGTACTCGGAGAATCTCGTAATAATTCAAATACATCAATGACGTGTCCCACACGGCAAAAGATTATATTCAAAACCATCAACAGATAAATGAGAATCAATATATGAATATAAATCCCTTGAAAATCCCTTTTTCAAAAACTTTTCAAAAAGTTCAAAATTAACGAATAAAAAAATATTTAATTTCGGAAATCACTTCGGAAGATAATTCGTCGAAAATCAACAAAAATCAATAAATCCAAATTCGAGCATAACAAACTCATATCCGAAATTCATAACGGAAAACCAATCAATAAATCAAGTTATAATCCAAAACCAATTCGATGCTCGATAAAATGATATGATAATTTAATAAGGCATTAATTCAAGAAATAAACGCATGCATCATTATTTAAAACAAAAGTTCACTCACAGTATACAACCAAGCGTAAGGATCTTCGTCGAGCGATTGGTCGGTACCTCATCCTGTACAAAATTATATTCCATAAACAACAATTCAATAATTAAATACGAGTCGACTACGAAACCTGAAAACCCCTTGTAAATCAATATGTCCATTTCTTCTTGGATTCAACTCAAACTTCACCACTAATATCAATCTATCGATTTAAGTATTCCATAGCGGAAACAAGGGAAATCCGAAAAGTTGATTCCCATAAATCGACATCTGAAACTCCAAACTTCGGAAATTCACAATCGATATCAAACTTCTCCTATTTCCACTAAAATCATATTTACAAGTTTTACGACTCACAAGTAAATTATCTAGCTAAAAACAGAAAATCAAAACCTCTCCCACGCACCACCCACAAGGGCAGTGAGTGGGCCCCAGGCGTTGCCTACCAACTTCAATCCGAGACACTTAATTTCATCAACATGATCATCTCAACAATCCAAACAACTTTCTCAACTACAATAAAGCCCAGAAATACCTTGGTTGGCCAGAAATCGAGCTTGATCGGAAAAGGTCCGATTTGAATAGTAAAATCTTTACATCTAAAATTCGTCTTCCATGCTTCGAATTGCTACAAGAGACTTGGAGGATTTATCAGCGAAGAATGGGCCTTCCAAAATGACCGGTTTTGTCGAAGATGGTGGCTGGAATTGGAAGGAATCGTGGGGAATTCCAAACTGCTATAGTATAGGTTTTTGCTTCGATCTTCTCGTTTCCAGCCAAATAGCCTTGAGCTACCACAGCAGACTTCAAGAGGAGGAGTTATGTACTTATTGGCCCCGAGTCTGAACTCTTGTTCGATCTGGCAAGAAGAGGCCATCCAGTGATCGCTACGAACCGCTTTCTGGAGAGTGTAGGAGCGCATAAATTGATTTCCATGAAGCATTCTCATGTGCACATTATCAATGAAATATTAGTCAAGGTCTATGTATTACAGAAGTGTTTACAATCTGGGTACAGTTCCTGGATGGTGGATGGGAACATGCTTCCAGTCAGCAGTGACGCATTTGTCGAGTCGGATCACTCATATGATTTCTATATAGGTAAAACCTCAGAACTTTTCTTTGCCAGTGGATTATCTTCTACTCGAAAGGTTTGGGATGATGATTTTATATCAAAATTTGCAATGATGGTGAACTCTTTTCTAGTTAAACGACAGAGCATAAGTTTCGGTTATGTAATGGCAGAGATTTTGGAACAGAAAAAAGGTGTGAGGGTGAAGAATCTTGATGAGACAAGCTTTGGTGTTAGGATCGATAACAGTAGGGTCAATCAATCTTTAGGTGATGGAAAGCAGGTGGCTTTCTGGTCACATGATATGGCTTCAGATTTAGTTCGACAACGGCTTCAGGAACTGGGTGTTTGGACTGTGGATGACGACTTTTCTTGTAAGGCTGTTATTTGTCACCAATCAGCTGGTAGCAGTTATACACGAATTGGATTATTGTTTCATTGTATTCTACATTCTATCTGTAGCTGTTTGCTTTTGCAGTGTTGCAGCTCTTATTGTATTGAAACCAATTTTCCCCGGATCCATTTATCAATTAACAGGAAGATAGTGATTTTTCAACTCCATATGATGTGATGATAAGCAGAACAAGGACCAATGGTAGTGATGAAGGGTCTTTTGGGGCATTGAATTTTGATTTAGAGCATCAACTGTCGATTTTTATTGTTACTTCACAGCTTTCCAGAGCACAATGTGTCTGTGATACACTACAACCATGCAATTATAAGATACCAACACAATCTATTAACTTTCACCTCTTAAATTTTACCGAAAAACAAAACACAACCTAGGCTGTATGATCCAATTACACTGCTTAGAAAACCAGGTTTGTTGATCTGTAACCAGCTTTGAGAAGGAAACCAGCATTGGAAACTGATAATTCTCCTCTGCAACCAAATAGCACATCCTGCAACGTAATCTTGTCCATAATAAAACTGATGGTCTAAAAATTGTAACAGAATGTGACGATCAAATTTTTGCAAAGACCTGGTGCTCATACCGACCTTATAGTGGCCAATGTTCCTGACAAATTCATCATATGAATCAGCATCTCCAACATGACACCAGCAAAGTCATCCGACAAGGCAAAGCATCCTGCTGCGAAGAATTGCCTTTGAACTTTCACATGCCGGTTCTCAAAACTCTCTTCAGCAAAATATGCCCAAGAAATAGACAACATCATCTCTCATCAGTAATTATGCATATTAGAACCATTAGTTCTGGGCAAAATCCCTCCGAACTCTTTCCACCAGTTTAGTGCTCAAACAAGGTATTGACAACACAGAGCCCTTGCATCCTTATCTCCAGATTTCAATGCACTGCCAAAGATGATAGCACTACAGAAAAGCATGTCCACACCATTAATTAGTTGAACATGTGGTACACCAGGAGGCTGTGGCCTTGTTCTGAAATTATTTGATGATATGGCTTTAAGGTAGCATACACACTGGTTTGTGGAGCACAGGCCTTCTCCAGATCTATGCTGCATTCCATCAAGTATGTGGGCTGAGTTCCTATCCATTATAGCTCAAACTTCAAAGAGAGCTCTAGAACTATACAAGGATTAAGTGCCATTGAAAGAATTTACAGCAAACATACAGGCCAGCATCAAAATTACACTTTTCACAATTCATCGACAAGGTGACAAATACTAACCAAGAAACTTCTTTTCCTTTCCAAACTCATTTACTCATTTCCTCTTTCCTTTGAAAAGTAGAAACCGGAGTTAGAAAAAGAATATCATTTGAGCCAAAGAAATCAACAGAACCCAACATGATTTACATTAACATATTATCATTTGCTACTACTTGAAAATCAAACAATTCTTTGATTGCTGAGTATAATCGCCCCTCTTTCTCTACACCAGAACTAGAACTCATTCGTTCTTCTGAACACAATTACTCAGTTTGTTGTGAAAGCATAACAGCAAAGTGGAGTTATATTTAACAGAGGCTGATGCTCTATACAAATGAGATTACAGTAAATAAACTATACTTGTAAGTTTCTGTAGTAACAAACCTCTTGCTAATACATTTATGTCATAATTTTTAGCATGTTATACTACCATGACACTGCTGGCCCAGTAATTTATATTCACACCATAATACAGGCCTCAAGTAGAAATTACCTAGTTTGAGATCAACTGGAAGACAATACGCCATAGTTATCAGAATGTTACCTCAACTATCATTCTTCTTTTTCAATTTTCCAGGAAAGTTAGTTTCCAAAGCTATATCTACTACTATATGTTCTCTCTCTTGGTGAAGGGAAAAAAAAAAGAGCATTCCATTTTTTACTTTTTTTAAACAGTAATTGAACATACAAAACCTGTTAAAATGAAAATAATGAGCCAAATGCAAAGAATTCTAACCAACAAAAAAGAAATGCTTAATAAAGTTCTGTATTGTTTTTATTACATTGATTTATCTATCTATCTATCAAAAGTCTAGATTTCAATCTACCCTGAATACCGTTCCATACAAATAACTATGATCTAGCAAATACTGGCTGCGTAACTCATAAAACATATACCTTCACTCCCAACAGAGATGAGAATTAGATTATTTTTAGAACATTCTGGGGAGAGAACACAAGATAAGGTATCATCTTGCATGCCATTTCTTACACCATATTCAATAAATATCAAACGCACAGAAATCATATTTGTGCACCACAAGATTAATACAAACATAAATTAGCCACCAAAATTTAGGCAACCATCAGTAGTAAACATATACGTCACACACCACACACACACACCCACACCCACACCCACATACGAGTCAAATCATATAATAAAGATATAAAAAGGGAACGCTTCACTAAGTAAACAGATTTGCATAGTTATAGTTCTACTGTTTATTCTTTTTCCTTTTTCAGAAGCAAATTAACACAGTCAAGGACTTCAATATCACCAAGAAATCATATGTTTTCAACTGCTGTTAGTGACTGACATATAAACATAACTACGAACTTCAAAAGAAGCTGAAACTTAAATAACCCCAGTCCTAACCTTGTCTACAATGGTGAATTGGTGTCCTTTCTCCCTACACTACTGTGCACCCTAACCTTCAGTAACAACTTTTTTCCTAACATCTACTCCACCCATGTGTCAGAAGAAAGAAATGAGTTACGGGAGGTGAGCGACCACAGATACCTAGACACACTGTCATAGTTGGCTAATCTTCATCATAATCTTCGTCTTCCTCATCTATCCTCCTAGTCAAATTGGCAAGTTGCATGGGATCAATGGCCATCTTTTCCATGCCTGTCAAAGGCCAACCTAGGAATTCCACATGCTTCATATCAGGCGTGAACTGTGATAATTGATTAGCAGGAACAGGATCAGGAACAGGGGCAGGGGCAGGAGCTGGAACAGGACCAGGAATAGCAGCTGATGTAGTTGTTGAATCCTCATTTTCATTCAAGTCCACATTCAAATCAAAATTCCGAGCAGCTGTTTCTGCACTATTGTCACCTGAAGCGTTTTCCTTTGACCCTTTAGGCTCTGTTGCATCATCCAGCAACTCAAGGGGTTCATCAAGCTTGTCCTCATGCTTATCAATATCCAAATCATCTTCATATTTCTCATTAGCTGCACTTATCTCCCTCCCTGCTGTCCGACTACCACGTGGGCGACCTCTAGGCCTGCCCCTACCCCTTCCTCTTCCCCGGCCACTTCCAATGGTGTTACCAGCATCATGCACCATCAGACTCGTCTTGGACTCATCATCAGTATCAGTGTCTTCATCATCAGCAACCGCTTTCCTCCCCCTTCCTCTGCCTCTACCCCTTCCTCTGCCACTTCCAACAATATTACCAGCATCATTCGTCATCTTACCCCTCTTGGTCTCATCATCACTCTCGGTGTCTTCATCATCAGCAGCCACTTTCCTCCTCTTTGCAACAGGACATTCCTCCCCAACAGCATCCGAGCCCCCTAGATCAGGAACCTTACTGACAATATCCTTCAAGAAATCAAAAACACTGAAGGTCTTGACACACTGTTTCAAATGCAGAGGTTCATGGTCTTGGCTCCCCTCTTGAGGTTATGTCATAAGTCCGGTCACATAAATCCTGCAGAAACAGTTCCAAGGCTTTCGAAACCAGGAGAGGCACAGCCAAAGCTATCTTCCCAACATCCTCATCGGTTTGCATAATCTTCTTAATTCGAGCCGCGGGAAAACGAGTATCAAGCTTCTTCCTCATAGTGTCAAATTCTGAGCACCAAATCAAAAATTAAGCCCCAAAAAACAATGAAAGTTCACTGTTCTAAATCAGGACAACAATCAAATACGAAATTAACAAAAGCAAAGCTATTGCAAAATCAAGCCCTAGGAAAACACCAAGACTAAGAAGATTCATGGCTTCTGGATCATACTTGTCGAAAAAACTAATATCCTAAACCCTAGAGTTTGAAAGATAAGAATCAATTAAAACATAAACCCTAGAGCCTAAACCCTAAATTAATACTCTGGAAAGCGGTAGATAGGAGTTAAGAGGAGAAACCTGGAAGAGTCCGTCAGCGGTGGTTAGGGACGATCGAGAAGATGAAGCGCAAGAGAAGAAGAAGCAGAGAAGTGAAGAAGAAGAAGAAGACGAAGAAGAAGAGTCATGTAAAAGAAAATGGAGGAGGAGAAAGAGTATAAATATTTGTTGGGCGGTCAAACGACAATTTTTATTTTCCAGAATGAATGGGGGAAAGTGAGGTCATGCCTGATGCTCTGGGGCAGTAGGGTTTGGGCTCGGGTTTGTTTTACCCGTTTCTTTGGTTGGATCCATATGCACTAGTGTTTTCTTTCCTTGTTCTTTTGTGGAAAAATCATTTAGTGCTGGGCTACACTTTTACAAAATAAAAAAAAGGGCAAAGTATAAAAAAAGGTCATAAAATGGAGTTGGTAATGATAAAAAACTCCACCATATTTACGTATTTCCACTTCTGCCCTTTTATCCGTATTTGCTCTCTATGCGTATTTATCCTGGTACTTTTACCTTTTCACTTTTATCTTTACTGTTTTATTTTTACCGTTACTGTGAGGAAAAAATATTTATAACTATTTCCTTTATGATGGAGCCCATATCTTGAATTTATGATTTTAAGCATCTATTATTGCTAGAATTCATTATCTATATTCGAATGTATACAGTTAATTTTCATTATTCATAATTTCTATCTTTAGTAGAGTTGAATTGCTTACTGCATGCAAATAAAAAGCTAGTAAATAATTGTAAGAAGAATGAGAAAAGTTAGAAAAACTGAAAATTTTTAGATCAAGACTTATTCGAAAAACTCTCAATTATTAAGATATTATCTATCGAGTTCAGAGAAGAATCTACCAAGTTGAAGAAGAAATTAAAATAATCAAAGAAACTCTTGAGGAAGAACATAAATCTCTTGATTATTTGAGCATCGGTTAGATCCTTTCTAGCTGGTGTCAGAACCTGTTTTGCTCAAAAATAGGTAAAGAAAAGCTGATGCCTCAAAGTTGACTTCTCTTAACTAGCAAAAGAGAATGCAAACGTAAGAATTACCAAGCTTTTTGAACTAAAATACGAATTCA
Organism: Rosa lucieae; assembly: GCA_024704745.1. Lineage (NCBI taxonomy): Eukaryota > Viridiplantae > Streptophyta > Magnoliopsida > Rosales > Rosaceae > Rosa > Rosa lucieae. The sequence goes on from CM045492.1 coordinate 26,995,282, forward strand.
TAAGATGGAAAGGAAAATTAAGACATGCCCTTAAGGACCAACTAAGTTCTCAGCCTTTAAGTCAAAGGATAGTGACAGTTTTGACCTTGAACTTGAAGATTGATGTAGGACCTTGAATTCTTGAAACTAGAAGCTCTCAAAAGTGCTTCCTGCAAGCATTTAACAATATCCATCAACTTCCTTTCATCCATCGGCAGGCGAAGTCGCCGCTGCCGTATAACATAACTACTAGAAATATAATTGTAAGATAAGTAATCAGCTAAAAACGAAGCCAAAGGCCATCACCAAAAAACAGCAAAATGACATTCAGCTCCTACTATGAAACCCATCATTCAGCATCTGAAAACCATGCAAACACATCAAACCCAAAAAGGCAAAAACTCCAAGGAAAAAAAAATAGCAATACCCATAAAAAAATCACACAAACCAATGTAGCAACCATCACAAACCCATAAAAAGCTACTAAAGAAACAATGATAATGGTTTTCAGATGATAACACGAACAAAAGTGATGAACTTTGCATGAAAAAACGTACCCGATGATGAAAAAGTTCATGAATTTGGGAACTCAATTGGATGAAAAATCAATGATTAAATACTGTTTACTCCCTATACTTATAAGGTTTCATCGTTTCAGTCCCTGACCTTCGAATTTCACCTAAAAAGTCCCTGAACTCTCAATTTTCTTCTAATTGGTCCCTGCCGTCAAAATTTTCTGTTAAATTTGCCAAAAATGTCTATTATGCCCTCACTTTATTTATTTATTTTTAAATTTATTTTTCTCTTTCTTTTTTTCATTTCACCTCTTGAAGGTGTGTGGATTGGAACCATCTTGATGAGGAGATGAACAAAAGGATGCGAGAAAGCTGGAAGAAGAAGAGGTAAAAAGAGAAAAAAATAAAGAAAATAAAAAAATAGAGGAAGAGAAATTTTTTTTTTTTGAAGTAATTGAGGGTATAATAGACTTTTTTAGGGGAAGATAACAGAGTTTTTGACGGCAGGGTCTAATTAGGAGGAAATTGGGAGTTCAAGGACTTTTTAGGTGAAATTCAAAGGTCAGGGACTGAAACGATGAAACCTTATAAGTATAGGGAGTAAGCAGTATTTAACTCAAAAATCAAAGAAAGAATGGAATAAAGTGAATGGAGGATTGTCTGATGCAATCAAAGAATTTGACGACGGTAGAGGAAAGAATTTGACGACAATGGAGGAGACACGTACATTGGTTAGGGGAATCACTGTTTATAAGGGGTTTGAACTTTAGAGTAGAGAATTTCGAACACACATGGGTGCAAGGATTTTTGCATAAATCACTAAAGAAAACCAACATGCTGACTTGACCTTTACTTTTTATTATGAAATAGTCTGTATGTTTGATGCATATGAAAACATATTTAAGCTTGTAATTGCTAGGTAGGTAGATCAATCAATTATTAAGGATGAAGCCAAAGATGAAAACATAAAAGAACTCCATAATGATGAGCCAATTAAGTCAGATACATTGTTAGATGAAGAACTCAGCAAAAGTAAATAATAAAACCAAATCGAACAACATCAATCTTTTGGGCCAAGATAATGTTACTTAAGGGATACTCAACTAGAGCAATTACTACAACTTGTTAAACTAACCGGAGGTATTCAATTAATACTCAAATTAGAGGTAGTGCAGCAACATGTGGATATACTTTGTGTAGTCAAATCCTACTCCTGCAATTTAAAAGCCATGTTGTTAGTTCACAAAGGCCCTGATAAACATTTTCTAGATCCTAATTTGTTCGCAATTTGTGAATCAACCATTATTTGCTACCTATATTTTGTAACGAGCAACAAAATAGTAATGAGTAGAAAGTAACCTCATCAATGCTACATGACTCCTCCAAAATGTCAAATCAGATAGCCATCTTGGCCAAGGCTCGCACCACCATTGATAGAGAAAACCTCAAGGCAAAACATGGAATCCAACCCCAACTCAACCATGTAGAGCAGCAACATCAATGTGAGGTTGAGAATCATTCCCAAAATCTCTGCTACCTCAGATACCCTGATTTCTCTTCTTCAAAGAGGAGCAGAGAAAGAATATACATGGAGAGTGAAAACTAAAATGCTTAAAAAACTGGTGAGGTATATAGTGATAGAAACCACTGTAACGATAGAAAATTATGGCATTTAACACAAAACGTCATAAAAGGCATTTATAGATAACATTTTTTTTCTTTTCAGAAAACATCATGGAAGGCGGCCCATAAGAATAGGAAAGTCAGAGCACAATAATTTAATGGCATTTTTCAAAAGCTGTGAAATATTTTATATTACGATGACGTTTTGTAAAAACTCCATTAAATTTATGACGTTTAGCAAACGCCATGCTAGACAAAACAACGATGTTTGGTTGTCAAACGCCATGATCAATAAAGCTTTTAAAATAAATTTTCATCAAGTCACGTACTCTTTCTTTTCTGTATTCCATCTTTTCCAGCCTTCTCTCAAGTCTCTCGCTCTTGTTCTTATTTTCCCGACTCTCTCCCTTACGCGAAGAAAATTTGAACATAATCAAAAACCCTAAATCAGGTATGTGAAATTCATTTGGTTAGGTGGTTCGCTGGCCCTAGGTTCATTTCATCGGTAAAACCTCAGTCAAGTACTTTTTTTTGCCAATTTAAAGAGATTTTGTGTTGGATTTTATGATGTTATATGTACGAAATTGGAGAGAATCAATTTGTGTAGCCACCTTATTATAGTTTCTATCTTTATCTCTTTGGGCTAGTGTTTTGGGCCGAATAGGCTGAGCCAGCCTAGTTTCGAACTGGCCCATACTGTCTTGGGCCGAATCTCAGCTTGCAGAATATTTGGCTTGGCTGAGCCGTACCGATGGCTTGCTTCGGCTAGACTACGGTATGAGATATTGCACGTATACATACGTACCGAATGATATACAAAATATATAAAAATTTGTAAGAGGTAGGGTTTGAACCCCTCACCTCCTACACAATAGCCAGCTTCCAACTACTAGAGCACGAGCTAATCTCAATAATATATGTACAAAGTTTATATTATGCTATTAAACAAAACAAAGCTCTTTTCCTTACACACACACACACACACATCTCTCTCTCTCTCTCTCTCTCTCTCTCCAGTCTCTTCTAGTCTTCTTCTCGACTTTTCTTCTTCTTCTTCAACTTTCTTCTTCTTCACAGACTGGCGACTTTGCTCAAGTTCTGCTTCATCTCTTCTTCTTCTCATCGTTTTTCTTTTTTCTTCCTCCCCAATCCCCATCAAATCAACATCAGATCATCCTCATCTAATTGGTAATTACCATATCTTCCATCATCATATCATCCTCATCTCCAACATCATGAATCTCCGGTAGAGGAGGAACAATAATATGCTCGAAATCATCAGATTTCATACATTTTGCTTGTTGAATGATACCAACCGAAATCCCGGCTTGCTGACAATCGGTATACCGACTATGTCGTATCGGTGGCAGTTTGGAAATGTCGATACTGACAGAAGTCGGTTCGGCAGATGGTTTGGGTAAAAATGCCTCAATTTAGTACCGAAGCCAGCCCTACTATCTCTAATGGGTCTCCATTTGCAGATTAGGGTTTTAACTTTTAAATGTTTCTCGCTCCAGCTGCTATTAGGATTGGTTTATCGATCTCAGTGCTTTCGTTTATCCACTCAAAAGGTGTCATTTATGCTTGCACCTTTTGGATTGTCTGAATGAAGTAATATGACCAAAGTCAAATGGTACAAGCGAAAAGGTACCTTACCATTTTAAGGGGTACATATACTTTGATATAAGTTATTCATTTGCTACAAAATGAGATAATCCCAAAGAGTCCTAAGAAGATCCTAAGGAGATCTAAGCCTTCGATATTCACCAGTTTCATGTTTTCTTACAAAGACTAGTTCCAGGCTTCCAAAGAATGGTTCTGCAAATTGAAGCGCAAGACTCAAGCTCCACATCAACTCCCGTGGTGTCGGCAGTAGCTCCTCCAATTGTTAGCGCAGACTGTAATCAAACCTCAGAGGATTGCCCGTTGGAGGAGAGTACTGAGGTGCTAGAAGAAGGTGAATTCACACTAGTCCTTTCTAAGAAATCAAAGAAACTGCTGAAGCATAATGACAAAACGAAAAAGAAAGTTGTCTCCCGCAAGCCCTCTGGACGTGCTCTCCTTAACAAGGGAGCTAATCTCAAGTGTTTTTAATGAAATTTCTCTACTGGAATGCCCGCTGCATCGCAAATGATGACACGCAACGGCCTCTACGCAAAATGGTTGCGTACTCACAAACCGGTAACTGTATGTCTCTCTGAGCCCTTTGTTTCAATTCAGTCAATTCCTGTTTCTTTCTGGAACTCCATGGGGCTTGTCCTCATGGCTACTAATGATCGGGGAACACAAGAACCCAATCTTTGGTTTCTTTGTCACATGGATATCAACCCCGCAGTGGTCTCTTCTACTGCTCAACAGATCACAGTTTCAGTTACCCTTGATGGTATACAATGTATGCTGACAGCAGTTTATGCTAAGACAACTATTGTTGGCCGCAGAGATCTTTGGCAAGATCTTATCAATGTCCACTCCAACTTTGTTGTCGGTCCGTGGATAGTCTTTGGTGATTTTAATTGTGTTATGGGAGCTCATGAAAAAAGAGGTGGAAGCCCCCCCAGTGCTGCATCATGCCTTGACTTTCAGCAGATGTGTTCAGCCTGTCAGCTTATTGATGTGCATACAAGAGGTCTATCTTACACTTGGACAAACCGGAGAACATATGAAAGGCTGGACCGGGCTTTTTGTAACTCTGGTTGGATGGATGCATGGAGTGTTTTTGATTGCCGTACTCTAACTAAAGTAGCTTCTGATCATTGTCCCTTGTTATTGACATGCTCTCGATTCCCAATTGTTTCTAAACCTCAGTTCCGATTCCAAAATATGTGGCTGCAGCACCCTGATTTCCATAGTACGGTTAGTAATTTCTGGTCTTCCCTAAGCTTTGTGGGTTGCCCAATGTTTGTGCTTTCTTCCAAACTCCGAGCGCTGAAATTTATGCTCAAAGGTTGGAATGTTAACGCTTTTGGGAATATACATCAACTAGTGGGCTTCTCCGAAGCTACATTAGATCTAATTCAGCATGAGATTTCCAACTTGGGCCCTTCAGAAGACCGGTTATAGAGAGAGACGTTGGCTCATGTGCAGTTTCAACAGGCTTTGGCAATGCAAGATACTCTTCTTAGGGACAAAGCTAGAATCAGATGGCTATGTGAGGGGGATCGAAATACTTCATTCCTGCATAATATGGTCAAGATTCGAAGGTTGCACAAGTCTCTAGTCTCCCTCCGTACTTGTAGCACAATCTTGCAGACTCATGAATTAATTGCGGGTCATATTGCCAACTATTTTGAGACAGCTTTCACTAAAGATCATGCTCTTGAGGACACTAGCCTTGTGGAACGAGTAATTCCAAGATTGGTAACAGACTTAGAGAATATTGCTCTCATTTCTTTGCCTTCCTCTGATGAAATACGTAAAGCAGTTTTTTCTATGGATGAGTTCAGTGCACCAGGGCCAGATGGGTATAGTGGAAATTTTTTCAAAAAATGTTGGAGTGTTGTAGCTTCTAATGTAATTTCTGCAGTTCAGAGCTTCTTTACTACCGGGTTCATCCTCCCGCACTTTAACTCCAATGTGATAATCTTGATTCCAAAAAAGCCCGAAGCTGACGGTGTTGCTGATTTCAGACCCATAGCTCTTGCTAACTTTGTTTTTAAAATTATTGCCATACGTCTCTCTCTCCTATTGCAGCTAGAATCTTATCCCCAAATCAGAGCGCCTTCACCACAGGGCGGTCCATTGCTGACCCTATTATCTTAACCTCTGAATGTACAAATTTTTTAGACAATCGATGCAAGAGAGGAAACATTGCTCTTAAATTGGATATCAGAAAAGCCTTTGACACCTTGGATTGGGATTTTCTGCTTAGGGTCCTCACTTCTTTCGGCTTCGACCCTATTTTTATTAATTGGATTCATGGTATTCTGAGGTCTGCTTACTTATCAGTGTTGGTGAATGGACAGCAGTGTGGTTTTTTCACTTGTTCTAGGGGTGTGCGGCAAGGCGATCCCTTGTCTCCGCTCTTATTTTGCATTGCGGAAGAGGTTCTTAGTCGGGGTTTGAGTAATCTGGCTGACAGAGGAAAAATTGATCGGATGGCCTGCCCAGGTAAATTAACTCCTCCCTCACATGTATTATTCGCGGATGATGTTATGATTTTCATGCAGGGGAGTTCCCGAGGTATCCTTGCCTTAATGGGTTTTTTAGATAAATATGCCATGAATTCTGGCCAAGTTATCAATAAAGCAAAGTCTTCTGTTTTTATTGGTAAGCATGCATGACATAGAGCAATTATTATCCAACGTCTACTTGGGTTCAGAGAAGGTGCGGTACCCTTCAACTATCTTGGGGTGCCAGTATTTCAAGGTAGACTGAAAGCAGCTTATTTCAGAATTATTGCTGATAAGGTTAGGTGTAAGCTAACATCCTGGAAGGGCCTACAACTTTCTCAAGCAGCAAGACTACAACTTATTTCTGCTCCCATACAAAGTCTTTTGATTTATAGTTTCCAAGTGTATGAGTGGCCTCGTTCTTTGCTTCTTAAGGTTCAAGGTTGGACTCGGAATTTTTTCTGGACAGGAGACCCATTAAAAAAGGGTTCCAACCTTATAGCTTGGTCTAAATGTTGCACGCCAATTGATCAGGGTGGTCTTGGGTTGAAAAATCTCTTTCATCTAAATAGTGGTTTATTGCTCAAGCGCTGTTGGGAGGTGGTTGAAGGTTTGTCCCCATCTGCATGTTTTCTGAGGAGTAGATTCTTGAGAGCAGGTTTGTCCCCTTGTTCCTACTACAAAAAATCATCAGTTTGGTTATGTTTGAAGAAACTATGGCCTTCTATTGTTTCTAATGCTCGGTGGCTAATTGGCGATGGTGAGAAGGTGTCTTTTTGGAAAGATAATTGGTTGGGTGTTCCTTTATGTGCAATGTATAATGTGGACCCACAGCTCTTGAAGTTTCTCAATGATCAAGTAAGTAAGTTTATTGTTGATAATGAATGGGTGTTGCCTCCTATATTCTCTTCTTTTTTCAAGGAGGCTTCTACACTGATTCTAGACACTGCTATACCTTTGGATGCTCAGCCGGATACAGCAGTTTGGTCTGGCAGTTCATCTGGAAAGTTAACTGCTAAAGCGGCTTATAAATATTTGTCTCCTCCTGGAGCGATTGTTGATTGGGGAAAACTAATTTGGCATAAATCAATTCAGCCAAGGAAGAGCCTAGTTGCATGGAAAGTTTTTAATGGAAGGGCCAAGACTGATAATTATCTGCAAAAAATTGGTGTGCATCTTTGCTCGCAATGCTCCTTTTGCATGGTACACAACGAAACCCTTGTTCATTTATTTTTGGATTGTGCTGTTATGAAAGAGGTTTGGGCTTGGCTCTTCTCCCTTTTTCGGCTCCAACCTTGGCAAGAACCAAATATAAGCTTTTTGTTTTGTACTGAGTTGCTTAAGCGGCTTTCCCCTGCATCAAAGCTGCTGTGGAGGATGACTGTGTGCAGCCTTCTCTGGTTCACATGGACTGAACGTAATAGAATCAGAAACAATGGCTGTAAGTTTAATTTGGGGCGCTTTACACAGTGTTTCATCCTAGTTCTGAAGGAAGCTGCTCAGCTAGTCTTTAAACCTTATTCCAATTCTACTTCTGCTCTTCCAATCTTTCTATTGCTGGAATTATCACCGCTGCGGTGCAGTGCACAGTCTTTCAAGCCTGTGACTTGGATGACTCCTCCTGCATCTTGGTTGAAAGTGAACACAGATGGGTCCTTTAGAGGTGCTACAAGCACTGGATATGGTGGTATTTTTAGGGATGCAGATGGAAATTTTGTGGGTGCTTTTTCAGCCAGAGTTGACGTCCCTAGTGCCATGGATGCTGAGGTACTTGCTGTTATTGAGGCCATTCAGGTGGCTTGGGTTCGGCGTTGGACTCATATATGGCTTGAGACGGACTCAATGCTTGTGTTACATTATTTCAGAAACCCAGGTCTTATTCCTTGGAGACTTAGAACCCGATGGCATAATTGTTTGTTTCAAGCTCGTCAAATTACTTTTCATGTCTCACATATATATCGAGAAGGCAATAGTGTTGTAGATAAGCTAGCAAATTATGGAGCTTTGAATGCGAGTTCTGTCTGGTGGGCTTCCCTTCCTTTGTTCATCAGTATTCAATTCAGTCATGATTTTAATTCACGTACTAGTTATCGATTCCTTTAGAGTTGTTTCTTTTTGTTTAAGCAATGGTGTAGCAGATTGTCTTGTGCACCTTGCTGATTTTTTGTCTTCTGTTCATTGTATTGGTTCTTATGTTGCTCGGGGTTCAGGTTTTACGGCCCCCCCGATGCAAAGTTTTATTTTAATAAATGGAACCGGGCGTGGGGCTGAGCCTCCCAGCTTGGCTGGGTTCCAAACCCTTTAAAAAAAAAATGTTTTCTTACACATAAAACTACTAGAAACTAGGGAGCCCTTCTAATGAGGACCACTAAAATGAGAACTAGATGATGACTTTTGTGTTTATTCCCACTTTTCGATCACATTTTCGTAATCAACTGTTAGATATTTAGATATTTATGTATAGATCATTTATGCAATTTTTCAACCAAATTAAAAATCATTAAGGCATTCATAATAGTGACTTATCAATTATGAACATGAATTATTCATGCTTGACAGATTTGGTTCGTCCATTGATTTGATTTAGTTGGGTACCTTAAAGATCATCAATTTGAAAGAAATTTTTCACTCTACTCATGCATACATAAACATCTAATTGTTGATTTGCCGTGATGTAATCGAAAATGGTCTCTTAAACCTTTGATTAGAAAGTCGTCATTATAGTGGTCCTTATTAGAAGGGCTCCTCACAATTAGTTTCTAGTAACCTTGAGCCGTCTTATAAACATTCTTTTAAGTGTTTAGGTTAGTTTTCATGAGTTCAAAATGAAGACCACAACAGCATTGTGTTGGGCTTCATTGTATCCTAAAGGCATATTTGATTACTCTCCTTTGCCCACATGATAGTGGGATAAATAATGTCTTAAGGAAAACGTTGCTACAACGTGCCTTAGAAGTATAAACTCTCTCAATATCCATACCCATAAATTTGTTCTAACACATTCCAAGTTCTGCCTTCCGAAAATCCTCCACTAGAGCATCATTACTCATGGTCTTTATATCAATAGCAAAATGTTTCAACACACCGCGTCTAGTCCAATTTTCATTTCAAAAGATAACTCGACCTAGAACCATGTCTAATCCTCCATACTAAACCTTGTCTCAGAAGATTAGCACCACAACAATACCATACCAGGTACTAGAGCAGTTTTGGGGATTGTTATAACTAGACAGTAAGGAAGTCTTTGAGATACGTAGACATTGTAACTTCTGCTCTAAAGAGCATTATCCCCTTGAATCAGTCTCCAACTGACCTTAGCTATCAATGAATGCATAATTTGTAGTCGGATTTACTTTTCGGAGGCAACATAGAAGGAAAGCTATTCTAAAGCTAGTAATTATGCTATGTTGTAATCGGGTTACATATCGAGTTATCTTTCCCCTATGTCACTGCTATGTTAAAGCAAATTGAGTATCTAATTGTGCACTCTTTGCACAATTAGAATACAAGTGTGCACTCTAGTTGGTGCTTGTTAGAATACAAGTCTCCTGTAGAGATTTCTGATATTATTTCAGAAAATATTCTAGATGCTTATTGTAATCAGGGGTTTAGGCTCAATGTCCTTCCCTTGTATTCGACAGTTTCATTAATCAAGGCTTGAAGACAACCGCACCAGCCCTTTATTCAAAAAAAAAAAAAACCATAATTCTATTCTATTATCAAAACAAAACAATAAAAACAACAAAGAAAAAAAAAATTTCTTTTGTTTTGATGTAAACAACTCAGCCTTTACTGCACTTAGAGAGTGAGCACATTAGCAACCATGTTGATCTCTCTATAGACAAGACGTACAAGAATTGTTACCTCTGTGTCACGCGGGTTCTTATTTTCAGATGTATATTTCTTATTTTCAGCTGTTTATGATTAATAGACTCGATTCTTTAAGGTACCATTATTGTGGTAGTGATTCTGAATTTGACGTAAACAGAATATTACTTAAAAATCAAAGTGATTGCAATTGTTGCCACTTTGAGATGCTTTTCAGAATATGAACAATTGCATGGTTTCTGAATAAATACATAACAACCAAACCTGACAATTTGGTCAATTGTAAGGAGGTAAATTGACAGACATGGAAAAAGTTAGGGGAGAACTGAAAAAGTGACTGTAAATAGAGACATGCAGTTGAGGAAGATAGTAATGACGGATTAATTGAAGGAAGGTCCAGTCGATAAGGGAGTCTAGGGTTCAAATAGTACTAGTTGAAATCAGAGGAAATCTAAAATTCATCTCAGACTTTAGGGTGCAATGTGAAATTATCAAAAAGAAAAATAGCATGTAGGAAAACTGTTTCGTACTCTCTTATAAAGTTTGAGAATATAAGAAAGTGATTATGTGGATTTTGTCCTAGAAGTATGTTCAAAATAAATTTTGATGGTTTAGATTCTCACAATGGTGATGCTGCTGCTGGCTTCATTCGCAACAGATGATAATGGAAACCCAGTTATTGATGGATCAAGAAGAATTGGTCATACAAAAATATCCGGCTTTATGTAAGTTACGGCTCTACAGAGAGAGAGAGAGCTTTTGTTTCAAAATCAAGGCATCAACTGTAGATGTGAGTGTAATTTTTTTTTCTTTTTTCTCAAAAACGTAATACTTGTTTGGAGTAAAAAATTACTTTTGTAATCTTGATCAGGCATCAATAATCTGGATGTTGTTGCAAACTTGCAATGGCATTCACACCAAGCTCGAGATATGTTGAAATCAGAATAAATCGTAGATTGTTGTGCCTCAGCTTTCTACAGAGATGTGATTAAGGTAGCCTCTCTCAGCCTTCTTTGTTCCTCAGTAACTATTGTATCCATTTTCGGGGATGAAAATTCTTCAGTTGAGTTGCTGATACAGTTTTCAATTTGCAAATCGAGGAATTAGTGGAAGTATGAATCAAAGATTGTTCAAGCATATGGATGCCACCCACATGATATACCGTTTTTTCATATTGTTTAGTAAACCAAGAGATTAAAGACCACGTAATGAGTGCAAAGAAAGTGATAAAACATTAGTAGAATGCTGTGTTGCTTAGGAGGTGAAACATTTAGCTCTTGGCATTTACAACAAAGCAACAACCATTCCATTTACTCCCTCAAGAAAATCATTACCATTGGCATCAGTAAAAGCTCCAATTCATATGACATCACGTCAACTTGGATCATTGATCAATTCATTTTTCCAGTCAATTTGAAAGCACTGTATAGGAATGGTGAAAGAATGGACTCTGGTTAGGCACAAAAATGGAATTGACAAATGAAAAGAAAGCAAGGGTGAGAAGCTAAACATAATACAGTGGAAAGCTTAATTTAGTTTTACAGATTAAAGCTGCTGATGATATAAACTAGCCTACATTTTACTTGCTGTATTGATATTCTAGCCATAGACAAATTCATAAACACTAAAACTCACTGCATAGGGGATTTCATCCCACCTTGCATATCAAAACCAAACGCAAGCATGAAAACTGAAAGCACCAGAAGAACCCAAAGACCATAATCATCATTCTGCTGCAGCCTGTCCATTCTCATTGCCCTCTGTTTTCATCTCTGGCGATGTATCTAACTCCGTGCGAACCTCTTTCTTGTCTTCGGAGATGAGGGAATCAGAAGAATCGATGGGGTCATGCTGAACTGCATCCTCCATCCCATTTCTAGAGTCTGAACTGTTGCCAGTCTTGCCGGATTCACTTGTGCCATTCAAGTCTTTGTTCTTGGTGGCCTCTTCATTCTTTATTTCCTCATTCTTGTTGGCATCTTCATTCTTCAATTCTTCATTCTTTGTGGCATCTGTAGACTCATTTATTGTTGAAGACCTGGAGTCATCCTCCAGTTGAGCTGTGCCATTAGATCTTAAGATCTTTTCGGACACATTACTCTCTACCTTATTACTAGAAACTGTTGAATTAGAATCTGAGTGATAATTATCAGAAATTGTGTTATTAGTCTGTTCCACAACCAAGGTTTCTCCGGCAATTCCCTCTCTAGTAGTCATACCATCCAATGTACCATTTTGAGAGTGAGCTGACACAGATACAGTTTCTGTTCCATTTGCCTGGTTGACTTCCAGTGAGTTGTTGCTCGATTCTGTACTCACATTTGTCGAGTTATTGTCTGCTTCTGTTATATCATCAGACTGTACTTTCATAGTTGCATTTAAAACTGAGCTGTCCACAGGATTGGACAAATTTTCATCAACTTTCTCTTCACTTGCAGCCAGACTTACAGTGCCATTTTCGGCCGTACTACCATCCAACAATCTTGAATTGTTTTGGTTTCCATTTACATCCTCAGTGTAATTAGATTTTATCTCCTTTTCCAGAGAGCTGCTTCCAGAGTTCTCATTTCCACTTTCTGAACTTACTTTCTCAGTTTCAGTGCTTATAACTTGGGCATCATGGGTCACTGCACTAGAAGCATCATCCCCCTTGTAATGTTCCTCTCGTGCCTCATGAGCATTCTTATCACCTCCGTCATTGTCTTGATCGTCTGATGAGTTATCATTTTCTGCTTGACCCTCTCTCTCTTCCCTCTCATTCCGGTCACCATCCTTCTCATCACCCTCATCTTCTCTTTCTCTCTCTTCATCTAAAATGTCTTCTTCATGGTCAATTTTTCCTTCTTTTCTCTCTTGCTCATTTTCATCTATCTCATCATCTCCAGCTCCTCCCTCATCTTCTGTATCATCATTCTTGCTTTCCTCCTCCTCTTGCTCTTCTACATCATGCTTCAGATCCTCTTCTTCTCGCTCTTCTACTTCATGTTTTTGATCTTCTTCTTCTCGCCCTTCTACCTCATGCTTCTCTTCTTCGTCTCCTGCAGTTTCTTCTTCCTCCTCTTCCTCTTGTTTCACATTTTTACTGACGTCCTTGTGAGGAAGGTCTTTCCTCCCAAGTTTGAGAAGCTCACCTTCACTCAGGGATCTGATTGAGGCTTTTGCAGCTTTCTCATCCAACGCCAATTTCTTATCATGGGAATGCTTGAGCTGATAAAGCAACCAAAAGCAAACCCCAAGGAGCAGGGCAATCTGCAAAATATGCTTCACCTTGATTCGTTTGGTTCTGTGATTCCTACTTGGCGGCTTCTTCAACATGATGTACACTTATCCTAGCAGTACCCTACCCCAAACTTGACTTCTCCCTGCATACATGCGAGTTTGAGAAACCTGCCTATATGATAAGTCTAACACACTCCAGAAGTCTAATTAATCTATATCATAAGAGTATAACTCTGCGATGCAAATCACTATGTTTTTTCTACTTTTAACAACGGTTAAATATCAACAGCATACAATGCAAAAGGGTATACCAAATATGGCCATCTAATAAATCTTGATCTGTCACAGTGTCTCGATTATCATTATGAAATTGACATTCACATTCCTTTAGAAACTTAATGTTAAAACACATCTATTTTGTCTCAACTTGGATACTGAACACCTTACAATCCTAATCTACACCAATTGGAGATGACAAAAAGGGAAAGAGATACAGAACACCTCACAATCTTACATACACTAATTGGAGATAACAAAAGGAAAAGAAAATTACAAAAAGACAAAAGACAAAAGCCCATTTCCTTCTCATAAGAAAGCTACAATCTTTGTTAATAAATAAATAATATAAAAATTAAAATAAAATAAAAAACCCAATCCCAAAAATTTGGTGTAAACCACAAAAAAAAGTGAACTTCAGAATGGAAATCCTAACTGGGCAACAAAGCAAAGCAAACCCCAGAACCCCCTTGAAGCAAACATTACCAGAAATCATCAATCAGAGAGATTGAAAAACCCATTTTACTCATCTATATGCAAAACCCACCATCCAAAACAGAAAATCATAAGCATCAGAATGCTTTTGCAACAACAGGAGTGGTAGATATTCAAAAATTAGAGAAATTACCGTACCATAAAAAATGGGAAACTGGGATTGAGTAATTGAACAGAACCCTTGAATGGGGAACAAAAGGAAATGCGATAGATGGAGGAAGAAGAAAGTACCTGAGAAGCAAGCGGTGGGAGTCAAAGCTTTGAGTTGGAAATTACACCAGCGTGAGAGAAAAGACTTTTAAGGTAGTGAGAGAGTGAGTGAGGAAGTCCGTGTTTTTCTCTACTTTAGTGGAGACTGACTTCACCAGATTCCATTCCAAACGAGTGTAACGAATAAAATGAGGAAATCTAGTTGTTACTAGTTATTTTCATAAAAAATAAAATAAAATAAAATAAAAATGGTTATTTGCTAAAAATTCACAATTTAAAAAGAAAATTAAAACCACGTGCTGTGGTGTGTTGGTCGAACGACCTAGTCTGGAACTCTCAGGTCTAGCGTTTTTCGTGAGTCTGCGGTGCAGTGGATTAGTCTGGATTTCGCCACAATGTTAGTGCATGGGTGTGTGAGTTACTAACAGCTAACTACCTGATCAAAAAAAAAAAAAAAAATTAAAATGACAAATAAGAGAATGTTAGTGCTTCTTTTTCATCTTTGGCTCTAAGGAGTATCTTTAACAAGGCTAGATATATTTTGTACTTATGTTAATTATAAGCTTAAGTTGATTACTTGTTCACAAATCTGATCACTTTGTAGTTGAATTGATTAATTGAAAAAGGAATATAAAAAATTGGATTGATAAAATTATATTTGCTTAATGTGCAAAAATATGAAGTTTGGGTTGAAACTCTATATATAATACCTTAAAACTTTTTGACAAAAGAAATTAGGTACCTATAAATTAACAGGTTGGTGCCTTCAAAATATGTCAAAAATTTCTCGTTGTCAAGTTCAAAAATGTGATTTGAGGATCTAGTGCAGTTATATAAGTGTGTTCCTTTATTACTTAAGATTTTTTTTTAATTGAATGTCTTAGCTGTCATAAAAATTTCAGCTAGGTATACAAAATAGGAATCACATCCTGAAGTGTGACAGAATCATCACTATCTAAGTACTCTTATATTTCCAACATGAATCTCTAACAAGAACAAAATAAAAAAATAGAATGTACCAAAACATGAATCACTACCTTATGTAGAGGGCATTTCCATAAATATAAGGGTTAATTACATATAAGTGCATCTTTGAATGTTTTTTTAGCCATAAGGCCACCAACTAATTTTTTCCCTCATAAGGCCACTAGATTTAAAATGGTGTTATATTTTGGATATAAAAACTAATATATTTACATAAATGCCACTAGAGTAAAAAGCCAACAACCATTCTCTCTCTTCCCTCCGGCGATGTCTCCGGTCAACTCCGGCCGACCTCGGTCCAACTTCCGGCGAGTCTCCGACCAACTTCCGGTGGGTCTCCGGCCAACTTCCGGCGACTACAAAAGCTACTGTCACAAACACCAAAAGCTACTGTCGCTAACAACAAAAGCTACTATGGTGAGATTTCTGGCAATCTCCGGCGAGGTCACAAAAGCTACTATCACTAGCAATAAAAGCTACTATCACTAGCAACAAAAGTTACGCTGGTGAGATTTCCGGCGAGGTCACAAAAGCTACTATGACCAGCAACAAAAACTACGCTGGTGTGAGATTTCTGACGAGGTCATAAAAGCTACTGTTACAAGCAATAAAAACTAATGTCACTAACACAAGCTACGCTCTACGAAACCAAAAGCTACTATCTCTACCAGCAAAAGTTACTATCACCAACACCAAAAACTACTCTCACCACTAACAAACACTACTGTTACCAACACAAGAAAGCTACGTCACCAACATCAGAAAGCTGCTCTCACCATCATCAAAAGTTACTCCCAACAACGCCAAAAGCAATAACTAAGCAAAACGAAAGCTACAGACTGAAAAAGCTATTCTCAAAGATTAACAAAGATATGGAAATATAAAGGATACAACCAAAATAAAAAAGCTACTGCAATTGAGAAATGAAAACATATTCAATGCTACAAAAAGTATGCAGGTTCAACAATGATATAATTATGTAAAATGGCTACTACCATAGTTGTTAAAAACCACTACCACAGTTGTGAAAATCTATTACAATAGTTATAAAACTACTGTCAAGCTCTACCACACTACGCTAACCATAGACATTATTTTGCCACCTTCAACATCAAACTTCATTTCAACATTTCTTGGTTGGCCGGATAATCTCTTTGTCAATGGAGGCTTCAGTACTCAAATTCACATGATTTTCGAAATCTACTATTGCAAATGCAAAGGGAAAGAATTCTGCAAGAAGATACAACAAAATATTAGTATTTGAAATGTAGACTAAAAACAAGCAATTTAAAAATAAACTGACATAGACACAGAAAGCTACTATGACACATGCACAAAGTTACTAAACCAGTAATAAAAAGCTACTGACATACATACTGATTGCAGAAAACCAGCTGATTATCCGTGTTTATAGTGTAACAAAAATCTCAAACAAGAAATGCTAGAGATACGAAATCATAACAAAAAGAAAATTAAATTTCATTCAAAATCATGCTTTTCTAAATTTGATAAGCTATTAACAAAAGACTACTTGAAATCAATCAAAATAAAAACAAAAAGTTACTAACATCAGATTGAAAAGATACTAACATAGATATAGAAAGCTATTATCATAGTGTTAAAAAGCCACTATAACAATTATAGAGAGCTAATGACTTGAAATCAATAAAAATGGAAACAAAAAAGCTACTGACATCAAATTGAAAAGTTACTAACATATGGATAGATTGCTATTATCATTGTGTTGAAAAACCACTATAACAGTTATAGAGAGTTGTTGTCTTGAAATCAATCAAAGTGAAAACAAAAGAGCTACTAACATTAGATTGAAAGGTACTAACATAGGGATAGAAAGCTACTCTCACTGTGTTGAAAAGTCAGCGATACAATTGGCACTATATATATCACATACCAGCATGGCTTTATTTCAAAATAAAATTATTTATGACAAGGCCCCTATCTTCAAACCAATTGACCAGCCATATCTATTTAGAAGGAATGAGTTGTTAGCTTAAACCAATGTAAGCCTAGAACAAAAATTGGCAACACCACCGACACAGCAACCAAAATGCTCCTAAAGCACACCAATAACAACTACAATCCATCTAAACCAAGCTGGTACTGAAAATACACGAAAATGCAAAAAGTTTTTATTTTTTATTTTTTTACTAGAACTCACCTTGTTTGCATTAAATCAACACTTGGCTAGTAAAGCATCATACATGAGGAACCTAAAAAATACAGTAATTCTAGTGTTATAGCTATCTCAACCCCAAGCCATCTGCAAACTCATGACCGCAATAGCAATCAGATTAAATTCATTGCAGGTCAAAGAACAAAGAGTCATGTAAACTTGAGGACGGATAAAATCAATAAAAGAAACCAATAAACCGTATCAAGTAAGCGCTATACAAACATGAGCAATCATCTCAAACCCTAAGAACAAACTAACAACTATAATAATCCAGTGATATCTAAATAGAGAAGTGTCTTTGCTGATGAATTCCAAATAACATGAAACAAGAGGAAGAAGAGGAAGGTACTATAGTAGTATTTGGAATGGCCCAAAACAAAGCTTTGATCTCTGGAATTAGTACTCTCGCTCTTCCCTACCTCTGATCTCACCATCCAAGACTCATTACCATCATCCAAACAGCCCCTGCGTGAAAATTCAACAATCAAAATTTCTAGTCTAACTAAAATTGCTGCGAATTTTGAATGTGAACTAGTATCGACGAATGCATAGACAAATCTGCAAAAGAGAATTTACATGCCTGACTTTAGATCCTCCGATCTGCATGACTTAACAAGAATTGGACAATTGAACTGAGAAGAAAGAAAAAAGAAGCGTCGGTGAAAGTGATCGGAGATTGTGTAATGGAATTTTGAGGAAGAGATGATGAAAGAGTGCGAGTTACCTTTTCAACATGGCTTCGCCGGTGAGAAACTGAGATTCAGTGAAGATGCGCCAAACGACGGTGAGTTACCTTCGTTGGAGAAGCGGATCCCGGCGATCTTGGACATAACCGTTGACAACCTCGAGATCCGGAGCTTGGCCGGTTGGTGATGTCGCCGGAGATACAGTCGCAAGTCGGAGAGAGAGAGAGAGAGAGAGAGCTTGAATAGATAAGAATATATCGAAGAGAGAGAGAGAGCTTGAATCAGATCAGAATATAGGAATATTTTTTGGGTGAAAGGGCAAAATTGTCAAAAATTAAATTATTTGAAGATGTAAGTGGCCTTATGTGAACAAGAAAAATCAGGTGGCTTTATGGCTAATTAAAGTTTCAAAATAACACTTGTGTGTAATTTTCTATAAATATAATTGCCACTGTTAGAACAATGGATCAATTATTTCTCATAAATGCATGATAACTATATTCATAGTATATGTGTGGAATATAATTACACAGAAATTATATGTAGAGCAAGTATATACTGCAGATATAGCAATATCCACATATGTGAACTTGTTTACATATTACATAACTGGATGGTTAAAATACAACCAAATTGAGTGAATCAATAGAATTCCTTGACTTGTAATCTTTTAAGAGGCTTTTTCGGTAATGTTATATTCTTCCCTACACGTTTTGTAGATATCGATATGGGATCAGTTCATCCTATAGAATATAACTCTCTGTTCCAAGGTGTTGTAGTACTGCCTTGAAATGTCAATCCACGTTTCTCTCAAAAGTTTTAGAATGTAAGTGGAAGAAGAGTTCAAAATTGATGCAAGGATTGGAGTAGCCATTGTAATTAATCCTTATATAGAGATTCGATCACTGCTTCAGATTTCTCCTAAAAGTAACAACTTTTCATTAAGCCATCTTCACTTTAGATTTTCCGCTTCAAGCTTTCTTCTTCATCACAAAAGAGATGGTTAGAGCTCCTATAAGGCTATAACAGTATATGATAATTATCGTGTTTGGCTCCAAAACCAGTTGGTGTGCAAACTGTCTCTTTTGAGCGTGTGATTGCGCAGGCGTGCCAGCATCATAGGGTGCAGTCGTTGGGGTAGTCCCTTGACCTGACTTCTTCTTCAAGCGCTGTGGACGAGGAGAGCACCAACCTCGCCACAGGATTCTTCTCTAGCCTTTCGGGAAAGGACTTTTGCCTTACGGATAAGGACTTTGGGTGTGATCTCTTCGGTCACCAAATCGATACTCAACGTTGTAGGTTGAGCAGAGCAATCACTGGGAAGTTCTGAGAAAGCACGGGTTTTGCGTATCTTTATCTTTGCTGGGTTGCGAGGGCGTTACCCTTGCTTCGCTGCTAGTATCTGTGGCAGTAGCATTGATAGTCGGCTTGGAGAGACTAGGACTGAGAGTACGGTCGCCGGGTTTCAACAAGGTTGAAGGTTTGCTCCGGGGAGGCTTTGTAATCGCTGGGATTGATTGATCAGAGAGAGGTCTTCGTTGTGTCGTCTTTAGCCTCTATATATAGGCTGCTGGTAGATTCAGCTTCCAAATATGAATGAAATACTATATTTTAGGCCACAGTTATTGGCCTTGAATCAAATCAAAACTCTTAATAGTTTTGATATTATCATAAGTAATAATTAATAATTATCCTCTGTCGTCGCTAGAATATAGGCAAGGGTTAATTGCCTCTAAGAACAACTCCTGGGCATGCACATCTCCTTGTGAAATACAATTAAGGATAATTGCCATATGTTCACGTCCAACATGCCTTACCTCAGTAATCATTGATTACTTGTTTGCATGCATATGTATATGTGTGTGTGTGTGTGTGTGTGTGTGTGTGTGTGTGTGTGTGTAGCCCACGTACTCATGCAGCTCGCATAATTGACTTATATATATATATATATATATATATATATATCTCCTTTGTTGACCTTCGCGAGCAAGACTTAATTGAAATACATATGTGTAGCCTTGAAATACATATATATCCATAGTGAGGCTAGCCCACGTCCACTACGAACCTTCAATGTAGACCGACTATTTTCAATTACCAGTGGCAGTTTGCACGTCAACCTCCTCTTTTCTTGGGCAATACTTGGTAATCAAGCCAACACATCTCCTTAATTATCAAATATTTGATAATTAATACTAAATCAATGAATATCCATATTTGCCTCAAGATCGCTTGATCTCCAAGTAAGCTTTGTTTAGCCTCTAAACAATATATTTCGAACTTATTGAAAATATATTGTTTAGGCCACGGATATTGGCCTGGTTTTCTTCGAGTCCCCTTTGTCGGGAAAAAATGTTATTTTGGGTTCACACATCGGAGCTGGTTTTCATCCTCTTTTTTTTTTTTTTTTTAACTACAAAAAGAAAGCTGCAAATTGAAAATTAAAAGCAAATAAAGAAGCTAGTAGCAACATGTTTGGCTAACCTCTAGAAGGCCACGGGGGAGGCCATCTATGCCTCACTCCAAGCTCCGATGTGTCAAAATTTATGGCATGAAAATCCCTCTTGCGGGAGCTTGTAGGAAAATAACAAAGATACTTCGCGTCGAACACTTGAAAGAAATTTGGCTCGTAGAAGGAGTAATATTTCCCCCCAAGTATCTTTGTTGGTTGATGAAGGGAGATCCTCAATTGCAATTTTGGAGATAATAATGTCCCAAGATCGGCTTTGTCGCCAACTACCATATCATAGAACATGGTGTCTTCAGAATTAGCCACTGCAGGTTGTCTTTTGTATTTGACCACTTGTTGGACTAAATTTTCCATATCAAGAGCTTCAAAGAACTTGAACTCCTGCTTGTGATTTTTGGAACCAATAATTAAAGTGTAATCATCATCATATTCATCATATATTGGCTCCATGTTGAGATCATATTTAGAATCACCGAAATTTGATGAATTAATCTCTTCTTTAAAAATAGGCATATCAAATATTTGTTTGCCTCTATTTTCTTTCCAGGCATCATATTGAGATACCTCTATGGATTTTTCAATATCATTGTAGACAAATTTCTTTTGTAAGAAATTTGGAGGTGGATAATTGTAGGACAGAATAAACTTACCCTGATGATATTTCAGCTCACAACCACGTATAATAAGCTGGCCAATCAAATATTGATTTTGGCCACTCTTGCAATTTGGGTTGTAAACATATCCATATATTTCAAAGCCGCCGCTTGACTGTTGAACATACATGACGAGCTTCTGCTAGTATCGATCAATAAAGCCACATATTGGCTGACCATGACCATAACTTAATTGATAATTAAGGTGACCATGACTTTGGTCATCTCCATGATAACGTCCAATCCTAAGATAGCAACTTGATTGGCAATTGAGTAGACCATGATTTTGATCATCTCTTTGACCATGATGACGTCCTGTAGCATCATGACTATCACCTTCTGGAATAAAGCCATCTGGTAGCCCTTCTTTCTTATAATTAAGAGATTGATCTTCACGATCAAATTTATGCCCTTCTTGGCTATCAGATTCATCATCTTGGTGAAGTCGCTTAAGATGATCAAAGGTATGATCAAACAAGGGCAACGTCTTGTCCCCCTGTACCTCCTCGCGTGCCGATTCTTGATGGCTCAAGGTCGCGAACTCCAATGAGGTCTGCTTGTTTTTTCGCTTGGTATCCTCAGTCCGTTGGGCGATACGCTCGTCTAGTTTGCGTATGAGCTGATCTGTCTTTGCGATTTCCCTTTCAAAGTCAGTGGCTATCTTCTTGCGATGATTTTAAATATTCTCCATGATGATCGCGAACCTTACCTCGGAGCTCGCTCCCTCTGGAATAGGCTTCGGAACGAAAGCCTCTCTTGTCGTAGTGTCGCCATTGGTGGCAATATTGGCCATCTTTTCACTTTAGGAATCTCCTTTGGTAGAGATTTTCCCCTGGCATCCCAATGATGGTGAACACAAAAGACTCTAGCGTGGTCCCACCGGGTGTGCCAAAAATGTTTGGCTCCAAAACCAGTTGGTGTGCAAACTGTCTCTTTTGAGCGTGTGATTGCGCATGCGTGCCAGCACCGTGGGGTGCAGTCGTTGGGGTAGTCCCTTGACCTGACTTCTTCTTCAAGCGCTGTGGACGAGGAGAGCACTAACCTCGCCACATGATTCTTCTCTAGCCTTTCGGGAAAGGACTTTTGCCTTACGGATAAGGACTTTGGGTGTGATCTCTTTTGTCACCATATCGATACTCAACGTTGTAGGTTGAGCAGAGCAATCACTGGTAAGTTCTGAGAAAGCACGGGGTTTGCGTATCTTTAGCTTCGCTGGGTTGCGAGGGCGTTACCCTTGCTTCGTTGCTAGTATCTGTGGCAGTAGCACTGACAGTCGGCTCGGAGAGACTAGGATTGAGAGTACGGTCGCCGGGTTTCAACAGGGTTGAAGGTTTGCTCCGGGGAGGCTTTGTAATCGCTGGGATTGATTGATCAGAGAGAGGTCTTCGTTGTGTCGTCTTTAGCCTCTATATATAGGCTGCTGGTAGATTCACCTTCCAAATATGAATGAAATACTATATTTTAGGCCACAGTTATTGGCCTTGAATCAAATCAAAACTCTTAATAGTTTTGATATTATCATAAGTAATAATTAATAATTATCCTCTGTCGTCGCTAGAATATAGGCAAGGGTTAATTGCCTCTGAGAACAACTCCTGGGCATGCACATCTCCTTGTGAAATACAATTAAGGATAATTGCCATATGTTCACGTCCAACATGCCTTACCTCAGTAATCATTGATTACTTGTTTGCATGCATATGTATATATGTGTGTGTATATATATATATATATAGCCCACGTACTCATGCAGCTCGCATAATTGACTTATATATATATATATATATATATATATATATCTCCTTTGTTGACCTTTGCGAGCAAGACTTAATTGAAATACATATGTGTAGCCTTGTTTCTTGCGCCATGCTTTGCTATCCTTTCGCGAATGTTTTAATTGCGAACGTATTTGCTATCCACAGTGAGGCTAGCCCACGTCCACTACGAACCTTCAATGTAGACCGACTATTTTCAATTACCAGTGGCAGTTTGCACGTCAACCTCCTCTTTTCTTGGGCAATACTTGGTAATCAAGCCAACACATCTCCTTAATTATCAAATATTTAATAATTAATACTAAATCAATGAATATTCATATTTGCCTCAAGATCGCTTGATCTCCAAGTAGGCTTTGTTTAGTCTCTAAACAATATATTTCGAACTTATTGAAAATATATTGTTTAGGCCACGGATATTGGCCTGGTTTTCTTCGAGTCTCCTTTGTCGGGAAAAAATGTTATTTTGGGTTCAAACATATCGTTCAAAGGTCAGCTCCATATATAGGCTCCATGCATGATGGGAGCATGTTAACGATTGCGAGGTTAATTCTTGCCCGTTAATAGCAACGACAACCTAGCTTTCCTTGTTTCCATCACAAAGCTATATGAGACAGCAGTTATAATTAGCAAATGCACGCCAGGCTCAAGAGCAAACCTAAACATTTGGGCACGCAAAATTAGCCCCTCAGGTGTGAACCTAGGTACGGTGAACAAAAAAGGAGTTAGTTGTGGAGTACTGTATGGAGTAACCAACTAGGCTAGAGTTTGGTGCCACAGAGCCAAATGAACGCATGCCCACCCGAATGTCTTTGGTGGAGATCCCAAAACAGCCTTCGCAGCCATGTTCAAACAAACCACACGTTTTGCAAGCACCTACCATTTCCAACGTTTTCGCCGAAGGAGTACCATAAATTAGGGCTGGGTTCGGTACGGTATCGGGCCTTCAAGTCTAAATCCACCTACCGTACCAGAGCTTATTGGTACACAAAATGAAGTACCATTACCGATACCAAGACTTCGGTTAACAACTTCTCGATATCGGTTGGTATCGGTTGGTTGGGCCTCCAACCGAGTTTAAGATTGGGCCACGATCTGGCCAGAGCCCATGAATTGAGCCTGCTAGGCAAGGCAAGCCCAGATCTTGCATAGTCAACCCCAACCACCCGACACCATCACCACCACTGCCATCCCTCCACCACCACCCAGATCGCACCGACTCCACTGCCATCCCTCCACCACCGCCTAGATCGCGCCGACTCCCCCAAACTGAAGGTCGAGATCCGTTTCAATCTCCTCCGACCCCAAACCAGCAACCAAGTTCCAAATCCCAACCCCTCTAGGTCTGCAAGATCTGAAACCCCACCCCTCAGCGCCCCTGAACTCTCCTTCCTCCTCCCATCTACCATTGTCGCCTACGACCACAGCCTGTCCTACGACAGCGGGAGTGACAGCAACAAAGTTTGAGGGCTGATGAGCTTGGATTCGAGAGAGAGACTGAGGTGAAAGAAGAAAGAGAAGAAATGACCTTGAAAGAAGAAAAAGATAAGAATCAGAAGGGATGGGAAAGAAGAAGAAGAGACAGAAGATCGAGACGGGAAAAGAAAGAAAAAGAAGAAAAAAGAAAGAAGAAAGAGAAGAGAGAAGAGAGAAGAATAAAAAAGTAAAAAGAAGAAGATAAGAAGAGAGACAGAAGAGACGGGGAAAAGGAAGAAAGAGAAAAGAGAAGAGAGAAGAATAAAAAACTAAAAAGAAGAAGAGAAAGAAGAAAGAGAAGAGAGAAGACTCAGAAGAGAGAAGAAGAGTCCAAAAGAAGAAGACCAAAGAATAAAAAATTAAAAAAATATGAGTATGATACATGTATTCGGTACGGTACAGTATACCATGATATGTGAAAATTGAAACCATTACCATACCGTGTATGTGGAGTCGGTACGGTTGTACCGTACCAAGACTTCGGTTACCAAGTTTTCGGCTACCAATTCACTTGGCTCGGCTCGGATGCGGTTGGTACGGTTTGGTTCTGGAGAATTTGCCAGCCTTACCATAAATAGCTAAAAGAGACTCGTGTAGACGTGTTCACATACTTGAGTCCATGTGGAGCAAGTGACTCCAGTGTGGGGCTTTTTCTGACTCTTTGCGCACTCTCCAGACGAAGGCTTTTAGAAGACTAGCGCATAGACGTACACTTCTGCAGACGTGACTCTCTGAGCCAGAGTCAGTGTAACTGCTGGCATTGACTCCCATCAACCCCGGACACTTATAAATAGGGGGTTCACTCCTCATTTGCGCGGTACTGATTTGCTACCTTTTACTTTCCCGCCTAAAATGTATCCTGCGCTCTTTGAGCGTTGAAGGAGCGAAGTACGGACAATTTCGGACTTCCTCTTAACGACTTCGACCTTTCCTTACAGCCTTCGGTGAGCAGGATGCGTAGCGGGAAGATAGGCGGAAGGCATCCGTAGATCCAGTCTACATCGAAAGCACCCCTAAACAACTAGCATACAATTATTACAATATATAAGCTAAGCGCCTACATACATGATCTCTTTTTCATAATATTGTTGAAATATTCTTTTTTAGCTGAACCTATATGATCAATTTTGCAAAGACGAAATGGGACTATTAGACTAGTAATACATCCAATAGAACATGAAGATTCATTGCTGGCTTTGCTTGACGTTTTTCAGCATGTAACTTTGGCAAACCAAGTTGAATTAATTGATTGCTATAAGGTGACGCAGACGGATTGATAACTAGGTTTACCAGCAATAAACCTAAGCAAAGGATTCTGGAGTCCACCAGAGATAAAAAGAGAATAATCTCAATTTTATTGATAAAAGAAGAAAAGATACATTCTGCAGCCTTAAGGCGGCTTATTTATAAGAAAATAAACCCTAGGGCGACTAACAATGAAACCCTAAAGCCCATGGGTAAATATAAAACAAATCCAAAGTAAACTAGAAAACCTAAAATAAAAATAATGTAAAACTAGTCTAAAAATATTAAATCACGAATCGGATTATTAAGATGATACATTTTGGCCTAAATCTGATAGGGCTCACTAAAGTGAGTCTTGAAGATCTTGTCGTTCCCATTTTGGAAAGGTATCATGTGTCTCAAACAGACATTCTAGCCAAAAGTTAGTCAAATCTGATTCAAAATCAAAACCTGACTTTTCACACGAGAAACTTGAAAAGTCCAAAACCAAATTTTCTTGGATATTGCAGCGGCTAGTAACCTCATTATGCGTGAATTACCTATTTTCCAATCACTCTTCTTAATTCCACGCTGCTTCTTTATTTTTCTAATTTTCCGGCTAAACCAGGTCCATTCTCGTCCTACATCATAAGGGAATGGATAGATTTAATTCAAGCACTGCGGCTTGATAATGTCATTATCGAAAGCTAGTGAGTCCTTACAGTAGTCCAAGCAATCTCTTCTACAATTCCACATTCGTCCAATGTGGAAATGTGCTTTCGCCTCTGTTCTTGTGGTAATATTTTCATATGCAGATATGCTCGTCAGTCTTGCAATAATTTTGTATACCTTGACCCGCATATTCACTCTCCGGAACTTATACTAGATGCATCACTAACGAAGTCAATGATTTCATAAAATTTATAGTTCTTCTGTTAAAAAAATATATCTAACAGTTATTGTGGGGTCAATAAGGAGATATTTATCTAGGAGGAGATATCTTGTTAAGGTGGAGATATCTAGTCAAAACAGAAATATCTAGTTGAGATAAAAATATCCGATCGAGGCGGAAATATCTGGTTGAGGTGGAAATACATAATTGAGGCGGGAATATCTAGTCAAGGAGAAAATAAGTTGTTGAAGAGGATCTCAATAGGAAAGAACACTTCAAATAAGATCTGAGTGAGGAGAGATTTGCTCAAGAAAAAGACCGGAGTGAGGTACAATCCCTTTGAGATACAATCTATTTGAGACTCAATCCCTTCGAAAGATAATCCTCTCACAATGAATCTGAATGAGGCAGAATTGATCCGCGGGTTATTAGCTATGAATGATTAGTAATCAGGATTCAGGAACCCCCGTGACCAAAAAACAAAACAGTCACGGAGCTTGTTACCCTTGCGGCCGAAGCAATAGTTTTTCTCTAAGCTAATGATTTAATTTTTATTATATATATGTGTGTGTGTGTGTGTGTGTTATTTTTTTGGGGTGGGGATCAATGAATGGTTATGCAACAGTTGTTTTTTGATTTTCAACTTTTTTTTAGGCCATAACAATAATGATGCTAGATGTCAAGGTTTTATGTCCTCCTTGACGCATTTTGACTGTTGTTTTTTTATGGGTTAAATACTATTTACTCCCTGAATTTTCAGAGAAAAAACAGTTCAGTCCCTGCCTTTTCAATTTCACACATACTCCCTCATCTCTCAATTTTGAACCAATAGGTCCATTCCGTAAAAAAACTTTATTAAAATGTCTATTATACCCTCAGTTCATCTTTTTTTTTTTTCTTAATTTATTTTTTTTATCTTTTTTTTTTCCTTTTCTATTTATCTCTTCTTCTTCCACCTCTCTTCTCCTTCAACACCAAATTTCTAATGCAACCAAATCAATCCGAAACACAAAACCTCTCTTCATCTGCTCAATCAAAAAAAGGAAAAAAAAACAAAAGAGAAAAAAGCTTTTCAAAAAAAATTTAATTAATTAATTAAAAAATTTGAGGGTAGAATAGACATTTTTGGTTGGAGAATAACAAATTGGACCTATTGGACTAAAATTGAGAGATGAGGGAGTAAACGTGTGAAATTGAAAAGGCAGGGACTGAACTGTTTTTTCCCTGAAAGTTCAGGGAGTAAACAGTATTTAACCCTTTTTTTATTGTCAACTTTTTTGAGGCCATAACTGTCACGCCCCTGATTTTAAACACAAATAAAAATCGACATACAATCTCATAATTATATATGCGTGATCGTTCAGCCATCAATATAAAATACCTAGAAAACCTTTTTCTTTTTAAACCAAGTACATACTGATGCCCTGAACCCACTAATCAATACAGACTCGCTCCGCAGATTCAAATATTACACGAGTTTACAAATTAAATTGCCGCAACAAAATAATAAGTAAATGCTCTTCAGAGCTTACTACAAGCGGAAGTCTTAACAACGGTAAAGTCACAAGATTGGCTTTCTACCGTAATACTGCCAGCATGCTGCCTCAGCTTCAACCGCGATTACCTTAACCTGCAGGATTAACCCCTACACCATTGAATAGTGCACCAGGTTGCCACACAACAAACCCGGTAAGCTTATGAAAGCTCGTATGAGTAAACTCAAAACCACAAAGCAGCAATACACTCTTAAGTCACCTCAACCTAACGTCCAATTACACAAATTCAGTCAAACAAGACTTCCTCAAGCAATGTTTGATACCCTTCTAACGCACTACGGTGAATTCCAAAATCACACTCATTCCCTCCCCACTGGAAGCCTTTGTCATAAACATGACATCAAAGGTGAAAATCAATGAATCACCTTCCTATCCTCACCACAGAGTACAATTCGTCACCACTATGGCTCTTAAGATAAATCAAACCATCAATCAATACAATTAAGAAGAAACAAGGCAATCACATTTCAAAACAAGCAAAATAATTCATGGTAACCCCTGCATATAGTTTAGTTCAGAGGTCACATTAAGTCAAGCAATTCAAGTCATGATAGTCATCGTAACCCTACACTTTGACGTCCGTAGGTAATCCACACTCTGACATCTGTAGGTAACCCTGACCATCACAGCAGTCTTCTCGATCATTGTTAACTTTAATAACAATTCAGCTCTACTACCGAGCAGTTATCACACTGATCATCGCACAGATTCCACCGTTCATCACACAGATAGCCATCATCCTACTGATCATCACACAGATTCCAAGGGTCATCACACAGATAGCAAATGTCCAGTTGATCATCACACATATTTCGCCGGTCATCACACAGATTTCACGATTCATTATACAAATATTCCTACACAAACTTTACATGGCAATCATCACAAAGATTTATCACACTGATTTCCATGATTCTTTACACAAATATTCCTACACAAGCTTTACATGACAATTATCACAAAGATTCATCACATAGATTTCACTATTTCCAACGATACTGAACTCAATACGTCCTATGCAGCCCATATCACAACAATTGCACCAATACATATATATTTCACTTAAATATATATACATACATAGTCATTCACTTAGAAATGCCACTAATACCAACTATAGTCATAGTTAACCAAATAACTTCAAGACAATAGGTAAATATTGCTCATAACGAATATCGATTATGCTCATAACAAATATCTTGAGATTTACTCACCTTCGAATCCCAATGCGTCTTCACATACGGACCAAAACAAGCAAAATTGCCACAATCCATTCAAGTCCAACAAGCACCTGAACACATAGGGTCTCGATTCAATGCACGAATCACAAAGTGATTAAAGTTTGAAACCCCTGTTTTGAATCCAAATCCCAAAAGTAATGCCAATCTAGGCGGAACTACATCCGAGACCTCCCTAACTCTCCATAACACTTTTACGATCGATGTGACAAAACCACAAATTGATCGGATACTCGGATCCTCACGAATCGATAACTAAAACTATTGAAACCACAAAAACCCTAACATGCTCATACGATTTCCAAAAATTTTGTATTGCCTAACGAAATGCTCGTATCGACCAGTAGTTCGAACTTAGGAATAGAAACTATCCTTGAGGTGGCCGAAAACCGCCGGAAAACACCACCACAGTAGGTCCGCCGCCGCCAGCCCAAAGTCAGAATTTGGCAAAACCCCCAACACAAAAGTTCTTCATCTCAACTCCAATTACAACTTTCATAACTAGCACAAAGTCTGAATCAAAGCCATATGACCGAAATTTACCTCGAAAGCTTTGAATTCCGATGAACCCTAGAATCCCAAATTCAAAAATTCGATCTCCACAAGTTGAATCGTTGCAAACCACCTTAGGAGAAAGCTTCTACATACTCTGGGCTCCAAAAGCCCTCAAAAATCACCAGCAAAGGTGTCCGGAATCACCGACTCTGATCAAGGCGATTTCAGCTACACCGCGGCTTCTTCTCGACCTTGCAACGCCCACCACAGCTCTATCCACACTCAATGGCTTCCACAAACGTGTAGAGGAGGATGAGGTGAAGATAACCCACTTTAAATAGAGTCCTGAGGCGGCCGAACGAGGGAGAAAGACACCGGCGAAGGGAGAGAGGTTACGCGGGCTCGGGGAGAGAGAAAGAGGAATAGGTTTTCCAAAATGGAAATCTGATATTTTTCCGGAAATTCCTCTATTTAACCAAAATGGAAACTTTTTCCTATGGTCATAAGTTCTTCATACGAAATCCGATTTCCGCATTCCGCATGTTCACAAACTCATATTGACGACTTTCGTGAAGGAAGTTTTCGGAGAAACCCAATGTATAAAAAGTCAACCTTTGCACCCCTCCCAAAACCATATTCTTTCGAATAATAATTTGTCCGAAACACTTCTGCTCCGTCCATGAGCAACAAAACCATCCAATATCCACAATTTAGATTCCGAAAAATCCTCAGAAAATAATAACGAATTTCTGGGGCACTACAATAACAATACTGATGCTCGTGCGTGGTCAAGGTTTTATGTCCTCCTCGACGCATTTTGATCATTCTAATATAAAGTCTTAGCCTCCCAACTTAGTTGAGTTCCAAACCCCTTAGAGAGAGAGAGAGAGAGAGAGAGACTTGTGAACAAGCAATTAACCTCACAATTTTGATAAGCAATGGTAGATTGAATGGTTTAAAAAGCAATTAACCTTACAATTTTGAAAAAATATCTCTATCCAAACTTAACCTAAGATAATTCACCAGAAGACTTTGAACGTACTTGGGATTTCTAGGGTTAAAACTCTCACTTTCAAAATTATATAAAAATCTTAAGAACAAAAGAATGGGGGGTGTGATGACTAACAAGAAATCTAAGTTTTACCTAATTTATGAAGACTTCTAATTTCTTTGTCGCTGGTCTTTCTAATCTATGGCCATACATCACTTATGATACTTTAGTCTAATTTAAATACTGTTGAGGAAAAAATTGCACATAGTGAGCGAAAATGTCACCCAACATAATTTCACTCGTATTCATTTAGTGAATAGAGTTTTTATTATTTTGGGTTCAACCCATTCAAAAAAGCATGTGTCTCTTAATTGCAATCCCTTGTTACAGGGAAACACCCTTTGATTCCATTTATGAAGAAACCAATTGATGGGATGTGTGTTTGTTTGTTTTTGCAGCTGCATACTGATATTTGAATAGGTTGCCTACGTACCCTTGGAGAGGGATCAAGCCACTCGTAGTTCAAGAGTTCCAATGAGTGAATGACTCATTGGAGGGCTTTGATTTTGAAATGAGAGTAGTGTTTGAGACGAATTTGGTTTTAAGTGGACCAGGGATTCGATTTTGTGTTTAGGGTGTGGTTGCATCTAGATAAATTTGGTTATAGATTGCCTACATACCCTTTGCGGGATCAAACCACATGTAGTTCCAACATTTGAGATTTAAATGGGTAGATAACCCATTTATTTTGAATTTGTGTTTGGGAGAGGGTTTAAAGCCCTTGAATTTGGTGTGTACTTTATTTGTGTGATTGGGGAATGAACTTGATTATTCTGGAGTTGAGAGAATTTGACTGGAGTCAGTGATTCATTTGGGACTGGCTAAATTTGACTGATGAAGTCAGAGATTCTGTTTGAAGTTGCGGTTGCATCCAGTGGGTCGCTAGATTGCCTACGTACCCATTGTGGGATCAAACCGATTGCAGTTAATAAGATTTGGGTTTTCAGTTTTGTACCGATTTTTGTGTTTGACGGATGTGTGTGTGTATATATTATTTTCTAACCCATTGAAAGAACACATTTTTTGGTGGACACCCGATTTTAATGGAGCGTTCGTTGATTTGATTTGGACTGTCGAGCTTTGTGGTCAGGCCTTAGAGATTTGAAGAGGCTTTTCAGTGCTTTAGAGGTTTGTAGATAGGTGATTCCATTGAGCCTAAAAGCTTGTGACTGATTTGGACACCCATGAGTTGTTGATTTTATATCTGCACCCAATTTTGAAGCCCACAAATACCCCAACAGCCATCTGCGAGTCCGGCTGGTTCGACTTAGAGAAAGAATTTGTCTGACGCTCTGAGCATATCACCGCTTCACCGTTTCATGGACAAAGTGAGACAAAGAAAAAACGTAGTTGTTTATAGTTTTGATTCTTCCAAGCACCTGGACGTGGCCATGTTCCTTGTAACTTTGCCATTTAATTCCCATTTCCTAGGAAAGCTGCTTCCTGGTACTTTGAATCATGCCTTTAATTACAAAAGATTCTAGAAACTTGCAGCACACTATGTCTTGATAATCATGCTTTAATTGCATTTTGTCTTCATGTGCTATTGATCAGTTTTCCACCTCTAAAACAAAAGACATGATCACTTTGGGATTGTATATTTATTAAATCCCTTGCATGTGCCACATTTTGAAGGAAACAGAATCACGTCAAGTAGAACACATTGCTGTCCTGTGATTGAAGGTAAGCTAAACCGAACACCTGCAGTCTTGTGGTTAGGGATTAGCCAAGTCGAACGCCCTTCTATAGAAAGATAGCCACTTTGCTTTTGGGGGCACCATTCTGATGGTGACTTTGATACAGGTGGAGTAATGTCTTGGCTTTGGCGTTGCACAAGGATCCATCCAGAGCAGTCTCTTCACTTTGTGAACTTAAGGACTTTGCAGAATGGTACTTGTTGTGAACTGGTAGCCACCAGGCTTTCACTTGACAAGCTTATTTTTGCCACCCATATGCAGGACGCACCGCTATATGGGCATAAAAAACAAGCGCAGTGAATCCCTCTTAAGCTTGAACCTTGCTTCCACCACCTATACACAGGACGCATCGCAGTATAGGCATCGAAAAACAAGTGAGCGTGAAGTCACACTGCAACTATGAATGAGGGCTTGATGTCGACTTTGTGTCTTGCCTGGAAGCCGTTGGTGAGATTTGTGAGGATGAAAGCAACGAGGGACTCTTGGAGAGAGGATAGACCATCAACTTCTTGTTTGGAGTGCTAATACATAGTCATACACGATCACCTATTAGCTTTCTGTAATCATATAATACAAAACAGAGAGAACACTTGAGTGAAAATGATAATTGACAGCATATAAAAGAAATTATACCGACTACTCTATATTTGTAGCTTGTCGTGGTCTGTTCTTTACTTCGGATTAATTTTCTCTTCTTCCATTGCTGACAGTCTTTTCTTCTCTCCCCTGTGTTTTCCCCTCTGCTCTCTCTCTCTCTGTTTTTTTTTTCCCTTTCGTTGCCTAGCTCTTTGCTTTTTTCCTCCTCTCTCTCCGTCTCTTTTTACTTCTGCTGCCCGTCGTTGGGTAGAAAGAGCCTTATTTATAGGCTAATGGATGAGGCGTGGATCACATAGCCTCTTCTCTGATCATCTTTCTTATTTGAATTTAAACAAGATTGCTTGATCAAGATAGAGATTTAATTGACTCGAAAATCAAGCTGCACATGTAGGTGTCATATAACGAAATGACTTTGAATGAGGGTTTAACTGCACTATCTCTTGGATTTGAATTTAAAACAAAACCCAAGATTAATCATGTTTCTTTCCAAGCTCACCACGTGAGACACCAGCAGGTTGACTATATCTTCTTCTTCTATTTTGAAATATATTTTTTTGACCCAATTTTGCTTTGCCAAGTCTAGCACTTCCTGTGTCTTTGACTGACTTTGTAACAAACCTCATCAATCTCCAATTTGAATGCCACACATTTTAATTGCAGCAAAACTTTATCTTTTTCTTTAAAATTTGAACTAGAGATGTGAACTTTTTTCTTATTCAACAAATACCGCCATAATGCATCCAAACAGATTTTAAATCTATAGACAAATCACCACTATTGTTTTTTTTAATATAATCTATGTACTCATAGACATCAATAATAACTGAGAATTAAAAAATTAGTATTAATTCCATGAGTCGAACTTATGACCACCACTTATGAATGAGAGACTTATGTCATTAAATTAAATTTTACTGCATATCATCATTGTTTTTGTGAATAATGTCTCCCGCTTTTAATTGATCGCTTAATTTGAGATTAGAACCAGGAAAGAAAAACAAAAAGAAAGGACTCTGACCCATTGCCTAATTGACTATTGCATGGTTGGGGCTTCATTAATCATACTTTCATTATCAGAAGTTGCCAAAAAAAAAAACATATACTATCATTATTACTAATTAATTTTAAGGGTCCTTGACTCAAAACACCAAAATAAGCAAAAATTATCCTACTTACTCCAGCAATAGCTTTTTCTTCCCACCTACACAAATTAACAACAAATGTCTATTTAGACCTTAACACAATTAATGAATTACAGCTACGCCACTCAACATCAATCTCTCCTCCGGCACTCTCTCTCTCTCTCTCTCTCTCAACCCAAGAGATCGACCCAGCCCTCTTTCTCTCCTCCTGCTCCAGCGCTCGACTCAACCCTCTCTCTCCCCTCCAGCCCTCGCGCTCGAACCAAGCCGTCTCCTTCTCTCCTCCAGCTCCTGCAACGATGCAACAACTCGGAGACCAGAGGAATGGTGCTTTCTTTGTCACAATTCAGCTTAGCTCGCTTTGGTGTCGATCGACCAATTGGGATCAGGTCCATCCCATCGCGGGGAAGCAAAAGGCCAGTCGGAGATCCGATCGCTGATTTGGTCAAAGGCGTTGTAAACAGAAGGCCAATATGCTCCAAAGCAAGGGTTTGGGAGCGGAGAAAAGAAGAGCGAGGGGAGACCCAATCGGAGGTTAGAGAGTACCACTGCCTTCAACATCTCTTCGAAATCGGACCTGGTAAGCGAGCTCCGAAGGACCGGCTATTGACGTGGGTGCCCAGATCAATTTTTGGGTGCCCGAATCATTTTTTTTTCAAGTAATAAGGTAGAAGGAAATGAACAAAAAGTTTCGAATGTCTATTAAGGGGGCAATAGACGTTTTAAAATTGATATAATCTCTTCATTTTGTTCTTTCATCGAAGTTTTATTTGTCTTATTTTAGGAAGATTAGTTCTCATTCTGACTACCGAAAGTTCTATTGGGGGCAATAGACGTCGACTAGGGGGCAATAGAGGTTTATTACCCCTCTATTGGGAGGCAATAGACATCTATTGGGGGCAATTAAACTTTCCGACAACCTATGAAATCTCCGACAACCTCTTTAGGAACATCTACAGAGGTTTTTAGAAAAGTCCGGTGGGCGGAGGCTGGTGACCGGAATCCTACAACCGGTGACCGGGCTCCGGCGAAGTCTCATATGGTTTCTCTCTATCTATCTATCTATGTATCTATATATATATATATATATATATATCTCTCTCTCTCTCTCTCTCTTTCTCTCTCTCTCTCAGTAACACATGAGTGAGGGTAAAATGGTACTAAAAAAAATAAAAAAATAAAAAAACTTTATAGGGGTATTAGGGAAAACTTCCTTAGAGTGTTTTGGGTAAAGGGGAATTAAAAACCTTAATGGAGTAAGTGGGAAAAAAATCTCTAGAAAAGGGGTAAATGGGCAAAAACCCTAATTTTAAAGAAAGACCACAATAGGAGCAGGGATATTACTGGAAGAAGAGGAAGACCCGTATAAAAGACATTGCTAGCACTTATTTTCACATCATAACAATACACACAATTTGTAGTATTTATCGTGAACTATTATTTTAATGTCATGGCCTCAATACATGGTAGGATGGTTATGCATATTATCCAGCTCTCTTTGTTAGCATCTGCCCAGGAGCCCAGGCCTGCAACTTGCTTTGGCCGCTGTGGTAAATGGTGATGTCGAAATTCCATATCCATTTGGCATAGAGCCTCGCTGTGACATGGAGGTGTCGGGACAAGAAGAATAGCAATTAGACCTATAAATGGACCGGATTTTGATCCAGACCCGCTCCAGATCCGTGTCTATTGGAAGGGTTTGGATCGAAAATTTTGATTCGTTGATCCATTAATGATCCGAATCCGTTAACCCGTTTATTTAACCGATCAAATATGGATTTAGGTTGATCTAATCCGTTAATGATCCTGCCTGTTTTTGTAATAATAAAATATTATTTTTTATTAATTATTATTATTATTATTTTAAATATAAAATATAAAATATGAAGAATTTCTAATACAAATTTTTTGTCAAAATCTAAGGGATAGTCCATCACCCAAGATTAATTCCAAGAAGCATTAAGAATTTTGATAATGTAATTATATTTTTGGTCATACTTTTCATGTTGTTTTAATATTTTATTAATATCTTATAAGGTATCATGATATAAATTTACTATTACTATCTAAAATTTTAAAATATTTGAAATTATAAATGGGTCGGACTAGCAGATCGGGTATCCGTTAATCTGGCGGATACGGATTTGGATCAAGCTATCAATGATCCGAGGGGTTAACGGAGCAGGTTTGGATCAAAATTTTTTTTTAAGTAAACGGATTTGGATCAAGTTATCAATGATCCGCCGGGTTAACGGAGCGGGTTTGGATCGAATTTTTTTTTTAAGTAAAAGGATTTGGATTTAGGTCGATCCGATCCAAATCCGGTCCATTTACAGGTCTAACAGCAATTCAAGGTCACTTGTGACTGGGCCACAATGCCACCGTTACTCAAGTTCTTGAACAGTGAAATCCTTAAGTATTACTAACATTTCTGTAGGTGCGAGTGAGATGCAAGTAATGTTGCCCACATCCTAAAACTGCCTTACCAACAATTCATATAACGAATTTTTGTACAAACACTGTGAGCTCATCCTTCCCTCCGGTTATACCATCCCTGATAAAACCTATAGGGCTAAATACTGTTTAGTACCCTGTGGTTTGTGCTCAACATCGATTCAGTCCCTCGACTTTCAATTTCATCAAAAACACCCCTACAATATCATCTTCTCATCCAATAGGTCTCTCAGTCGGGATTCCGTCCAATGGAACCGTTAAGTAGTTAATGCGGCATGCCAACTCAACATTAGGTGGGGCCCACATGGAAGTAAAATTACAACCTCACTCTTTTTCTAATCCAGATTACCCCGAAGCCCCTATTACGCGGCCTCTCCAAAACCCTTTTGTGTTCTTCATGTTCTTCCCCAGCTATGGCTGCCTGCGCCGGCATCATGATCCAATGCCTCCGTGAACTCTGAAGTCTTCTACTTCCCTCAAGGCCACGCCAAGCATGCCCAAACCCACATTGATTTCCCAGCCTCTGTCAGAATCCGAGCTCGCAATTTCTGTCAAGTCATCGAAATCAGGTACATGGCCAACCCGAAAACTAACGAGGTCTCGCCAAAATTTGTCCAGTCTTTTCCAAGAGCAACGAGCCTTTTGCTTAGGACGAAGGTTTTGTACACTCTAATGGGTTTGACAATTCAAAAAAACTTTAATGTTTCGCTAAAATTCTAATGGCAGTGGGTTCTTGGTTCCAAGGTACTTCACCGAGATTGCTGGAGGGTTCGTCAGAATTGGTGACATCAGAGTGGCGCCACGACGGTTCTAGAGCCTCGTGTTGTCGTATTCTGGGTTCTCGGTGTTTCTGAAAGATAAAGAGGACAAAATGAGGAGAAATGATTTTGGAAATTCGAGTTCAAATAGGAGGCATGAAATGGAATATATATTGCTAAGTTTTTTCACTGAATGTGATCAGGGGAAATGCCTAGGATCAGTTCTGGTGCTATGAAGATTATGACAAAGGTGAAAACTAAGCAGGTGATTGATAATATTTGGGAAAAACCCATTTTCTTCCTTAATTTTGGTTGATGAAACTAAAACTGCAAAAAAATAAGATGGAAGAACCAAGTTATTTGAGAGGAAATCACCATAGTTGAAGAACCTCTTGTCTTCATTATACCTATTCTTCTTTTGTTCAGTTTCTGTTTTCAAGAGACAGGTCGAGTGTGGGAACAGAAAGAAGAGAATTCAAAATTCAACTTCTCTCTTTGAGTTGAGAAGGGGCAGAGGAAGAGTAAGTCTAGAGGCTGTGGTGGAGGCTGCTACTCTTGCGGCGAATGGGATTTGGAGTTAAGCTTAATGGGATTTGGAGCTGTGACCTGAGTTAGAATAAAGCCAGGGTTAGTTTTGTAATTTTCCTTTCATGTGGGCCCCACCTAATGCTGAGTTGGCATGCCGCATTAGCTACTTAACGGTTTCATTGGACGGAATCCTGATGGAGGGACCTATTGGACGAGAATATGATATTGTGGGGGTGTTTTTGATGAAATTGAAAGTCGAGGGACTGAATCGATGTTGAGCACAAACTACAGAGTATTAAACAGTATTTAGCCCAAAACTATATCATTCTGTGTAACAAATAGCACTATATCAAGGTTTTGTTAGCCAAGTCGACCCAGAGCCAAAAGTAATTGAGTAAGTGGGGACAAGCGGCGTGAGCTTGTGTCAAGATCTTCTTGGAGAGTTCCCCAAGAATTGCAGTGGCTTCGGGTGTACCCAAAATTCCATCATAAATATCATTACAGGCCTTGGAAGCACGTCACAGTGGGGACTGACTATCAGTGCAACTACGGTTATATTATGGATGAACGGAATTTCACCTTCGCGGGAATGCAACTTGTTTTTATATACTAATTGCTCCATTTGTTATTAATTGTGCAGCTCCCTTGGTCAAAACCTCCATACAAGGACCTATGCATGGGAAAACCTCTTTGTTGTGTTTATTTTCCATTATAGGCTTGCTATTGTTTATATATCTCATCGGAAATTTGCAGGTTGGTGTGTAGTTAATGATATCTTAATGCTCATGTAGTACATAGAAATGCATTTTAGTACTACATTTTTAATGAACTAAACCTATGCTACTTTACTTTTGTTGTGGAATATTGTAGACATATTTGTAGTTTGCAACCACAAGATCAGAGAAGATTAGACGGAAGATGAAAACGAAGAATTTAGAGGTTGATTTTTGCCTATCTAGAAAAGGACTGCCTAGCAATTTGAAGGTAATGACAATGATTTTTTTTTTTTTTGGCTGAAACTAGGAGCTAAGAGAGGCAGGAAGCCCCTTAACCCCTAGAATTTATTGAAAAAAAATAAAATAATACAAGGGGAGCGGGACAGAAACCAAAACCAAAACTAGCTACCGCAAAAGAAATTGCAGCAGACCTAGACGGTCCCTATTACAATAGCATGAATAAAGGAGGAAGGCATATCCCACCACACCAAGCTAGTAGAAATTGAACCATAATTTGCCAAAGCATCCGCTACCTGGTTACCTTCTCGAAAAATAGGTGAAGAACAGAATTGCATTTGAGAAATACGGTGTAAACAGTTAGCCCACTCAATGCAATTCAAACAACAAAAACTTGAACAGAACAATGATATGTTCAAGTTGAGAACACTCTCTGTTCTTCCTTCACTAGTAAATATATCTTGTGCTATCTTCGTTTGGCTACACTCAAGAAAGTAAGCATTTCCTTTGTGAATTTAATAGTGAAAAGACTATAGGCCTAGCCATAGTCAAGTGGTTAACAACTAAAGTTCTTCTTGAACTTAGGTGCCAATGCATCAAACTACGGGGGTAGTCCTGACTTCCTGAGGACAGTTGCATTATTCAAGAGGGACAGCGACTCCATAAGATGATTTTCATCACATATGGCACAGTACATACCTACAAGACCAATGGTAAAGGTGGAAAAATTGGTTCCGAGTTTCTTGAGAAAGGGGACTTCTATGGTTCAGAAGAGCTTCTCAATTGGGCATCAAAGTTTAGCTCTTTCAACGACTTACCAATCTCTACCAGAATGGTTAAGCCTGTCACGACAGTCAAAGTTTTTGAGCTGAGTGCGGACTAGTGGTGGAATTTCACCAAGAACAAGGATCCCAAAGGATTTCGACTAGTCTGTGTTGGAGAATTATACAGTATCTTCCATAGAAAAAGAAATTCGTCGCCGCAGGCAAGTGAAAAAGAAGCGTACGATAAGTTCTCTCAATAAGTTGGCTACTAGTCAGGGTAGTGCTAGCAATAAGTGGCGGCGGCTCATCAGCAAGGTCATGAGGGATCAGATACCTTCACCAGTTGGTGCTCTAGATGGCAAGTAACTAGCTAGCTAAGATACGCTTTTAAGTATTATTCTAGCCAAGAACCAAAATATGTGTATATATACAGTTCAAGGTCAAGTGTATTTAATAAGTTCCTAATTAGAACAAAGTACATCGATTTGGAGAGCTTTGATTTTGAGTAGTGCAAAAAGGCGAAAAGCAGTAACACAAGGTCTCCAACTCTCCATTCTCCAAGTGACGATGGGTATTCTCTGCGGTTTGCACCAGCACCAACCAGGGAGGGGCAATTTGGTCAATTTAAATTCTGACCGAGTCGGGTATCTGAGACTGGATCCGTGGATTTCAAGTAGCTATTTAACCCATGCACTGAG
Organism: Rosa lucieae; assembly: GCA_024704745.1. Taxonomy (NCBI): domain Eukaryota; kingdom Viridiplantae; phylum Streptophyta; class Magnoliopsida; order Rosales; family Rosaceae; genus Rosa; species Rosa lucieae. The sequence goes on from CM045492.1 coordinate 27,035,821, forward strand.
TGGACATTCACCTCCATGAGTTGCTTACAGTCTTAGCTCCTATGACGGAAGCAAGACGACGACATGATGAGTCATTACAACTCCTTGTGATTAGGGTTTTAATTTACATAACATTATAGGTCAGCAAACACAAAAGTCTAAATTAGCTAGTTTGTGTTTATTTTGTAACGATCGACATTAGCCGGAGAGGAAATTAGAATAAGGTTTTGGGATAACTGATAAGGTATATGTATGCCTCCAGCTATTATATACCGAGTTAAAAATTGTATGACAGCTGTTGAGTTCTTGGAGTTCTATTGACTTTCAATCCCAGAAAGAAATTAACAAAGACCAAATGTAAATGTAGTGTATGATTCATTTTTATTTCATTAATATTTTTCTTTTATCAACTCACAACAGGATTTTGGGATAAAGGTATGTGTATGCGTCCAGCTATTATATACCGAGTTAAAAATTGTATGACAGCTATGGAATCCTTGGAGTTGACTTTAAATCTCAGAAAGAAATTAACAAGGAAAAAAAATATAAATAGTACCCAAACTATGGGCCACTAGTAACTTTCGTACCTCAACTTCAAAAACTATCATTTTGGTACTTAGACTTTTCACCCCGACCCAAGATTCATACCTGGGATCCACTTTGCCGTTAACGGTGTTAAATTTACAAGGGTAAATCTGTCATTTCACTGTTCATCTCTCTTACCATGGTACTGTTCATTTTTTAATTTTTTCTTCCTGAGGAGAGAAAAAAAAAATTAAAATTTTTTTATAAAATGAACAGTATCATGGTAAGAGAGATGAACAGTGAAATGCAGATTTACCCTTATAAATTTAACACCGTTAACGGCAAAGTGGACGGCATGTATGAATGTTAGGTCGTGTTAGATAATCTGGGTACCATTGTGATAGTTTTTGAAGTTGAGGTACGAAAGTTATTAGTAGTCCGTAATTCAAGTACTGTTTGTAAGTTTTTCCCAATTAACAAAGACTAAATATAACTGTAGTGATATGATTCTTTTTGGATAAAATATTGTTTACTCCCTATATTTATAGGGTTTCATCGTTTCAGTCCCTGACATTCGAATTTCACCTAAAAAATCTCTGAACTCTCAATTTCTTTCAAATTGGTCCATGCTGTCAAAATTTTCTGTTAAAGTTGCCGAAAATATCTATTATACCCTCACTTACTTTGTTTTTTTAAAATTTATTTTTTCTCTCCCTTTTATTTCTTTTTTTCATTTCACCTCTTGAAAGTTTGTGGATTGGGACCATCTTGATGAGGAGATGAACAGAAGGAGGCAATAGAGCCGGAAGAAGAAGAAGAGGTAAAAAGAAAAAAAGAAAAAAAGAGAGGAAGAGAAATATATTTTTTTCTAAAGTTAATGAGGGTATAATAGACTTTTTAGGGGAAGATAACGGAGTTTTTGACTGATGTTTAACGGCAGGGACCAATTGGGAGGAAATTAAGAGTTCAGGGACTTTTTAAGTGAAATTCAAATGTCAGGGACTGAAACGATGAAACTCTATAAATATAGAGAGTAAGCAGTATTTAACCAATTCTTTTTCATTTCATTAATATTTTCTTTTCTTTTATCAACACACAACAGGTTATTAAACTATCACAAGCGACATTAAGTCAACCAAATTCCAAATTAGAGGTTAATTAAATGATTTTCTAAAGGATGAGGTAACGTAATGGGCATATTCATGTATTTCTCATGAAGGGTTTACCGTTTATGCATAGAGATGGTTAGTAACTAACTAAGGGAGGTGATATTCACATGCACCTTTTTGTGCGTTAATTATAATTTAAAAAGGAGTGTGATTATAGTTTTTTTTTTTTTTTTTCAAATAAAGTTTGTTCAATATTTTAGAAGACAAAAAGATGTGTAAATATCATCCCTCTTAACTAATAATGCATTAGATGCTTATACGTCTGCATAATCGAGGCACGTAGATGTCATATAACCGTAATATAGATGTCTTATAACCGTAATATATATACTACTATAGTGATCTATCCCCACGAGAAAAATCTTTCCTATAGAACCCTATATATCCTACACCCTTCATCGAGGGAATGAACAGTCAGGTGATTAGTTGGGCACGAAATAATAATTATTCTATCTATATATTAGAAAACACTATTGACGTGTTCTTCCTTGAGATTCTTGCGTGGGGCGCGGTGCGGCTAACCAATTAGTGTTCAAGCTGAGAGGTATTTTGAGTATTTCACATTTAAAAATCAATGATAGTTTCGGAATAGGGATAAAAATTTCTAAGATTTGATTGGACAGCGACACTACCACTTGGTGCGGCTGCCCGTACCTAAGAATTTTTCGTTCTTCCTCCATCACCACCGACACATATTTTAGAAAGCAAAATATTAGTAGCACGCATTCTAATTATTACCCAAGTTGAGTTAAATTATTTTTTTAAGAATTGGGTAACTTATTGTTTCGTGAGATTCCATTGTAATATTGCAAGTCTTTTTTAATATCTAATTAATTAGGTCATGAAATTATTGAGCACTAATTAAGCTAATGATGCGTGCATGTCAGTCTATAAATTTGAATCTCTCAACAATGTTCTCCACCACGTTAATTAGTTTCTAGCACCACTAGCAAATTTCAGTAATTTGGTTTCGAATATTGGAATTGCTTCTCCATATATACTTTTTTCAATTTTCCAGGACCATCTTTCAAAAAATTGTCTTGTATATCCAAAATATAAGGCATAATGATGCTCAACTCGCAGGAGGAAGACCATGTTGAACTGAGGTTAGTTCCTCTAATTCTAGTTTCTCCATATATGTCTGGGTCTCATTAATTTTAGGGATTTGATTAATTCATCGCATACTATTTTAGAAGCTGGTCACACGTATATCCTGCAGCATTATATATGAGTGTACATGCATACTATCGCCAGGCAGTTTTAGACTTTGGTGTGGTCTTCAAAAGTTATATGAGAATTTTTAATTATCAATATCTTATGCATTTTCAAATTCTTTTAGACTGAAATTCATTGATAGAGTTGACCTAAAAAAATTAGGGAATCAGAGACACATATCTAAAACTCTGTTCATGATGATGTCTCTAGTTCGTATCTCATTTCCCTAGCCTTTTGATCTGACTCATTTACTTTCACGATCAGCATAAACCCAGATTTCCCGCCAGATTACCACAGTTACCCAAGTTACTCAGGCCCCAAAAATGGCCGAATTGATGAAGGGAAATCGGAACCTTCGAGTATTGAGAGAGCACGCTCAGAATCTTCACCACTACTCGCCGCTATATGGGAAAAGCCGTCGACGGTTAAGGGAATCTTCGCAGATGTTTCAAAGTGGGATAAGATCTTTATAACTTCATGCATAATTGCAGTCTTGTTGGATCCATTGTTCTTTTACATTCCATATATCCATGAAGATAACAAGTGCCTTGGAAAAGACAAGACTTTGGGGATTGCAGCTATTCTTCTGCGCTCACTCACAGATATCACTTTCATAGTGAATATTACATATCAGATTCGTGAGTGGATTAAAACTGGTTCCATTAAAATCCAGAAAGCTGGTCTACCCTCCAAGGATGTAGAAGATCAAAGACCAACCATAGTCTCGGGAGACTCGATTGACAAAGGAGAGTGCACTCAATTTGCTGAGGAAGTCGTAGGGATATTTAGCCGAACAAAAAAGAAAATAGCTGGGGCAAAAAATAAGATAGCTCAGAAGTTGCAGTGGTTGACCCTCCCCGTGTTTATTGACATTCTTGCTGTTCTTCCCCTCCCACAAGTAAGAAAAGTGTAGATTAATTTGATCGATCTTTGGTCTAATACTATTAGTTAGCATTATTAATATTAGTCAGTTGATGAATGAACTTCTAACCCTTAATTGTTTTCTTTTTCTTTTTCCAGGTGTTTATAGTATATGTTTTCTTCGAAATCAGTGGCTCAGGATATTTGGATTATAGACATATGATGAACCTCTTTCTTCTTGGTCAATATGTGCCTAGGATTTTTCGAATTTATTTATCGTCTGCAGAATTTACAAAAACTAGTGGAATATGGGTTAAAGGTGCATTCAATTTTTTTCTCTACATCCTTGCGAGTCATGTAAGTTTCACATCTCAATTATCAATTCATGCATATAGTAATAATTAAACTAATTCTAAATGCTCAATATTCCTTAACAGTACAAATAATTTAATCTCGAAGTCATACTGTACCATGCATCGACTGCCTAAGCTAGATATTAGGTCCTTGTAATAGAGTGGACTTGCAGTGCAGTTTTAAAAAACCTAAGAAATTAATTTGAATGTTTCTCAGGTACTCGGAGCATTTTGGTATTTTTTTTCAATTCAACGAGAGACATCATGTTGGCACCGAGCTTGTCAAAAATATATGCATAATGACGAAGGATGTATGAGTAAGTTTTACTGCAAAGGGAATCAAGCTTCTCCGAATACAACTATCACATCATTCCTAGAGGAGCATTGTCCTCTAAGTGACAATATCACATCGGAACAATTTAATTTTGGAATGTTTCTTGATGGCCTAAAAAATAATAATACGCAACACATAAATTTTGCACGAAAGTTCTTCTTCTCCTTTTGGTGGGGCCTAAGAAACCTAAGGTGCGGATTTATGCACTATTTATAGTTAAAGAAAATTCAAAACAATTCCTTTTTTTCTCAATTACTATTTTGTTTATGGGCTAGCTTGTACATTTTCTTAGGTAATAATTATGTTAATTACGTCATTATGGTCCGTCTTTGCAGTAATTTTGGCACAAATCTGACAGAAACAAGTACCTATGTGTGGGAAAACTTATTCGCCATTCTTATCTCTATCATTGGCTTGCTACTGTTCCTATATCTCATTGGAAATGTGCAGGTTGGTCATGAATTTTGAGAACTAAATAATACGGCTGTTAATTTGTTTAAATTTCCTTCAACTTCAGCATCCAAATATCATCATAAGGGCAATGGTTATCTTATGGTTTTTAATAAGAATAAGAAAGGCATATAATATAGCATATGTATGAATGTATGTATGTATGTGTGGAGACTGTCTAATTATATGATTTTGTTTTTATGTCGTGAAACAGACACTAATGCAGTTTGAAACTTCAAAATGGGAGGAGATAAGACGGAAGATTGAAATGAAAAGGCTCGATCTAGAAGTGTGGATGCAAAGAAATAAAATCCCGAATGAGCTGAAGAAAAAGATCATTAAGAGCATAAAAAAGAAGTTGGAAGAAGACAAAGATGCCAATCTTGAAAATCTATTCAGTATTCTTCCATGGGATACCAGAAAAGATCTTAAGCGTTTTCTCTGCGTGAATGCGCTAAGAAATGTATGTTTCTCAACCACCTCACCATCCCTATCTTATATATATTGTGTATCAATACACAAGTTAATTGAGTTAATAAATAAACCCTATATATGTAGGAGCCGATGCTCAAAGATGCTAATCCAAAAGTGGTGAAAATGATCTGCGACTATCTGAAGCCGGTGATGTATGTGGAGAAGAGCAGTATCTTTCAAGCCGGAGAACCACTCGACATGATGCTTTTCATAACTCAAGGCACTGTTTGGACCTATTCGAGTAGTAGTACAAGTGATGATACTTCTCTAACAGGAAAACAAAAAATGGGTAGTGCTTCTCCAATAATGATCACCAAGGCACTCAAGGAAGGCAATTCTTATGGAGTTGAACAACTTCTACGTTGGGTAGCAGTACCCGACGAGCATTTCTCCAACCTTCCTGCCTGAACGAGAATGTGAGATCTCATTCAAAAGTGGAAGGCTTTACACTCATGGCCAGCGACTTGAGAAAGGTAGCCATCAAATGCCAAGGCATTTGGAACTTCATCAATGCCCCCAATCCTCAAGAAAGAGAGGAGGTGGCACGTACTACGATAGCCGCAGCAGTCCGTCGTTTCCGAAATCAGCTACAAGCACCAAAGAAGTCCGGATCAAAGCCGCCGGCAGTTGGGGCTCAGAACTCGCCAATAAACATCGTTTAGCTTGTCTTTTCCTAGCTAGCTACATGATCCATTTTGCTTTTTCAAGGCAACTAGCTAAGCCAATATTGCTCTGGCATGGTCTTACATAGGGTGTGCATGCACTTGTGTTGTTTAAAATTTGAATATTACAATTAAGATTGATTAATTAATGTTCTACTTAGTTTGTCCTTATTGTATTTTTCTACTTCAATCACTATTGATTAATTCCAGTGGCGGATCTAGGATTCGAAAATGGGGTGCGTAACATATTCAAGTGTTTTTTTTTTTTTTTTTTTTTTTTTTTCAGTACAACTATGTACAAATGTAAGAAATATCGTGTTGTATTAACGTCGACGGATGCTGGGAGGTGAGAGTATTTGAAAGAGAACAAGTAGTGACAACTGATAGGTTATAGAAACCAATGAATTAAAAAGTGTGCCTCCTGAGGATCAAAAAGCGAAAATCTGACCTAAAATTAAGTGTGTTTCAGTGGTTAGGCGGCGAGGCTGCTGAGGTGTCCTTGAAGGCACTAAAGGCGTGAAAGTCGTCCTCCAAGGCACTAAAGGCGTACACGCAGAAAAAAATGAAAAATGACGTCATTTTGAAACAGATTGGGTTTAAAGCCTTTCTAGGTCGCGACCTCAGAGTAATTGAGTGTTGGAGAACCGATTTCAGCCTTCTCTGTTCCAAAAGGAAGCAAATTTGATCCCTAACATAGAGTTCGAGTTAAGAGTTCGATTTCGATTCGCAGCAGTCAATTTGAGCTAGATTGGAGCTCGATTTGCAGCAGGCTTGAAGGTGTTGGAGTTGGATTCGCAACAGGCCATTTAAAGGTGGGTTTGAGTTGTTCCTGTCTAGACAATCATATATGTATCTGGCTCTGAGTAAATGTCTTACTTTTGGGCATCATTTGTTGATGGGTTGATTGCATAGTAAGGGACTTTTAAGTTGTATGAAGTTATGAACTATGTAATCTGGTGCCTTTGTCAAATATAATCTGCTGAAGCTCTGTCCAGCAACCCCATTAATTTGGTCGCAATAGTTTGTGGGTTACTGTCAATTTTGCAAATTTTGATCTTTTAGATATTCTTGTTTGTGGGTTACTGTCAATTTTGCAGATTTTGTATCCCATTGGAATTGATTTAGATTTTGTTGGATTTAGTTTGAGTTTTGAGTGAAGACTTCAGCTTTTTTTATTGGGTGATCTGATATTGTCAAGCTGTCCAACCATGAAGGCTCGGGGAGTGGCTTGAAAATGGCCAAGTAGCTAGTATATGATTGTCTCTTGTGTTAATTGATATGCCGTCATTATAATAATTGTGTTAATTGAGTGATTGTCTCTTGTGTATGATACCAATTATATAATACCAGTAGAGTCCAGTACCATATTCCACAGTAATTGAGTGTTAATTTATATGCTGCCCGAAATAGTTATGTTTTGATTTTTGGCATATTGCATGATTTTGTGTAATAGCAATCGTATATTATATGTAATTGATAGGATGCTATGTTATAGTACAGGTAACAATGAGTTCTAGTACTACTACTAGTAGGACAACAAAGAAAGATCATGCTTGGAAATGGACTAAACCAAAGTGCTATATATAAGAGTAATAATTACATCAATATAGGTCTTTTATACATAAGGCTTACGCCTTACGCCTCAAGGCGAACGCCTTCTTAAGGCTCACAGAAAAACGCCTCAGCCTACACCTTAGCGTTTTAAAACATTGATAGAAACGAGAGTGAGAAACCTGAGAGAAGAAGAAAACGAAGGCTCGATTTCTAATGAGTAATGGAATGGATGAAGAGGAGACCGGAGACTGGTCCGTAATTATTTTCGGGTGGGTTTCAACATCAAGACGACAATATTTTAATGATACTATATATAGACACTTTTTTTCTTCAAAACTTTCGGGCGGGCTTGAGCCCTCCTCATCAACTATGTGGATCCGCCGGTGATTAATGCTCAGCATTCTTTCAAAGATTAGACAAATCAGCTAACTAGCAAAAATTAAGGTTGCTTGCTATATAATTAATTAACTTGAAAATTTTATACATTTTCCTGTTGTTGTTTTGTCAGCTTCATCACATAGCTAGCAATAATCCCCAAATTCGCAACTAGCAGAAGATAATGTTGATAATACTCTGTAATTTGTATAGTCATCGAGAATTGTTCTCCATCCGTATTATTAACTTCATTTCCATAAGAATATATATATATATATATATATATATATATATATGATTCAATTCAGTTTACTCCATTGAACTTTGGGCCTAAAATCAGATTGGTCATTCTTTTTGAAAATCGATTATGTTGGTCTTTATACTCTCAAATAACATCACCCGAGTCTAAAATTTGAACTTGACTCGAAATATGACGTCATGTGCTGAGTTGGAGCCAAAATAGGGGCCCACTTTTTAGACTTTAAACCCTACAATGAGGGCAAAATAGACATGTCTATTTTTAGAATTTTTTTCTCTTTTTTATTTTTATAATTTCTCTAAGCCTAGAAAGAGTCTCAGCCTCACCTCCATCGCCAAATATGCTAGCGCCGCCGCCATGAATGTCACTGCCACCTCCTGCTTAATTGCCACCTCTACTGCCACTTTGGTCGTCGTGCTCACTACAAACCTGCCTCTGAGACTAGGACCACCACTCCAGTCACCAAAACCAATCTATGCAAACAAAGAACGATATGGGGAGACCCCAACACTCTTCTGCCATCAACCATCATCATCATCGCTGACAGTGATACCACCACCAACGACATTGCCCATCGTATGGAGGCCAACCTCTAGCACTAGCTGAAAACCTGAGAGCCCAATTCTCTTATCAGACCAACCCGAGTCTAAGGAATCTTACAGCCCCATGTTGACAACGTCACCATGCCCAAATATAGCATCGTAGAGGAGAGTGGACTCGGCGACAACGAAGAGGAGAATGGACTCGGCGTCGTGGCTCTGCAGCGCCGAGTTACCTCATGTTCAAAACTGGTGCGTGATTCCACTCCGCTCGTTGAACCTAGGGTTTGATTGGGAGGAGGATTGGGCGGCGGAGTGGCAATTGGGGCTGCAGAAGGTGTGGATGGAGCAGGATTGGCAGAGACGGTTTGGGGGTTTAGGGTTTTGAAGCAGTGGTCACAATAAGAGGGAGGAGAGGAAGAGCGGAGTAGAGGACGAGAGGAGAGTCGCGGAGAACGATTTGGGTGTCTTTGAGCTAGACGGGGGAAGCGGGGGAGGAGGGAGAGAGAGAGAGAGAGAGAGCGAGAGAGAGAGAGAGAGAGAGCATATAGAGAAAAAAAAAATTAGAAATGTCTATTTTGCCCTCCTTATAGGGTTTAAAGTCTGAAAAGTAGGCCCTAATGTTGGCTCCAACTCAGCACATAACGTCATGTTTCGAGTCAAATTCAAATTTTGGACTCGAGTTATGTCATTTGAGAGTATAGGGACCACCGTAATTGATTTTCAGAAAGAGGGACCAATTTGATTTTAAGCCTAAAGTTCAGGGGGGTAAATTGAATTATATATATATATATATATATATATATAGGGCTTTTCCATTAAGCGATCCTTTTTTTGGTCTTTTATAGGGATAAAAGTATTAGACCAACTTTTGAATCACATTTTGGCATCTCAACCGTTCAGATTTTAGGTCCTAATGTGTAGATCACTTCTGCAAATTTTCAACCAAATCGGTGATCGTTAAGATATCAAACTATAATAAATCAATGAACGAACCAAATCTGCCAAACTTGAACCGTTCATACTTATAATCTTAAGTCGCCGTTTTGAATGCCTTAATGATAATCAATTTGGCTGAAAATTTGCAAAAGTGATCTACACATTTGGACCTAAAATCAGAACGGTTAAGATATTAAAATATGATCGAAAAGTTGGTCTAATGCCCTATCCCTAGAAAAGATGAAAAAAATGGATCACTCACTAAAAGGGCCCTATATATATAAAATCTGAACGGTTAAGATATTAAAATATGATTGAAAAGTTGGTCTAATGCCCTATTCCTAGAAAAGACGAAAAAAATGGATCCCTCACTAAAAGGGCCCTATATATATAAGAGTAATGCCAAATTCTGCATATGCTAAACCAACATCAACATCAAATTACTGTTAAGGTTATTATTATTATCAACAGTGGGTTGACCTGAAAGGATGTACATGTTATCCTGATCAAGGATTGAAATATCTGCGATATTTTTGATATATTCCCTGATAGTTCCCTTTTTAGATGGGCCGATATATCTTAGGGGGTTAATATAATAACATCTCATCTTCTACTGTTTCTCCCGCAATTTCCCTTACATCGTCAAATATCCCCGATATATTAGATATTTGGAATGTATCCCCGATAAAGTGAAGAATTTTGGAATATCTCCCCGATAAAATGAAGAAATATATGTAAAATCTTATTAAAAAAAAAAAAATATATATATATATATATATATATAATCTTGCTCAGGTGCGGATATCCGCACCTAAGCCAAAACCTACGGATTTCCATATTTGATCCACTTACCGATCACATTTTCACATCTTAACCGTTCAGTTTTTAGGTCCTAATGTATAGATCATCTCTGCAAAATTTCAGCCAATTTGGTGATCGTTAAGGCATCCAAAACTGCAATTTACACGAACGAACCGAATCTGTCGAACCGAAACCGTTCGTATACATTGATGTAAATTGCAGTTTTGGATGCCTTAACGATCACCAATTTGGCTGAAATTTTGCAGAGGTGATCTATACATTAGAACCTAAAAACTGAACGGTTAAGATGTGAAAATATGATCGAAAAGTGGGTCAAAACTGGAAATCCGTACGGATCGAAAAACTGCGGACGTCCGCAGTGGAGAACGGCTGTATATATATATATATATATATATATATATATCATGGAAAAGACTCAGTAATTCTCTAAAAGCAAACCTGTATGGAGAGATCTCTTAAAGGGAAACTGGGTGAGGAGAAATCCCCTCGAGATGAATCCAAGTGAGGAGAAATACCCCCAAGGCGCTATTCTATGTAAGATGTAATTCTCTAAATGCAAATCTATGTGAGAAGATATCTCCTCAAAGTGAATATGGGTGAGGAATTTGGATGAGGAGTATTCCCATCAGGGAAAATCCGAGTGAGGAGTAGAATTCAAGTGAGGAGAAATTCCTTAAAGATGAATCTGAACAAGGAGAACTCATGATAAAGCAATTTCAAAAGTAATTCATTCACTTCATCTTTCTCAATTATATGGGATTGACTTCAATTATGTTAAAGTTTCAGACAAAGAGAATAAATTATTGGGTTATTATCTCTTTATATGGAAAACAATCAGCAGCTCTAAAGAGATCTATAATTATCATGTATGAACACTACAATTTGTACAATATGGGTGATATGTCTTAGTCTGATTATTTCACTTTTGTAGACCAGCGAGCGGTTTTTCAACCACATTGAATTTCTTTTTTGGTGTAGAAAAAGTTGACATTCATATGTATTTATATGTAATTTCAATAAATTGACTCTTTCAAAAACGATATGTTTTCTTATATATCCCCGATATTTTTGATATATTTCTTTTTCAAGATTCTAATAGATATGTAAATACAGATATTTAAATTATTGATCATGAAGAAAGAGAGGATGAGTGCGAATGCAAGACAGCTAGATGTATGGACCGATCGACTTTAACCCCCAGAATGTAAAACAAGGACTAGACTTTTAACGTTTTCTATCTTCAATTATTGTTGATTAATTTCTGAGTTTGTTGCTTTCTACAATTTTTAGTCAATGATCGAGCAACGAACTGCAAAGAATATTGAACATACGTACTCCACACCTTAGTTTGATATGAAAAATTCCACCAAGGCACCCAGGCATAGCAAGAAGTTAAAGAAGTGGTTCTTGTAATGTTTTTGGAGTTCTTTTTTATTATTATATTATTATTATTATTATTATTATTATTTTATTAGAGGTCGTTGCTCAAGTTTGAAGTAAGTCAAGTAACACATTGCAGATTCATATTGACAGTAAACCATACTTTATCGTGTTCATCTTTCTAAGCAAGAGTAATTGATCATATATTATAGATATGGTAATAAGTTGAGTTTGGACGTCCGTCTCATTTCAATAGTATTTCTCGTACGTAGGTCTTTAATTAATACCAATCATTGATACAAAACATGTAAAAATTCCGTAGATTTCACATTTTCATCTATTAATTGAGTATCCATATTTTTATTTTTATTTTTTGTGTTCAATATATAGAGAATGTTAATCAACACCTCCGTCGTTCGCTCTTTTGGCTTACTTTAGATAGATTTATCCTTTATTAGTTATGCGAAAGTTTTCATTACATGTACAAATGCTTAGTTCGTCTACAATGCAGATAGAGTATTAACTTTAATTACTAAGTTGTTATATGCATGTATATATATATATATATATTCATATTTATGTTGAACGGGTCAGGTACGTGCGAGTGTATGTATATATTCCTCGTCACTGAATATGTGAGAGACATGATTTGAGTAGAGGTCATCAATCTTGAGTTGTGACATCAATTTTATTCGTCACCAAAAATAAATATATAATCTCCATGAACACAAAACTAGTAAACTGACAACTTGACAAGGATATATAATAAGTCACGACACATAATTTAGATTCCAATGTTTAGGAGTCAGATATAATTTTTTTTTTTAATAAAATCTCTACAAAACGGGAATAATTTATTGAATGAAAAAATAATATCAAAACAAACAAGAGAAAGACAATAACCTTATTCCTCAAAGAATTGAAGAGGCATGCCTCTTCAAGATTATAAGCCAAAAATTAGGAAAACTTAATTAAACAGTAATTAAGTACTATTAACAAAGTACTCATTCCTCTTGCATCATGTTAGAATGTGAGGTATATCCCACAATGAATAATTGGTACTTTGAAATAGTGTTCATTAGGATTTCGGCGACCCCGGTCAACTAAATTTGCTAATTTATTTTTGTTGTAAAGCTCAAATAATCTTATCATAGTATTATAACGTACGGGTTTGTTCACTTATAATACCTCACAACTTAAAAAAATTAAAATAAAAAATTGAAGAGTACTTGTGTGCTAAGAAAGACCTTAGTTATCTATCCAAAAAAAGAAAGACCTTAGTTAAAAACTAGAAGTGGCAACAGTACTGATCATCTCATCATCACATGGCCTTTGTTTGACTTTCCGGGCATTTACAAACAAAATTAAAGAAAAAAGAAATACTTGGCAATTGGGCTAATTGACTATGCATTTGCAAACAAAAGCTAAAGAAAAATGAAAGACTTTGCAAATTGCAACTGGGCTAATTGACTATTAGCAACTAGGCTTATCGAGTAACAATTGGTGTATTGCCAATTATATAACATCACAATGATCACATGCAGGAAAAAATAAAGACCGACCTCAATCTGGACATGGACATTACAACTGGAAGAGACAGAGAAGAAGAGAAATGAGGATGACATTTCCCCTAATCAAATGGCCAGCTGGCATGGCCCTGCCCGGCTATAAAACACCATTCAAGCTAAGCTTAGCTTCTCACAACTTCAACACACACAATAAAATTTGTAGCAGTACTATTCCTCCTCTTATTACGTAGTAGTTAGTGGTGCCATGGTCTGCTTACATGGGAGAATGCTTCTTTTGCAACTCTCTTTGGCCGCAGTGCTATTAGCCTATGCAGCAACGACAAAGCTAGCAGCTGCTCAAGCCCCGCCTGAATGCAATGAAAGCTGTGGTGGTGTCTCAATTCCATATCCGTTTGGTTTGAGTGATGGTTGTTACCTATATGTGCCGGGACAAGTTGCTCAGCCATTCAAGATCACTTGCGACAACAGCACCTCGCAACCATCCCTAAAGTTCTTGGATAGCTATTACTTTCCCACAAACATTACCAACATTTCTGTGGGTGAAAGTGAGCTGCAAGTAATGGTGACGACTTCCCGAAACTGTTATTCCAATAATTCATACAACTCCTCCTTGTACAGAGACAGTGTGCTCGATCTGCCCCCTTCTTTCACCATCTCCGACAAAAACAAGGTTTTTTCCGTTGGGTGCAACAAAGTATCGATGTTCAAAGGTTTTCTTCTTAAAGTCACAGATCCAGAGCAACCCTTTGCAGTAGGGTTCAGCGGTGTAAGCTTGTGTCAAGATGAATTTGGCAAAAGATTCCCCGAGACTTGCACCGGATTTGGGTGCTCCGGAAATCCTATCCCTAGTGGACTGCAAAATATTACGGTGGCTGTGTGGACAGTTGGTAACGGCCTCGGAGCAACGGACCAGTGGGGCCTGAGCTACCCTTGCAGCTACGGCTTTGTTGTGGATGAGCGCAACTTCACATTCGCCGGCAATCAAAGTTTCAATGAACTGAACGGCAATAGACAAGAGCTTCCGGTGCTTGCTAATTGGGCGATTGGGAATGACAACTGCGAAGCAGCAAAGAAGAACAATGAGACTGCTTTTGCATGCAAGGGTGTGAATTCGAAGTGTGTCGACCGCGCTGGTGGTTACTTTTGCCAGTGTGAGACAGGTTACGCAGGGAACCCGTACCTCCTCAATGATTGCCTAGGTAAGACACATATCCTCTTTCAAATTAATTTGTGTGATATATATAAAATTAATATTTAACTGATTAGTCGATTTGCGTTTTATATAGCTTATATGTATTTTTTTGTTTCCAGATATCAATGAGTGCAAGAATTTAACCCTCTGTAGTGATCATGCAACTTGCATAAACTCAATTGGAAGTTACACTTGTAAATGTGACAAGGGCTATAGAAACGATGACAACGACAGGAATAGTTGTGTCCAAATCAAGGAAACCTCCAGCAAAAATGACAAAGAAATGCAAATTTCACTGGGTATGCACTAGCTAATAACAATTTTTTGTGTGTGTGTATATTAACATGCATCCTACAGACCAAAAAAAAAAAAAAAGAGAACATGCATCCTATTCCTATAAACAAGCACTTCCAAGTTCCGAGTTCCGGCCGGACAGTGAGTGAACTTTGGGGTTAATCTCCATCTTAGAATCCCTGGTGATTTAATAGTCAAGTTGTAGGAATAGATTTGAGTTGTACTGATCTTTTGAATTTGTCCAGGTGTCTGTTTGAGCTTCCTAGTCATGTTGATTATAACATTTTGGATATACTGCGGAATGAAAAGAAGAAAGTTCAAGCAACTCAAGGAGAAGTACTTCAAAGACAATGGTGGCTTCTTGCTACAACAAAAATTGGAGAATTTTGACGGACCTCAAGCAGCCAAAATATTTACAAGAGAAGAACTTAAGAAGGCCACAAACAACTTTGATGACAGCAGAAAAATTGGTGAAGGAGGGTACGGATTTGTTTACAGAGGAACATTGCCAGATAAAAAGGAGGTTGCCATAAAAGTGTCAAAAAGTAATGCCCCAATGACCCAAAGTAATCAATTCATTAATGAGGTAATTGTTCTTTCTCAAATCAACCATAGAAATGTCGTGAGGCTCCTAGGTTGTTGTTTGGAAACCCAAACACCTTTACTGGTTTACGAGTTTATTAGCAATGGCACTCTTTATGAGCACATTCATAAAAAGAATGGCAAGGGACCGCTTTCTTTTGGGTTACGAATGAAGATCGCAGCAGAAACAGCAGGATCCCTAGCATACTTGCACTACTCTACTTCAATGCAAATTGTGCACCGAGATGTGAAAGCAACGAATATACTATTGGATGACAATTTCACAGCCAAAGTGTCAGATTTTGGAGCTTCGAAATTGGTTCCTGAAGATCAAAATCAGCTGTCCACTTTAGTGCAAGGTACGCTTGGGTACCTAGACCCTGAATATCTCCAGTCAAACACACTGACAGAGAAGAGTGATGTCTATAGTTTCGGCGTTGTCCTTGTGGAGCTAATAACGAGTCAAGTGGCAATTTCTTACAAGAAGCCTGAGGCAGAGAGAAACCTAGCGAACTTTTTTGTAACGTCGGTGGAAGAGAATCGCTTGGATCAGATTCTTGATCTTGAAATAATCAAAGAGGGAAGCTTTGAAATAGCTGAACAAGTTGCCCATCTCGCCACAAGATGTTTAAGTTTGAAGGGAGGGGATAGGCCTACGATGAAAGAAGTAGCTATGGAGCTAGAGGGAATACTGCAAGTTATGGCAAAGCATCCAGAGGGAAAGCCTGATGCCTCTCCGAAAGAGACCGACTACTTGCTTGCGATGTCACCTGCAAATGCTTACGTTGTTGATGTTAGAGGTGATGAAGGTGAAGTTATAACCAGTATTGACTACGACCAGAGCATGCAGATTCAATCCCAGATAATGAAGCCTGATGATGGTGGGCGATAGTTGATTAATATTAGCTAGCTTCTCCTTTCATAGCTACTGCTGTATTGTATTGTTCTTAATTTGGTTTGGGTTTGCTTTACATCATTTGAGTTAAGTAGTGCCTCCTAAAATAAAAGTATGTTATCATACTGCAGGTAATGAGAGTTGTAAATTTTCTTTTTGGCCGAGTGTATGAGTTGCAATTTAATTTAGTTGTGTGAAATCTTTTCTTTTATGAAATGAAGCTAGCCAGCTAGGTAACTTGTAAGTTATTTTGCCTATCTTAGTATCTTTCATGGCAGAACCCAGTTTACTTCACTTGTTTACATATATATCTTTCTTTCTTTTTTCTTTAACAATGGTTTTTGTTGGTCCTTCATCTTCTCAAGTCAATAGCATGAAAAAAAAAAGTCAATAGCATGAAAAAAAATATATAAAAAAATCTTGCTTGGAAATTTGGCATGCTAACCATGGATTCAAATTTTGATTTCAGTTTCAATTTCGATACTTCAAATTTAAGGAAATTTCAGACAAAGTTTCGATTTCGGTGAAATTTCTGTTAAAAATAAAGAAATCGTATTAATTGCATTTATAAAATTATATTTTTGAAATAAACTTTTACATAAACTAAATTTTTGAAAGAAAGTTTTGTCAAATTTAAGGAAATTTTAGAAAAGTTTCGATTTCGCTTAAAATTTCTGTTAAAAATGAAGAAATTATATAAATTACATTTATAAAATTATATTTTTGAAAGAAACTTTACATAGACTAGACTAACTTATAATCAACTTATTTACTATTTAACGTCTCTAAAATTGTACATATATAATACAATTATGTTATTTAACATGGATGAGTAATTAAGTGGTAGGTTATCTCTATGACTATATTTAATATAAATGTGTTGTAAATCGATAATATGAATGTGTGTGTGTGTGTGTGTGTTTTTTTTTTTTTTTTTTTTTTTTTTTTTTTTTTTATGGCTGTAACCTGGTGGGATGCTTGGCTATCACGCATTTTTCACTAATAATTAGAAAAATACTATCGGAAAGTAGGAACGTAATACCAAAACCCCGTGAATGAAAATGAACAAATACAACAAAAGCAACATAAAAAATCACTATAAAGCACTAATAATAAGAGCTATTATGATGTGGTTTGATCTAGTTTTTTTTTTTTTTTTTGAGTAAAAGGAGGTCAGCCATTTTTATTCAATATGGAAAAAGCAATATTACATAGTGACCCACCCCAGTATGGCCGTCAGAAAGAGACACCGCTAAACGCAATACTACTTCACCAATTGAGTGAAGCTCAGGGGGGAGAAAACTAATAGGAAACTGATAATAAAATTTTTCTGCAACATCCATCAGTAGACTCGCTGACAACCTAAGACCAATAATCCCTGCAGTTCCTCGCGGGTGTTGATTCCAATAAAAATAAGAGACTAGGTACCAAAACATGGTGCATCCTGGATCCCAAATTTTTATACAAAATCCACCGGGATCCCAAATCCGGTACCAACAGTAGGTAAGCCCAAATAAAGCTGCTTCAACCCCTCCAAAAAGGCCCAAGCCCAAATTTGATAAACAAATCTGAGTCCAAGCCCTAAGGGGAGTTGCCCAAACAGCCCAAATTGATCTAGCCCACTTAGCGTCTGCTCCTCGGACGGAACAAACCTCCGGTAATCCAACGGCAATACTACTGCCACTCACGGCCACCAATTGGCTTTGCCACCAGACCATCCAATAATGACGCCAATCTGCAGATAGAATAGGCAGAGAAAGAAACTTGAAACGAATCTGACCCGACCTGCCCTTCACCATCACGTCACCACTTGACCGATCTGTCACCTGCACCACCTCGCCCACTGCCTCGACACAAGAAACCGCTGCTTGCGCTGAGACCAAAAGAACCTCCACGAACAAGAAGCATCGGCGTTGGACTCAGATGATCTGGCCGGAGTAAGATCGGAGTCACGCTTCGCAGCCTTCTACTCGGATCCCACTCCAGCCCACAACCGCCGCCGCCCTCCATTGCCATTCCAAAAGTCCTTTGGCTACCCAATACAGCCACACCAATGCCTAAACTCTCTTCAAGAATTGCTCTACCCTCAAGAACAACAATAGCCAACACACAGAGGCCGAAGCCTGAGAATATCTCCATAAAAGGAGCAGATTTAGGTCATGACGGCCAAGAGGCGCCGCTACCACAAACCCTAGCAGAGCGCTAGGGTGCTGTCTAACTAAAAGATTCTAAACAAAAAAAAAAAAAACCTTGGTAGGACTGCTTTCATTTAATACCATATAATACTACTCCCAAGTAATTAGATTTTGATATCGATGTTTTTAGGAGTATTAAAACCTTGATTGCAGATGAAATCAGAAGACAACATTTTCTCTATGAAGTAAAACTTAATGTTGGTGACATACAAAATTTCGAACAAAATTTCGATGTGAATTTTTTATACATGCTATATTTATGTGTAGATACTTCAGAAATTAAAAATTTCACAAAAATGAACTAAAAATTTCTGAAAAAATTGGGCAACTCTTGATAGAAATGATATAGCATATGAATTTTATCTAAGTACTTCAAAATTATGAAAATTTTGACAGTTTCGCAGAAATTTCACTCCATAATGCTGACTAATCTGTTGTGGAAACAATTGGTTATATGACCACCATCTGCATGACTTCACACAGCAAACGCATTATTAAAGACTTTGCCCTCTCATTTAATATTCAGCAATATTAAGTGGGATCTCAATTACAGAAAACAAATATCTTTCACATTTGCAACACTTTGCACGGCATTGACTAGGAGTGGTCCACGACTGTATCATAGCTATTACTCTTTATTAAGACATTTGAAAGAGAAGGTTGTGTACAAGTTATAATGCGTGTACATACACAGGGTAAACATAATATATATTACTAAGTTTTCATGTCCATGATCGAGAAGTCAACACGTACGAATGGTTTGATATGGTAGTTTATAATGTATGTGATTTAATTTGTGTATGACCATGATAATGAATGGACTGAGTTAATGTCAAGCTGATGATAATATATACAAGAGAGATGAATTACTATATACTAGTACTCGACAACAAATTTAGTTTCACCAAAATACAATAAGAGATATGGCATAATTGTTACAAATCATAGTTAAAGACTAACCGTAGCAATCGGCTATCATAATCTCTATGTTCAGATCTTCACTTCTTTTCACTTTATCCAACATAATCTATTTTTTTGAAATAGAAGTTGAATTCATTATATCAACAGTCAAAGGCTAGAGTTTACTTATAACTTACATAATCAAAACTCGACAAGAAAATCCGAATTAAACTATCTAAGCTAGAGTAAATCATTAAAATCTCTAGGACGCTCACTTTAAACAAGCCTATATCTAAGAATGTATAAACCTTGCCCTCTACGGAAATGAAATTATTCAACTAGCCCTCCCTTGTCAATCACGCAATTGTGGTACAAACAAAAAATTAGAAACGTCATAGAAAACTCATAGAGATCCATGCACTCTTACACAAGCTTAACCCCGATAAAGAGAAATTAAACAACAACTACCTCATTCCCTTTCGAGTTGGAGTCTTTACTCTCGGTTCCCTTTATTGAAATAAAATTTTGCAATTGGAGAACATAAATCTTGAACCACATGCTACAGAAGAACAATTACAATAAAACCTGCAATTTTTTTTTATTTTTTTATTTTGAGAATATATTATTATGCGAATTACTATAACACGTTACACGCATATATAAATATAATTCATAGTAAACTAGTAATAGGGTTTATATTTTTCTTACGGGAATAGTTCCCACAACTCGGGAAGACCTCTGGTACCGGTCGTTCTATTATTCCTTTATTTGGTCGTTTATATGGTTTATATTCCGTTATACCACGTTTGCAGCCAGAACTTAATGCATGGCTAAAGGTACGTCGTAAGGTACTTCCAACATGGTGATATTTGATTGTACCATTCCGCATGACTACACATTTCCATGTCTGTTTGTGTTTGTTCAATTTTCAGCAAAATAATCGGGGACGACCCAGTCTTGAATAGAAAGCTAGCTAGCTAGAGCATAGAACGAAGTTGTCCAGAAACTTCCCATTCCATGACTACAAGAGGAATACTGGTTCACTCATCATCAACAGTACAACTATTTGATACCAATACTCCTCTTAGTTACATTCCAAACAATCTAGTGCTGCATGCCATGTCAATCTTGGCTTGCAATTCCCATTGGCCGGCGGCAGTCCTACTCCTATTATCGGCGGCTAGTACTACGAAAGCAACGTTGTTTAGAAGAAAAAAATCTTTCTCTGCTCCGCCCTCTTTCGTCTTTCAGTTCTTTAACCCCATGACTCCATCTCGATCCGACTCCAATGAATACCCAGTTTTCCTCCTCTCTCTCCAGTCTCCATCACCTCCTTGAGCTATTTTCCTCTCTAGATCTGCCAAATTCGCAGCAGAAATGCAGAATACACATCCGACTAAATGCGCCGATTTAGGTCAACGTACTCCGTCGAGTTTATCAGGAGATCTACCAACCAATTGTTCATCTCAAGGTCCAAAACCTAATCTAATGCATTACACCTCACCCACCTGCAGCCCCAAAACGGCTGCAACGATCCCGAGTTCACCTATCTTTTCAAGGTATCATCCTCATGCTTTTACTTCTAATATATGCTATTCTTTTTACAGTTCGCCTTAACAAATTGCGAGGATTTGCAGCTCAAAATAGATATCGCTGCATGCTCTTCATCAACTGGATTTTACTATTTTTACCTCCTGATTTGTTTCGGTCACTGTAATTTTGTAGTTGAAATGTCAGAGCTGTGGAGAGCTGACTCAGAAGGAATCTGCTTTGAGCTTGAGTGAGTCTGTTCCTCTGCCGGTGGGCAAGGGAACCAATAATCTCATTCAGAAGGTAAACCCTGCGATTTCGGTGCTTTAGTTAATGAATGTTTGTTGATGAGGAAATTGATGCAAATGAAATCCTCAACAGGTCTATGTTCTTCTGAATTGTTCATTGCATGATCTTCTGTTCTTAAATTCTTGCTGAGTTGAGCACAGTACCATGTTAATTAATTAGCTTTGATGGACCATGGCTTTTTAGTTAAAGCGGATACCATATGCTTACTTTTGTTTGTTTCATTCTGGACAATATCATGATTTAGTGGCACCTCCATTGGTACAACCTTGAGGACTGCAACTTCTATGCCACCGTTGGACCCTCCTAGCGGTAAATACTATTCTTCTGATGTCATTTATATATTTATTTAAGGACCGTCACTGCTATATAGCTGTATTTTTGGATTCTAATAATGGTTTTCGAGCTTTTGAACAAACACCAGCCTGTCATGTAAGGAGTAAGGAGTCCAATCTCTTGCTTATAAGATATCTGCATCCTTTTAAATTGAGTGACACGCACTTGTCTATTAAACTCTTTCCTTCTCCTTTTTGGTATTTTTGTTCAATTTATATCTTTACACTTACTCACAGATAAAACAATGTTGTGCTACTTTTTCTCTTAATAACCTTCAAATAAGAACTGTTACACTTTCAATAGGTTCGTTACTGTATATTAATTAATTTCTTTGGCATTCCCATGTGGAAAGACAAGGTAGAAGGTTCTAACTAGTTGTTTTTGCAAAGGTTAATGTGTCAATAACTATGTCAGCACTCCTAGCTTTCCTTCGCTTTTATGGTACTTGGGCTTGTACTCGATGGAACAATGACTTTCTGTGATTGCTTTTTAATCTATTTTCAATCTTCTGCTTATTTGCAGGGACCAAAACAGCTTACATACCTTACGGAGGTCCATTTGTTAGAATGGACGGTCCTGTTTATCCTCATTATGTGGTTCCTCCAAACTATGATTCCCTTCCTGGAAAGGTTTGAGCCCCAAAAAAGCCATGTATAGCCATCACTGCTTATATAGCCATCTTTGCTTATATAATAATTAAATATACAGTATAAAATGTAGCTTTCAGGTTTATTTTCTAATTAATTTTTCAACACTGTTTTTTAAATAGCTTATTGCTTGGGCACCAACAAGAGAAAAGGCAATTGATTGGATGAAAAGAGCTCTTAAATGACACTATTATAACAGGTAATTAATGTTGAAGTTCATTGTAGAAATAATTCATTTTTATATACTTTATGTCGGTGTGTACACTTTCTATGAAAAGAAAATTTGTGTGAGCCAATTGTATTTAGAACCAAAGCCACAAGTTTTGCTGTTGGTTTTTTATTTCTTATATTTTAATTAGCACTTTTGTTTACTGTTACCGTATAGCATGCTTTCCTAAAATTAGGGAATCACTGTCAATCTAACATGCTTTCCTATGGCAGTGTCAATTTGCATGATTCATTTACAACTTTGTTCAGTTCTACTAACTTACTGATACCTGTAAGTGTAGTTGCTTTGAACCAGAAATTTTACTAGCAGTAGCCACTGCGTCTGATTTTTTTTTTCTTTTTCTTGGTTAGTCTATCTAATGTTTCCTTTTTTGGAAGATGGACAAATGAATTGCATATGGAGTATATATTGCTCTTTCTTGTGTTCAAGTTTCACTTTCACAAACTCAAGTTAATTAGTACCTACTTCTCTGTATTCAAAGCTTCTCTTGACAGACTGATAAGCAATATGTTTTGTTAGTAAAAATATATGGTCTAATTGCTATATTAAAAAAAATCAAGAAATCATTTATGCAGATTATATACCAAATAGAATGCATAGATCTAAACAATGTAAAATGATAAAAGTTAGGAAAACCTTAAACAATATGGTCGAGTCTAGAACTTGGTTCTATGTCCTTAAGATGAAATTGCCTCTTCATCGGTGCTTAAAGGTTTTAATGGCAAACGCCTCCCAGGATACAACGACCTTCTTCTTGTGGTAGTAGCACTCCAAACCTCAAAAACATCGAACTTAGATTATGTATGAACTCTCTCTTGAAAAGACTCGATTAGTTTTCAAGATACTAGGAAATACTCATATGTAAAAGGAGAAGTGGAAAGATGAATTCAAGAAGTTATTTTCAGAATATGGTGTAACAAGTGTTTTATAGATGTAAGGTGACTTTTGGAGGAGAGATGACTTTTCACTAAAAGTTATCTTTTGTGATCAGCCATGACTTCTCATTGCATAGTCATTTACATTTATTTAACTTCACACATTTTCACTAAATTATTCATCCACAATTATTGAAATTTAATAATTCAATATTAAATTTTCCAACATGTTTTACTGTCAATTCATATAAATCTTACAAAATATGTTTTTGCATCTATTTCTAGATACAATGGGTAGCAAATTGATATAGACTTACTTATCTTTTGCTGTCATTGAGTTATTTTCTACTGATCAATTCATACTTTGTTAATAGTTCAGTCTCTTCAGTTTAATGACTGATTGGTACATGTAATGAACAATGTAGGTCTACTTCTATTGGTTCTAAGTCCCTTAAGGAGGAGAATACACTTTGTAAGCCTTGGTCCTGAATCAGAGGTGTTGCTATATGAAAAGTTTTAAGAAGAGCATGGAAGGCATCATCAGCTCTTACGTATGTGGTGTTCTGTTTGTAATGGTCTCATGCTATGATACAGTTAAATGGTTTCATGTTATCATACTTTGTTTAAGAGTATTAGTATTAATCTAATGATCATTTTCTAGTTTTTCTCATTATTATCTCAGTGAACATAGCTTGTGCCACATATGGCGTTAATGCTAAAGTAGCACTATGCTGCACGTATCTTTTGATATGTAAAATTCGAATTATTCACTCATTGACCTGTTTACTGACTCTCTTTATTCTTATTTCGATTTCACAGAGAATAACACATCATGGTTTCCCTTGTCCAAAATTAACCAGAATCTTCAATCGCTGGAAATGCAGTAATTTTTCTTTCTCCAAGTCTTCAACCAAATGCCACCAGGAATGAAAGGAATGAGCCGGGGGATTCTTAATGAAAATTCGAGCGGGAATCATCCTTTACAGAAGGATTTGGCTGTTTCTCAGCCGTTGGCATCAGACCTACTAAAATGGTGTTGAATAAACATGCAAAAATGTCTTGCTCAATACTTGACTTTTGTATAAGAGCTTCATTCCTTTTGTAAGATTCATGAGAAAAATTAAAATGTAACATTCTCTTTGTTCTAGGAAAACTGAATTGGGAGAGAATTGAGTCGTACTTTCATTGATAATAGGGGCCTCTTTATATAAAGGATTACAAGCATAGAGATAGAGTTGTACATGGAAACATAATCATACATTGATTGGATATCGACTAAGATTCTCCGACAATATCTCTAATGTAAACCTTATTTCAATTAGAGCAAGTAAGCTCGAGTTTGGGCCAGACACATATTCTTGATTTACTTGAACACTCCCCCTTGTGTCGCCCAAATGTGGTGCTCCTCTCGTTGCCTCATTAAAAACCTTGCCGAGTAACAAAAACCCAGTGAGACAAAAATAACCTCAGTCGAAGGGGAAAAAGAGCACAACACACCCTTCACGTTTCAAGACCATACATGTAGACACCTCCCCTGATGTCTGCATCTCCCCCTGACGACTACGGTCATTGGAGTTCAAAAAACTTCCGCAAACGATACTACCAACATGTTTCGCGAAAGTGGAATTTAGGCAATGACTTAGTGAGCAATCTTGCCGCACTGTCCTCAGATTGAACCTAGTTCACTTTGATCTTGAGGAGAGTTTGTTGTTGCTGATTATACTTGGTGTGGTCGCTTTTGATGTAGCCTTGCTTCAAAACAAGCATCATTATCCTATATGCTTGTAGGCTCATCTGTGGTAAACTTCAAACCATAATTGTTCGAACATGCGTAACTATGGATCCAATCCATATACATTCACGAACCACTTCATGAAGAGCAAGAATCTCTGCATTATTCGAAGATATAGCGCCTAAGGTCTGTTCTATAGACCTCCAAGATATTTTCCCATGGTGAACACTTAACTAGTTTGGGAATGACCTTTGTATGGGTCAGAGAGATACCCAACATCAGCAAAACCTTCCAAAACACTTATGTCTTTTTGGGATGGGGATAGAGAATGCAGGCCAGCGTTGGGTGTGATGGGTCCGAATTCATCATCTCTCTGTAGGGATAGAACAAGCTCATATCAATCGTACATCTTAAGCACCGAAAGATATCTTTTACACCAATCCAATGGTGTCGCGTTGGCGCAGAGCTATATCTAGCTAAAAAGTTCATTGCAAATGAGATGTCCGGTCTTGTTCATTTAGCTAAGTACAATAATGCGCCTATTGTACTTACGTAGGGCACTTCCGCCTCTAACACATCTTCACCATCATCCTTCGGACGAAGAGGATCCTTTTCAGGATCAAGACTACTGACGATCATGAGAGTGCTTGAAGGTTTGACCTTGTCAAAATGCCTAAGCATCTATCGACATGATGCTCAAGTTCCAAAATTCTCCCAAAATCCTTCATCTCAAACTCAGATTTCAAGTGTTCACCGGTTTCCCTTAACTCTTTAAGGGCTTCTAATGAAGATCATGTCCAACATGAACAGCGATGGAATCCGAAACTTGTTATGGAAATGCGTGGGCATATCCCTTCCCAATCAAGTAGTCATTTTAGCGAGCGTTTCAACCTCTTTGTAAACGTGCTCCGTTGTCTAGAGCCACTTGACTTGGGTAAATGAAGTTCACCATGAACCTTCATGTATATTCCGTATCTAGATCCCTATAGAGATACATATTGACCATATTTGTAAGCTGCATGTTCAGTTATTCGGAAACTACCAAACTGACAGGGTAGTGGAGTGCAATGATATCCATTACAAGAGAATATGTCTCATCGTAGTCGATTCCAGGGCGTTTTATGAGAAGCCTTGCGCCATAAGGCGAGATTACCATCTTTTTTTCACTAGCTTTCTAACGAGAACCCATTAGTCAACAGGTTTTATGTTAGGAGGTGTTGGCATCACTAGCTCGAAAACCTTCATCTTCGTTAGGGAATCCATCTTAACCTGGATCACATCTTTCCATTTAGGCCAAATCTCTCTACGTTGGCATTCATTTATCAACGAAGCGTGGTTCGATATCATCGAACTCAACAAAATCATGCACAATGAAATGCGCAACTACATCAACAATTATGATGGAGTTTCTATCTCACGTCTCATGTACACTAGTGTAAGTTTCATAGAGCTCTATATTCTTAAGAATAGGTTTTGAAGTTGGGGCGTTCCCCAATGATAACCATAACCAAAAAGATACTCATGAGACGGATTTTGAGTGTCGATGATCAAAGGATTGGAATGTGCCAAAGTATCCTTCAAACTCACGGGCCTCCCACGCATCCTAGCTAGGGCCATAGCCTATAACGCCAGAGTGCCACTCTCTTTGGCATTGGCCCCATGCCTACCTCCGTGTAGGGTGGAGCTACGCCCTCTCGTAGGGACGTCCTTCCTTGCAGGCATGTTTGCAGCATATTTGTGTGATCTAGTCACTTTAGTAGGGATCAAGATGAGACATAGTGGGGACAGACCATGACAATTCCTGTCGTTCCTGTTGAACATCTGTGTTTTTATCTCCCCCTAACGATGGGAAGACTGTCTCATCAAAGTGACATCCGCAAATCTAGCTGCAAGGAGATCGCCTAGCAAGGGCATGAAGTGGCGGACGATTATTGGAGACTCAAGTCCAACGTAGTTGCCCATTCGTCTATAAGGACCTATCATAGTGCGTTGTGGCGGCGCAATTGACACATAAATGACTCACTCAAATGTGCGTAAGTACGATGCTCGTACCTAGTCACTAGCTATAACGCAAAGGTAGATTGAGTGGCAGTAGATCGTAGATGAATAAGCGTAGCTGCATGCGATATTATATCACCCTAAGCGGAAATAAGGAGATTGGTGCGCATTGTCAATGTCCTGACTACCATCGTAGTTGTTTTCGCGAGACCATTTGGGTGTGTCCATGAGAATATAATGTCCAACATCAATCCCAATGCAATAACCATCGAAAGTCTTCGATGTAAACTCTCTAGCATCGTCAAGTCCAATTGACGGAATAGGATGATTCGGGGAGTGAGCCCGTTGCCATATGATATGTGCTAGGAGCATAAAATAAGCGGCTGTTACATGTGAACAATGGCTCAACACGTGACCAGCGTGTTTGCGTGTCAACTAACATCATGAGATATTTAAACGTCCGCAAGTTGGTTGAAATAGTCTACAGAATCCCCACGGATTCTATGTAAGAACAAAATGAGTATTTTCATATCCTTTGCATAGGACGGTGTAATACCCTGAAAATTCATTATTAATTTATGATGATTTTCTGAAATTTATTAAGTTGATTGTTGGGACGATTTTGTGGTTTATTCGTTGATTGTTGGGACAAATAATTACTCGAAACATTTTATTTTCGAGGGGTCAAAGGGTTGACTTTTTATTCGTTGGGTTTCTCCAAAAACTTCTTTCACGAAAGTTGTAGAACGCGTCGATACGAGTTCGTGGACATGTGGAACGAGAAAATCAGAGTTCGTATGAAGAAGTTATGGCCATTGGAAAAAGTTTCCATTTTGGTATATATAGGATTTTTCCGAAAAATTATTAGATAAATCAGAGTTTCCATTTTGGGAAACTTTTTTCTCTCTTCGGTCCTGAGCCCAGTTTCGCCTTCTCACCTTCGCCGGCGTCGTTCTTCCTCCTCCGGCCACCGTTTGCTTCGATTCCAAAGGGAATCCTGCTCTCCTCAGTCCCCTCTACACATATGTGGTGGTGATTCGTCGTGGGAAGCACCGTGCACGACGCTACAAGGAAGACAAGTCGCACGGTGGAGCTGCATATCGCCCAGGTCGGAGATCACTCTTCTGGCCACCATAGCCAGTGATCCTTGAGGGCTTTTCTATCCCAGAGGAAGTAGATGTTTCCTCCAAGATGACTTGCAACGATTCAAAGTGTGGAGGTTGAATTTTGAAGATTGGGATTCTAGGGTTCATCGGTTTTCAAAACTTGCGAGGTAAATTCCTGCCAAATGACTTTGATTCAGACTTTGTGCTAGTTATGAATGTTTCAATTGGAGTTGAGATGAAGAACTTTCATATTGTGATTTTTGCCAAATTCTGACTTTGGTTCGGTGGCGGTGCCGCCACTGTGGTGGTGTTTTCTGGAGGCTTCCGGCCACTTCTGGGGTAGTTTCTGCTCCTTAGTTCGATCTACTCGTCGAAACGAGCATTTCGATATATAGTTTGTAATTTTTGGAGATCGTATGATTAAGTTATGAATTTTACGATTTCGATCTTTTGATTTGTGATCTGTGATGATCAGATTGTCGATAGACTTGTAGTTTTGTTATATTGATCGTAGGACTGTCCCGATGACTTTGTGTGGTCACGGGTGAAGATCCGACCGCTGGATCTTCGTATAAGTGCGTTTTATGAATGGTGTGCTAAGTTGAGACCCTATTTGATTAGGTGATTGATGGTTTGAGTTGGCGAACGATTGTGAATCGTATTTTGAGCTGTTAAGAAGACGCAGTAGGATTAGAGGTGAGTAAATCTCACATGGTACATTTACGAACGGAATTTCATTAATTACATTTAATTGTTATGTTTGAAAAATGATTTTAAGAAAATGAGTTTTTAAGTATATAAAAATGAATTTCTCGGTTTTTACTACGTGTGAACTACAGTTGGTATTAGTAGTCATTCCTGTGTGGGTGATTACGTATACATATACTTATGTGGAATATATATATTGGATGATATGGCATTGGGTGAAGTATTGATTTGATTGATTGATTTATCATTTCGAGCATTTCTCTTGAAGATATAAATTATCATATATTGTTGATTTGATGTTGATAAAGAGTATTTGAGTAAAGTGTGATCCTTTCATTTATTGTCCATGAGAGACTTGAATCATTATTGATTTTGGTGTCGATTTGTATGACTTGATTGATTCATGATTTGGGGAAATTATTAAGCATATGGGATTCAATTTTGATGATGGCTTGGAGACGAGAACATATTATTTGGAATTGGTTTTGCTATTTGTTGAGGTTGTGGGAGATGAGGAAACAGTATTATGTGACGATCTGTGTGAGGACATGTGCGGTGATCTGTGTGAATACCTGTGTGGTGACTAGTGTGAGGGTATGTGATTGGATGCCATAACCCTAGGCGGTGACGGGCTACAATTGAGTAAGTAAGTCGGACGCCATAACCCTAGGCGGTGACGGGCTACGATTGAGGTGAGTATATTGGATGCCATAACCCTAGGCAGTGACGAGCTACAATTGAGTAAGTAAGTCGGACACCATAACCCTAGGCGGGTGACGGGCTACGATTGAGGTGAGTATATTGGATGCCATAACCCTAGGCAGTGACGGGCTACAATTGAGTAAGTAAGTCGGACGCCATAACCCTAGGCGGGTGACGGGCTACGATTTAGAAGAGTATTGGATCCCATAACTGGCTACGATTGAAACGAGTTATTTTGTGAGATTGTGTATTCAGAATCGAATGGTGAATTCTTGGTTTTAGCGTGAGTGTTTGATTTATTTATTTATTTTCCATTTTCTTTTCTTTGGTTATAAAATTTATATATATATATATATATATATTTCCTTTTCATTTCTATCGTGTGATTTCTTTATCTACTTTCTTTTTCATTTCATTTGTTTGATTTTAATGTAATCTCCTGAACTAAACTATATGCAGGGATTACTATGATTTCTTTTGTTTGTTTAATATGATCTCCTGAACTAGTTTCTATGCAGGGATTACTGATTTTGTTTAAATTCTTATTGTGTATACAGCTGTGAGTTGTGATTCGTCTCCAGTAATATTAATTTTTTTGAAATATTTTCTCAAATCATAAATTGTCGTCTAGATAAAGGGCAAAGAAATTAAGAGATAGAAATATAACTATGCAAACTTCATAGCTAAAAATAGCTATACCCATTTATCAAAAGTTAATAGCAACTTCAACAGTAGAAGTTACTTTTTAGTTAAATTTAGCTAAATTTGTGAAATATAGCATCTTCAACAATAGAAGTTACTTTTTAGTTTAGTTTAGCTAAAGTTGTGAAATATAGCATCTTCAACAGTAAAAGTTGTGAATTTCTGAAAGAAAATTTGGAAGTCTGTGATACCCAACTCGGCTAAGGTACATATTTGGAGGCTTTGTCACAATATTTTACCTTCCTAGAATGGCTGGCTTCTAAAAGAGTTCATCTTGAGTCACAGGTTCGTGTTCTTTGTGATGATGTTGTGGAGACAACATTGCACTTGTGTAGAGATTGTACCTTTACCAAACAAGTTTTACTACCTAATGCAAGCTTCAATCAAGTTTGCTATTCTCAGGTAGCACTTACCTTTGTTTTGGTGGAATGGTTGGATTTCTGTTTAAATAATTTATCTATTCAGAACTTTGGAGATTTACAGCATTCGTTGTGAGTGTCTAAAAGAAGAGAAACAATAGGGTCTGGGATAATAAGAGGAGCCTTCCTTGTGATGTTATACTCAAATCGGTTTCTAGATTCACAGAGCTTAGAGACCATAATGTAAAAATTGGCAGCAGTACCCATAGTGCAAGGGTACAGAAATGGTGCAATCCTCCATTAGGATTTCTTAAAGTGAACACTGATGGTTCTTTTAATCATTCTACAAAAATGGGAGATGTTGGCTTTGTTGTTTGTGACTCAGAAGGAAACTTTATTGCTGGAGAAGGGGGACCAGTTGGGAATCTCTTCTCTCCTGAGCACGCTGAAGTCTTAGCATGCAAATATGCTCTAGCTTATATCAGGGAGCACTCTCTACAGCCGGTTTTGATTGAGACTGACTCTTTGGTGCTATAGCGTCAATTGCTGAATCTAGTGAGTATAAACTCCTCTTTGTTTGGTAGGTTATATGAGAACTTGGGTGAAGAACTAAATCACATTCATGCAGTGAAAGTTGCTCATGTTGGAAGAAATGCAAACAATGTTGCACATCTAGTGGCAGCCTACACAGCTACTACTACTCAAAATTTTATTTTTTCATTTACTCCTCCTTTTCTATTAGCTGCAATTGCAACTGAACTTTGCCTTATGTAATTGTTCACTATTTCAATAAATGGTTGACCTGACCTCCTTCTTATCAAAAAAAATAAAATTTGTGAAATATAGCTATTAATTTAATGATGTTGCTCCACCAATACCAATAGTAGCTAGGGATGGCAAAAATCTCCAGTGGAGCGGAGCTCCACTGAATACCCACCCTTAATGAGAGGAGAATTAGGGGACAGATGAGAAATGGGGATGGGGATCCCCAATCCTCGCTATCTAAGATTGGGGATGGGGCGAGAATGGTATTGTGATCCCCATCCCCAAACCCGCCCCAATAATATGTATACATATATTTAATTTATATATATTAATTTGTTAAAGGAAAAACATATTGTGTGCCTTCATCAAAGCAACTGACGGAGAGGGAATCAAGAATCAGTGATTACCATCAATCAGCACAATTATAGATCAATCAGCATTCAATGTATTTAATGTAATTAATATTTATGTTGTAACTCTATCCCTATATAAAGGGACTATGAAATGAAATGAGTATACCATTTTCCAATTGTCATTTTACTTCAACACGTTATCAGCACGCTCAGAGCAAATAGCCAAGAAAGAAAAAAAATCCAAACCCTAAAGAAGAAAAAGTTTTTCTTTTCTGCCGCTTTCAAAACCAAAAATAAAAAAAATAAAAAAAAAATAAAATCTGCAGAAGCAGATCGAAAACCCCATCCTCCATCCTCCAAAAATCCCGATTTCTCCTCCCCACCCCCTGCTCGCCCATCACTGCACCGATCCAAACCGGCCAGCAGCACCGACTCGACCACCGGATCGGCCCCAAACTCATCCAGTCGCTCCGGCATCCCCAGACGCCTCACCTCCGCCTCTCCGGTTGAGCACCACAAGCCACCACCGGCCTCCACCAAATTACTAAGGGCACCTAGACGCCCCTGCGTCCACCCACCTGCAGTGCCCCAGCGCCAGCAGCACGATCCAGCCTCCGCGCGCACAGCCCAACCTCCGACGCTTGTAGCAGCGCCTCCGATCCAACCTTGCACCGCCGGACAACCTCCGATCCAACCTTTCTCCCATCGCTGCTGCAACAACCCAGCCGGAAAACCCAGACCTCCGACGATCAGATTTGCTGAACAAGTCCCGGACCAACCAGCTCCGACGACCCAGATTCAAGAGCTGCATCCACCTGCAAACTAGACGGAGAAAAAAGCGCAGGAGGAAGACGCGAAAGGAAAAAGAAAAAAAAAAGAGGCAACTCGGGCCGAAGTAAGGACCCGGCCCAGAAAAAAAAAGAAAAAAAAAAGAAAAAGGGGCCCAAAGAACAGAAGGGCCAGAGAAGAAGAAAAAAAAACAAAAAACAGAAAAAAAAAAAAAAAAAAAAAAAAAAAAAGGGAGAAAGGCCCAAGTTTACACCCGGCCCAAATAAAAAAAAAGCACCAGCAGGCCCTGAAAAGAAAAAAAAAAACAGAAAAAGAAAAGAAAAAATAGAGGAAGCGGCCCAGTTTTTCTCAAGTCCAAAAACATCGTTACGCATGCCTGCATCAACACGCGCGTGCGCTAGGATTGTTTTATTTTTCGAAACCAAGTATGTTCTCTTTAATTTATTTAATTTCATACTATGGTAAATTTTCATTATTTATTTTCTTGAGCATGCTATATATTTTATTGTTTACGCTTTTATTATATTTTGTTATTAAGCATGTTTAATTAGATAATTTAGATTGTTTTAAGCATGCCTTATTATTTATGTTTTATATCATTATATTTAAGCATGCTTTATATTTTATTGCTTATGTTTTTATTATGCAATTGTGAGCATGTTTTGTGAATTTTATTTACTCTTATATAATTATTCCTAAGCATGCATTTATATTATGCTATTATTTATATTTTATTTTACGCATGATATATTATTGTTATTATTATGTGTAGTATATAATTTGTTGTATTTGTGAAATTTGAGCCATGCAATGTAGCTTATTTTTATATGATATATTAAATGTACTTGATTATTTTTTTTTAAACAACATATCAATACCGTTTGGCCATGATAATGAAATTTCATGTGCATTATACACCAACATTACCGTGATAAAGTATTTTCACATAGCATCGAAAAAAAAAATGTGTGACCATTACGAATCTTGTTCTTGAAATCTAATTCATATGTTGGGAAAATAATTTACGTGGATGTCTTTATGACTGCGTAATTTATATCTCTCTTGTTTTTATGTAGATGGCTGATCCAACTCGACCTGAGTTTGACATCTTGGAACTCAGAAGGACTTGAGTACCATCGTTGGGTTTCCGATATGGAAACTGCCTTTGTGGCAAAAGACTACACTGCCACCATTACTGATCCCAAAGATGATGAACTATCTAATAAGGTGAAAGCAGATGCCTTAATTTTTCTGAGGCGACATATTGATCCTAGCCTACGCTGGAGTAGTACCTTCAGTTGAAGACACCCAAAGCACTGTGGGATGCCTTTAAAGGACGTTTTGGGAACATTCACGATACTTTGCTCCCAGGACTGGCTGTTCAGTGGAATGGAATCCGCTTGCTTGACTATAAAAATGTCAATGACTTCAACAAGGACATGTTGCGCTTAAAGGCACGTCTCAATTTCTGTGGAAGGGAAATCACAGAAGATGATATGATCTACAAGACTCTTACCACCTTTCCTAATTCAGCTTTTATACTAGCGAACCAGTATCAG
Source organism: Rosa lucieae (assembly GCA_024704745.1). Taxonomy (NCBI): domain Eukaryota; kingdom Viridiplantae; phylum Streptophyta; class Magnoliopsida; order Rosales; family Rosaceae; genus Rosa; species Rosa lucieae. The sequence goes on from CM045492.1 coordinate 27,069,994, forward strand.
TTGGATTATGACAACAAAAGAATCACAACCTTCAATAAGTTAATAAGCCTACTGCAAGTGGCTGAGAGACAAAATAAGATTATCTTGAATAACAATGCCAGGCCCACTGGGACAAAGAAAATTCCCGAGGCTAATTATGGAAAAATGAAAGGTGGAAATAACTCCAATGAAAGGGGGTATAGACGTGCTGATCCCTACCCACGTGGAAAGGGACATGGGGATCATGGAAACAAGATGCCAACGGAAAGAGTTGACAATGAACCATGCTATAGGTGTGGATTCATTGGGTATTGGTACAAGAACTGCCAAGCAAACAACAAAGTAGCAGCCAATTACAAGAGGTATAGAGAGTCTAAAGAACAAGTGGCTCACTATATGGAAGAAGGAGGTCATGACCTAGACGTCAACCTTACAGTTGCAGACTCCAATGGCAAAGAGGAACTTGCTAAGTCAATGGATGCTCTCAATCTTGACTGATCTGCTTTATTCATTTTATTTTCCAAAAATAGTTGTGAAGGCATGATGCCTCATTTTTAATTAGACTATTGTTTGGTCTTAAAGTTTATTTTCAATCATGGATTGATGAATAAAATTTCTGAACAAGACCTTGATTTGATTATCGTTGGCTTATTAATAAATTTTGAATTTTATTCTGAAGCACTGAATTTATTCAAATTTATTTACTATACACATATTTACATGGTTCAACATAGCACTATGAAGATGTAAAGCAATACATCTAGAAAAAAAATTATTAGAATGAAAAGAATACCATTCTACGCAAATAGAAATACTCTAAAGAATATGAGTTATATTTTCTAAATACCTCCCATTTATTTATAGGAATGAATGGAGGAGAACTTGAGTGCTTAGATGATAGTGGGACTACCCACAAAATATTAAGAAATAGGTAATTATTCATTCAACTAATAGCCTATAATTCCTATGTGACTACGATGATTGGAGCATCACAACTAATAAAATGGCGAGGAACTGCCAAATTTTTGCTGCCGAATGGCACAATATTTCAAGTCACAGACGCTCTATATGCACCAAGAGCTAATCGAACCTTGTTAATGTTTCAAAGCAATTTGTGCCAACGGTTATCATGTAAAAACACATCGTGAGAATGGAACTGAATACCTTGATATTACATCTAATGACTGTGGAAGGAAACACATCTTAGAGAAACTTATGAGTTAATTTAGTGGATTGTACCTCACTACGATTCGGATCATTGAATCCTATATTGTCACCAACAATGAAATGTGGGACACTGACTCATACATGCTTTTTGCATGACCGCCTATGGCACCGAGGTCGTGACATGATGATCCGTATTTTTCAAGAACTCACACGGACATCCCTTCTTTCGAGTGAAAATGGGAGAAAAATCCGCCACACTGCAAGGTGTCGGTTCTAGTATTGCTCAAATGCAGTCATTGACTTCTGAAGTACCAGAACACTACCTCCCTCCCATTATGCCTCATTGACTATTTCAAAGGCACATCACTCGTTTTGCAAAGCCTGCTCTTTAGCAAAAACAGGATCGAGACCTTCCTATGCTAAAGATACAAAACAAAACATTCCATTCTTACAAAGGATACAAAGAAATGTCTGTGGACCTATCCATCCAGAATGCGGACCATTCAAGTACTTTATGGTTCTGGTGGATGCTTCGACAATATGGTCATATGTCTTTTATTGTCCCAGAAATGCTGCAATACTCTAGCACAGATTATACGTTTAAGGGCTCACCACCCTGATCACCCTATCAAGTCTATAAGGCTTGATAATGCTGGAGAGTTTACATCAAAAGCATTTGATGATTATTGCATATCTATTTGGATCGATGTAGGCATCCTGTACCCCATGTGCATACCACAATGGTCTCGCAGAAGCCACCATCAAAAGGCTACAGATGGTGGCTAGGGCATTGGTTATGCGCACCAACATGCCTATCTGCATGGGGTTATGCAATATTGCACGCAGCTTTACTTATTCGTTTCAGACCCACAGCTAGCCAACCATTATCTGCGTACCAGTTGGTAACTGGATATGACCCTGACATTTCACACTTACGCATATTTGGTTGAGCAGTATATGTGCCTATTGCGGCCCCACAGCGCACTAAAATGGGTCATCAGAGACGATTAAGTATTTATGTTGGATACGAATCCCCAACAATTATACGCTATTTGGAAACCTTGACAGGTGATCTCTCTACCGCTAGATTTGCGGATTGTCACTTTGATGAGACAGTCTTCCCGTCGTTAGGGGGAGATAGGAAAAAGGATTTTCCAAGGGAACGACAGGAATTGTCGTGGTTTGTCTCCACTCTGTCTCATCTTGATCCCTGCACTTCATAAAGTGAAAGTAAAGTGAAAAGAATAATCGATCTTCAGAACGTAGCAGATTCGATGCCTGATGCGTTTACTGATATCGTAAAGTGACGAGATCACATATACCAGCTGCAAATGTGCCTGCAAGGTTAGAAGTCCCCAACAAGGGGCACGGTGCCGCAGATAGAGGCACTGCAACCGCACTTAGTGGAGGTGTGGTTGAGGCCGTGGCTCCTCAAGGAAGAGGGGGAGGTCACTTGGTTCGATTGACACTCACCCAAGGAAGAAGAGGGTGAGTAAGGCACAAACCAATCATCAATTTATAGAATCCCTCTCATGAGATTGTCTCTGATTATAGTTATGTCCATGAATCAATACTGGAGGACGCTCCGATGTTTGAAATGATTCCAGAGAACAAAGAAATCTCAAAGAATTACGAGAGTACGTATGAGTTGATAGAAAGATCTTCCATACACATTGATGATATATACTGTTGCTCAAGGAATCATAGAGCACGATGATATCGAACCACGCTCTGTTGAAAAATGTCAACAAAGACAGATTGGCCTAAATGGAAAGAATCAATCCAGGTAGAATTAGATTCTCTGACAAAGAGACAGGTAGGTTTGGTCAGGTAGTGCTAACCCCACCAAGTGTAAAGCCTGTAGGACATAAATGAGTCTTTGTCAGAAAGCGTAATGAGAAGTGAAGTCCTGAGGTACAAGGCTCGCCTTGTGGCAAGGTTTCTCACAACGCCCTGGAATTGACTACGAGGGGACATACTCTCCCGTAATGGACGTTATAACGTTCCACTACTTAGTTAGCTTAGTAATTTCAGAAGGACTGGAAATGCAGCTCATGGATGTGGTTACTGCATATCTCTATGGGGATCTAGATTCAGAGATATGTATGAAAAGTGCCTAATGGCCTTACATTACCCAAGTCAAGTGACTCTAAACCACAGAGTGCGTTTGCAATTAAGTTGAAACGCTCACTTTACGGATTGAAACAATCCAGACGGATGTGGTATACCCGTCTAAGTGACTACTTGATTGGGAAGGAATATAAGAACGATGAATTATGCCCCTGCGTATTCATAAAGAAAGCAAGTTCCGGATTTGCAATTGTAGTAGTATATGTCATAACTGGTACTCTTGATGAAATAAGAGAAACCGCGAGCTACTTGAAATCCGAATTTGAGATGAAGGATCTTGGGAAAACTCGATTCTATCTAGGCCTTGAACTAGAACACCGAGTTTGTGGAATATTAATCCACCAGTCTGCATATGTCCAAAAGTCAGGCGATATAACATGGACAAAGCACATCCTGCTAGCACTCCCATGATCGGTCGAAGTTTGGATGCAAGGAAAGATCCATTTCGTCCAAAGGAAGATGACGAACAAGTGTTGGGAGCTGAAATTCCCTATCTAAGTGCAATAGGCGCATTATTGTACTTAGCCCAATTTACTCGACCAGACATTGCATTCTCAGTGAACTTGTTAGCTAGATTTAGCTCAGCGCAAGCGTCATTGGAATGGTATCAAGAACATTTTCGATACCTAAAAGGAACCATTGACTTGAGACTGTTCTTTCCCTACAGAGAGACAAGAGGGACCGCATATGGAACTGCTCCCTAAAGGAAATGATGGCGAAAGGGCCACTCCTGCACCGAAACACCAAATGAAGTTTTGGTTGGTTTTGCTGATACTGGGTATCTCTCTGACCCACATAAAGGTCGTTCCCAAACTGTTTATGTATTTACCAATGGGAACACAGCGATATCTTGGAGATCAACCAAGCAAACCCTTGTGGCTACCTCCTCGAACCACTCAGAGATCAATTACTCTATGAGGCGGGGTTTGTGAGTGTGTATGGTTAAGAGCTATCATCACCATACTCGAGGGACTTGTGGTTTAAGTTCTACCATTGAAGAGCCTACTTGCATTAATAAAGATAATGCAGCTTGCATCGAAAAGATGAAGCTAGAGCATATCAAGGATGATAATACAAAAACACATATCGCCAAAGTTCTCTACAATCAGCAACAACAGTCCCTCCTCAAGATTCAAGTGAATCAAGCAAGGTCTGAGGAGAATGTGGGAGATTTGTTACCAAATCATTGCCTAAGGCCATTTGAGAAACATGTGAAAAGCATAGGAATGCGAAGACTTTCCAAGCTCCCCTGATTAATGTAAGTATCAGGGGGAGGTGTAGACGTCAGGGGGAGTCTAACACACACATGTCATACTCAAATGTAAAAGGTGCGTTGTGCTCTTTTCCTTCGACCAAGTTTTATTTTTGTCCCACAGGGTTTTTATTGTTACTTGGCAAGGTTTTTAGTGAGGCAACAACTCATGCACCATTTCGTCTTTGACTTGGCACAAGGGGGAGTGTTAAAGGAAAAACATATTGTGTGCCTTCGTCAAAGCAACTGATGGAGAGGGAATCAAGGAATCAATGATTACCATCAATCAACACAATTATAGATCAATCAGCATTCAATGTATTTAATGTAATTAATATTTCTGTTGTAACTCTATCCCTATATAAAGGGACTATGAAATGAAATGAGTATACCATTTTCCAATTGTCATTTTACTTCAACATAATTTATTTTTTATAATATAGATCACAAATATATATATATATATATATATTTACTACTTTACTTTAATGACTACACTTTTATTTTAATGGTGTTGTGACTTTTGCACTCACTGAATTATGATTTATGAATTTAATCATGTTTAAATTTTATTTGTTGTAGATTTTGATTTAAAAAAAAAATAAGAGAAACAAATTATTTTATTTATTAAATTCTTATTGGGGATTTGGGGCGGGTTTGGAGGTTTAATCCTCAGTGGGGATGGGGACAGGGAATCCCCAATATATTTTTCTTGGGAATCCCCAATATACCACCCTGGAGATGGGGACGGTATTGTAATCCCCATCCCCAACCCACCCCATTGCCATCCCTAATAGTAGCTATTGGTAAATGATATACTATGTTTTTATCGAATCGTAAATTGACATGTGGACAAAAGAAGAGAGAGAAATATAAACTTTACTTTTGCAGTTAAATTTAGTTTTTGTTTGGCTAGTCTGTTGGAGATCAAACTTAGCCTAAAATTAGTTAAAGTTTAATTTTTTTTTTTTGAAATAAGTATTATGTTGGAGATGCCCTTGGGTACTCTTGTAAATTAGTAGTTGATCTTATCTCAAGGTTATTACATACATAATAACTATTAATGTATTTACAAGAAGCAACTAGTATACATATAGGAATCTAATCTTGATGTTTTATCCATATTGATTCTGGTAAGATAGAACTATAGAAGATTATTCATGTTTATCACATAGACATATAAGATATGTATATACTGGTGAGCTATGATATGTTGGTAAATTATAAATCTAACATTGTAAAGGTCATGGATTCAATTCTCACTGGTATATGTAAGGGTGGGGTGGGATAAGAATTTAAAAAAAAAAATAAAATAAAAAAAGAAGAAGAAGGTATGTATATAGAGAAGAGTTTGAATTGTAACACGGTGTTTTTATGGCCAGAAGGTTGTGGACTCAATCCTCTAGAAAAGCACAGGTCCCTGCACTTTCACGGATACACTAGTTATCAGAATCTCGCCCCATAGAGAATACTAAATATTGAGTGAGTAGTGTAGAAGGTCTTGCTTCTACATTTTTTATTGTTGGATTTTGAGTTTATATATTTATTTTCAGAAATTTTTTTTTTTTTTTAAAAAGGCTCTTGACCAAATTATGCCCAAATTTAGCTTAACAAATACTCACTTCACTAAAAGATTTGTGTGTCCACTTACCCAATTTAAAAGTAAAAAGACAAGTTTGCCTTCCGAATAATTAAAAAGTCATTGGAGACTTAGCCAGACTCCAGTCACCGGCTGCCAGATTCTGGTCACCAGCTAAAGGTTGCCGGAGGTTCCCAAAAAAGTCGCCAAAGACTTTTATTACTCTCTAATAAAACATAATAAATATTTAGGAAAAATTTCATATTAGTACCCTGAGGTTTGACCTCGACATCATCTTAGTCCTTACTCTTTCAATTTCATCAGTAACACCCCCGTCCTCTCAATTTCCATCACCTGTGCCCAAAATTTTCTTAGGCATCTAAATTGGACGTTAAGTGCTTAGCTGGCACTGACCAACTGCTATTGTGGGCCCACATGAAAGGGTAAATTGGACAATTCACATGTTTTGCCTCCAAAAACTGAGAGTGTAGCTAAAATCACATTCTTGCAATCCAAAAACACATTCTTGCAATCCAAAAACACATTCTTTCAATTCAAACACATTGAATTACATTCATATAACCTGCTAATACCAATACAACGAAACAAAAACAAGTACCAATAAAATTATGTTAATGTTAGTGATCTGTGGGATCTCTAGTTAGCTTTAGAGAGAGAGAGAGAGAGAGAGTGACACGAGATGTATAGTGGTTCGTCTCCCGCCTTAGCGGAAACTACGTCCACTTGAATGTTACACTAGTGTGTTGAGCCTTGCGGCCCAAGCGGATTACAAAAGATGTAATGGGATTGGATGGTGTTTAAGTAAGAGGAGGCATTTCTTGTATAGGTGAATGAAGCCCTTTCCTTTACATGGTTTTCGATGTGGGACAAGCAACAACCATTTCAACAACCATTTCTAGTGTAGAAAGCCTATTTGTGAGGGCATGTTGGCAAGGCCGGAAAGGTGGCTTCCCGGCGACGGATTTGAGACTTCCGAATACCGTAGTGTAGCTTGAACATAGGGCTACAAGATGCAAGTAGCGGTTGGGCCTCCCCATGGCTTGTGGGTGTCCCAAAGAGGGTGTTAATTATGCTTGGTGAGATAGCAAACTAGCATTGCTAGTAGAGGTATCTACAAGTCCCCGAAGTCCCCAAGTAAGAGGAGCTTCTTGGTTGGGGAGTTATACACATGATGTCACCAAGCATAAGTAACAGGGTGGTACGGAGCCCCTACAAGTCCTCGAACTCCGTAAGCAAGAAGGGACTCGTTAACCTGCACAACAAAGACAAAAAACAGGCATACGTAGAATGCTCGTTGCATTGGGCAACAAATGTGAGTTGCATTGATATGCGTTGGCATATATAAGCATATGAGGTGTGGGATACATGGTCGTGTGAGCATATGGATTGCATATGATAAATGTGTGATGCGCGCAAGGAGACGAACGAGGTTGAGTTTGACAGGGTTACGCTCGTGAGATGTAAGTTGCATGAGTGCCACGAAGGTATGCATTTGTAACTCATGAACGATGACCGCGCATACGGTTGTGTCTGTTTGATTTTTGCTCGTATTAATGGAACGCGAAAAGAATTCAATTTGTCGCAAGTGACAAATGGTAGAAGAATTCAATGTTCCATTAACGTGTGGTGTGTCGAGTAGACATGAGTGTAAAGTTCGAGGATTGCCGGGAAGGCACGAGCGGAAAGCTTGTGAGCGGGAAAACTTGGGTTTGCAGGGAAGGCATGAGCAAGAAGCTCATGGGTTGCCTGGGAAGGCATTAGCGGGAAACTTGTGGGTTGCCTGGGAAGGCATGAGCGGGAAGCTCGTAGGTTGCCGGGAAGGCATGAGAGGGAAGCTCGGGGGTGCCGCGAAGGCGTGAGCGGTAAGCTCATGAGCGGAAGCGCAAGGGTGCCGCGAAGGCGTGAGCGGTAAGCCCATGAACGGAAAGCTCGTGAGCGGAAAACTCGTGAGCAGAAGCTCAAGGGTGCTGCGAAGGCGTGAGCGGTAAACTCGTGAGCGGAAGCTCAAGGGTGCCGCGAAGGCGTGAGTGGTAAGCTCATGAGTGGAAAGCACGTGAGCGGAAGCTCAAGGGTGCCGCGAAGGCGTGAGCGGAAAACTCGTGAGCCGAAGCTCAAGGGTGCTGCGAAGGCGTGATCGGTAAGCTCATGAGCGGAAAGCTCGTGAGCGGAAGCTCGTGGGTACCGCGAAGGCGTGAGCGGTAAGCTCGTGAAAGGAAGCTCAAGGGTGCCGCGAAGGAGTGAGCGGTAAGCTCGTGAGGGGCAGCTCGTGGGTGTCTCGAAGGCGTGAGCGGTAAGCTTGTGAGCGGAAGCTCAAGGGGGTGTCGCGAAGGAGCGAGGGTGAAAGCTCGGCGGTGCCGCTGAGGCACGAGGGCGAAACTCGGTGTTGCCATGAGGCATTAACGGGTAGCTCGAGGTGATACCCTGAGGCATGAGCGTGACCGTTGCTAATTATGCTGGGCTGTATGTACAAGTCCCCGAAGTCCCCAGTCAAGAAGGGTGTTCTTGCGGGTTGATACCAAAGCGTAGCTTTGTGCCGTATATCAAGCATAATTAGTGCGAGTGCGTCGTCCATCTAGAATTGGTTGAAGCGAACGCTTTTGCCCTTTCGGGTGGGCCCCTACTAGGCTCTCCAGGGAGTCCCCCACTCCCCAGCCACGACGGACCTCCGGATGGTCGGTAAATTGTTTGTTGAGGGGGAGCTGCACAGAGCAGAGGGTGTTGGGTAGCGAGCCCAATCTTTGGTACCCAAGCGTCGGGGTTAACTGTCGGATCAATGGCTGTCGTGGGCTGTGTTAACTAGTCCCTTTACTATTTCTCAAGGGAGAAACTTGACTGCAATGCCGCGTAGCGGTCATTGTCATTATGAGTCGTTGCCTTATCGCCTGGCGGTGACCACAGACTCGTAAAGTTTGCACTTGTATGAAACATGACAAACAAATAGAGCAAGTAATAAAATTTTGTTTGAGTGACCCGTATGTATTTAATTTTGCAATTAAATAGAAGCATGGCATGTATGTATAGCATGTACTTGTAGTAAAGTTGCTAATAACATTATGTACTATTGTAAACTTGCTTAGAGATCATTGAGACCGATATGTGAGGCATGACATATCTAGCATGTAAGGCCTAGAAGGTGTTGCCAAATCTACAAAATGTTGTAGGCACGCTTAAAAATTTATGGAAGCATGTAAAAGTATATCAAGTGTGATATATTTGTAGGCATGCTTAAAGTAGGAAAAGCATGGCACTGGCTCTAATTGTAAGAGCGTAAAAGATAAGATATAGTTACTTATCTTATGTCGAGCATGACGGTCCATTGCTTGGGGCGGATAAAGTACTCCGATAATGTCCGTTAACTCGTAGTTGCGGTTGAATGCTCAATAGAAATAGTTGAATTTCCTTGAAACAAAATAGGTGATTAATATGTGGATTTGTAAAATCAACACCAATAATTTGCCTGTGTACTTTGATAAAATTATAAGCAAAGTGTATAAGCAAATGTGGTGGTTGATGACAAATAACATGTATATATGTCTATTTGAATGCCGAATTTACGGGGAACATACAAACTCTCACTATGTGCGATGACCATTGAAGCATGGTGGTGATGGTGAAAATGCATCATTTATATGCAAATGTAATAGTCATATGGCACAAGTGTGATGACCATTGGGTATGCATATTATGCAGCGGTGTATATGTATCCATACCCCAAATGCATAGTAATAAGCATGAGATTTCAATGACACCTTATAAACGTATTTAAAACTATACAATAGTTTTGATGGCATAAGTTCAGCCTTGCCTGCCCTGTAAGCTGACCAATTGATGTGTCCCATATTTAGTGGTACTTGGGCGGTGGGGGCACATACATATATCATGAACTATGTACTTCAGATGATAGAATTCATGAAGGTTTATGTATGAGAAGTAGAGATGGTTATAGACACCATAAGGCAGCAAGTAATTACACGTGTAAGCCATATGCAAATAATGTGTCCAGCGGACATGGCTGCAAGTAATTAAACAAATATGTGCTAGCACATACTTAAACAAATATGTGGCTAGCAAGCATGGCTGCAAGTACTTAAGCAAATATGTGGCTAGCAAATACTTAAACAAATATGTGGCTAGCAAATATGGTTGCAAGTACTTAAGCAAATATGTGGCTGCAAGTACTTGAACGTATAACGTGGCTAGCGGACATGCACCAAACACGTGTGTTAAGCACTCAAAGTTATATGACAGCAATTTACAGAAGGCCATGTGTAGCAGTGCAGCACGCGATGATTTATGTTTATAAACAAATGAGACTAGTGAAAGTCAACGAACTAATCTTTGAGGTGGAGTTTTGCATGATAACCAAGAGCTGATTGATCCAATGAGAAGACCTCAAGTTCAATTTGATCAGCTGGATATCTGTGCGGATAACTGAGGGCCGTTCCCAAATTGAGACTGAAGGCAACACCAAGAATGGAGATGATGTGATGGTGATTGAAGTCTAATTTACAGTTGCCATTGAAGTCAGTTTCTTGCTTCTGGGCGTGTAATTGAGCCAAGAAGAAGACTGTGCAGCGGGAGTTGATGTTGATAGAAGATGAAGACTAACGCCCAGATCAGTTGCAGGTTTGGCCGGCGGTGTGCATATTTGATCGCTAAAGTTGTGTTATTGTTTTCAAGTCCTAGTTAGGCTTGCGTTGAGACCACGGTTTAACGAAGAATGAGAGCAGGTTACCGAGCGAGTTGCCAGGAGCTTTGAGAGTTTGATGAACTTTGAAGCTGGCGGTGCCATGCCTAGAGGAGGATGCTCGGCGGAGTGACGAGATGAGTGGATTCCAGCTGTAGAAAGCTTTACCGGCGGTGGCCTTGGCCAGTGGTGGAGAAAGCTCAGTGGAGGAGAAGCTCAGCAGATGCCATTTCCGGTTAGCGGAGCGGAGATGGTGGTTAGCGGATGGGAGATGGTGCCAGCGGAGTGCACCGAGCTTTGTTCACCGGCGATTGGCAAAGCACTCGACGGAGCTTTGCCACTGGTGGTGGTCAGCGGTGTGAGAGTTAGCTGGCGGAGGTCCTGGAACTTAGAGGAGTCCGGCGCAGCGGAGCCTTATCTAGCGGTTTCTCCTAGCAGCGTTGTGGCTGGCGGAGCCCTGCCGACGGAGGTTTGATTGAAGAACATGGGTTCTTGGCGGAGTGTCGCTGATGGTTCTTAGCGGTGAAAGTCATGGCCGCTAGCGGTGATGGTCAGAAGCTGGTGCTTGCTTTGCCGCTGATGGGAGCTAGCGGTGCCGCTAGTGGCAAGTAGCTAGCACTGTTGCTGGTTTGCATCTGGCGGACTGATGCAAACTGATCTGCAAATGGGTGTCCATAGTTAATTGTTGGGTGTCCACACTTGCAGGTTCTATGCTTTCTAGCCGGCGGGGCCGTTGAGGTTGGCTAGCGGAAGCTCAGAGTGTTGCTTATCAGCGGAAGCGGAGCTTTCGAGTGGTGGAGTTCCTGGCCGGCGGAGCCCCTGTCTAGCGGAGCGGAGCTCTCGCTTGGGTCAGCGGTGGTGCTTTGTCTTTGGCTGGCCGAGGTGTGCCGCTGATAATCGTTGAAGCATGGCCATGGGTGCCCAGAGACATTTTCTGGGTGTCCAGAGTAAATCAGCCCCTTTTTTTTTGAGTCGGTCAGCGTTGACCAGAGTTGTCGGCGTTGACCAACATTGACCAGCCTTTTGATGGGCGTTGACCAGACCTGTGGCGTTGACCAGCCCAAAGTTGGCGTTGACCAGACTTGTTCGGCGTTGACTTGGCCAATGGCACAAGTTGCCACGAAAGATATATTAAGATGACTTAACTCAATGGTAAGTGACGAAGCTCTTGTGTTGGCTTCCAACAAACGGCGCCAATGTTAACGTTAGTGATCCGTGGGATCTCTAGTTAGCTTTAGAGAGAGAGAGAGAGAGACACGAGATGTATAGTGGTTCGTCTCCCGCCTTAGCGGGAAACTATGTCCACTTGAATGTTACACTAGTGTGTTGAGCCTTGCGGCCCAAGGGGATTACAAAAGATGTAATGGGATTGGATGGTGTTTAAGTGGGAGGAGGCATTCCTTTTATAAGTGAAGGAAGCCCTTTCCTTTACATGGTTTTCGATGTGGGACAAGCAACAACCATTTCTAGTCTAGAAAGCCTTTCTGTGAGGGCATGTTGGCAAGGCCGGAAAGGTGGCTTCCCCGGTGACAGATTTGCGACTTCCGGATACCGTAGCGTAGCTTGAACATAGGGCTACAAGATACAAGTAGCGGTTGGGCCTCCCCATGGCTTGTGGGTGTCCCAAAGAGGGTGTTAATTATGCTTGGTGAGATAGCAAACTAGCCTTGCTAGTAGAGGTATCTACAAATTAAAACACCAGATTTTTTCCATTATAAGGGTCTCTAAGAGACCGAGACCGACACCTCTAAAGGACAACCAAGTCCCTCAAAAAGTGACCTATCAGCCAATATAGGGTTGTGCTTGTGCATATGGTTCTTCAAGTGAATGCCATATGTCACCATTTGCATCCTTGAGAATCCTATCTCGGACAGCCCTGGTCATGATAAGATCATCTACTACCATTTGCAATCAATTAAAACCTTCCATTAAGAAGATAACACTAAACTTCAAATCAATTCACACCATTTCCAATTATAACAACACACCTGCAATTTTGCAAAGTCCCTCGATCCAGAAGCATAATTCTCACTCAAACAGAATAAACCCCCCATAGTTCATCATAAATAACACCAAAGCACAAATATTTAAAGTAATAAACCCAAATGGAACCCCAAAAAAAAAAAAAAAAACGCCAGAAACCCAACTTCCTCACAGTCCCACTATAGCAACTAAACATAACCCACTTTCCCAAAACCTCATAAGCAATCAAAACACCAAACCCTTTTTCTCTTAGGCCCCAAAGACTCCACCTTTATGACAAAAATGGTAGAGAATTAACATAAGGCTGAGATAGAAAGAAAATGGCGTAGCATCCAGCAAAAGCAAAAAGCTGAAATACACTCCAATCACCTGAAATCAGAAAAAGTTGTGAACCCATTTTCGATCATTAACTCCACCCAGATCTCTCGTCGAGCTTCACATGCACTCCATGAGACCTTTTTGCTTTCAGAGACTACCAACACCTCTAGAAATTGAGAGAGAGAGAGAGAGAGAGTTTAGGAGCAAAAGGGTAGTGATAGATAAGAGTGTGTGGGCATTTTTGTGTGGGGAGAGAGAAGAGAGATGTGGCTGAGATCTGTTAGAGACATAAACAGAGAGACATCAAAACCATCCCCATTCCACTCTAATCGAAGACCTGAATCAACGTTTTCATCAAACATGAACTCACCATAGTTAGGGATTTTGTCGGCTCCTTGCACAACTCTAGGTACTCGTTCATCCATTTCCGGCGCTTCAATGGATGATTCCTTGTACTGGGTTGCACGATTTCAAGATTGGGTTTAGGGGAAATTGTTTTGGGTTTCTCGAATTGGGATAGAGTCAGTTTATAGTTTCTTGGTTTGCACTTTGGAGAGAGTTTAGGCAAGTTTGGAAAAAAGATGTTACGGAAGCCGATCGCAGATAGATATAGGGTATATTAGGAATTTTGTTTCAAATGGGGCCCACTTGATCAGTTGGACGCTGCCACATCAGCACTTAACGTCCAATTTGGATGCTTGAAAAAATTTTGGGCATGGGTGATGGAAATTTAGAGGATGGGGGTGTTACTGATGAAATTGAAAGAGTAAGGACTATCATGATGTCGAGGTCAAACCTCAGGGTACTAAACTGAAATTTTTCTAATTTTTTATTGGAGGGTAATAAAAGTTTATTGGGTTTATTTGGGGGCAATAAAATCGGATGCCGGACTCCGGTCACTGGTACGGAGGTTTCCGGAGGTTCCCAATAAGCAGTCCTTGGAATTTCATGGATATGTTGGGAATAAAAAACATAGTTCATTAAACTCAAAGAAAAGTACTTCAAAGAGAATAGTGGCTTATTGTTACTGCAACAACTCGCTAGTCATGGAAGCTCAATGAAGACAACAAAAATCTTTACTACTGAAGAACTTGAGAAGGCAACAACTACCATGAGAGTAGAGTCCTTAGAGAAGGAGGTTAAGGAACAATTTATAAAGGAATACTGCCTGATGACATAATGGTTGCCATAAAGAAGTTGGAATGTGGTGCCCTGGCCCAGAGTGATCAATTTGTTAATGAGGTGATTGTTAGTCTTATTTCTCAAATCAACCATAGAAATGTGGTGAAGCTATTAGGTTGTTATTTAGAAATGGAAGTACCTTTACTAGTATACGAATATTACCCATGACACTCTTTATAACCACATTCATAAAAAAAAGATCATCATTCCCATTTGAATTACAAATGAAGATAGCAACTCAAAGCGAGGAAGCACTGTCCCATTCACACTCCTCAATTTCCGCACCAATAATACATCGAGGTGTGAAAATAATACTCTGTTAGATGATGGTTATATAGCGAAAGTGTCAGATTTGGGAGCTTCCCGATTGGTTCCTTCACCTCAAACTGATATACATAGTTTAGTGCTTGGGACATTTGGATACCTAGACCCTGAATATCTGCTATCAAACCACCTACCAGAAAAAGTGATGTTTACAGCTTTGGAGTTGTCCTAGTGGAGCTACTAACAAGCAAAGTTCAGATTTCTAAAGATAGATCCTTAGCAATCATCTTTCTTGCTTCTATGGAAGAGATTGGTTGAATCAAATTCTTGATGATGACATAGTGAATGAGGGAAACATTGAGAGTTGGAGACGGTAAAGAAAGTGGCCAATCTCGCAAAAAGATGCTTGAGGCTGACTAAACGGGGAAGAAAGGCCTACCATGAAAGAAGTTGCCAAAGTGTTGGAGGAACTGAGTGTCATGGAAAAATATCCGTGGGGATTTAATGATAATTTTTGCTTGGGTCACTTGATTCAGACGCTTATGTTGTGGGTGTTGGAAGAGGTGATTGCAGTTCTAGTCTAACTAGTGGTACGACCAATGCATATGACAGCATGCAAAACCAACTATGTGATTGACAGTAGCTGATTGGTGTCGCTTGTGATGTTAATTTTTATTTTTTATTTTTTTATCATGTATTCTTTAGTATGATTGTTTTGGTTCGATGAGAATGTTAGTGCATCACAAAATAAAAGTGTATTTTAGCATTATGTAAATGTGATATGTAAGTTAAATATGGTCTTGTTTTCCTGCTATTGTGCTTTAGGCAACTTAGCAAGAAGGTATAGCAATATTGATTCTAGGAAAGTTGTTCGACTTGGTTTCAAACACTATCCTGATGTAGGACGAGAATGAGTCTGGTTTAGCCGGAAAACTAGAAAAATAAAGAAGATGCGTGGAATCAAGAAGAGTGATTGGAAAATACGTAATTCACGCATAATAAGGTAACGGGGTTTACAAGCGATAAACCCTAAAAGACATAGTTCTGGAGTCCACCAGAGAAATAGAGAAAAATCTCTAAATTTTATTAAATTTGATATCATAAACTGATCTTAATACATAGCATGATGGTGCTTATATAGGCATCCAAGTCATAACCTAGTCACAATCATTACCTAACAAGAAATCGTACAGAATCCAAATTAAAAAAGAAAAATAAAAACCTATTAATAAAAGAATCCTATAATAATTTAAAAACTAGCCTAAAAATATTAAATGCCAAATCGGATAATTAAGACGATATATTTTGGCCTAAATCTGATAGGTCTCACTAAAGTGAGTATTGAAGATCTCGTCGTTCCCATTCTGGAAAGATATCATGAGTCTCAAACAGACATTTTGGCCAAAAGTTGATCAAATCTGATTCACAATTAAGACCTGACATTTGGCACGAGAAACCTAAAAAGTCCAAAACCAAATTTTGTTGGATATTGCAGCGGCTAGTAACCTCATTATATGTGAATTACCTATTTTCCAATCACTCTTCTTGATTCCACGCCGCTTCTTTACTTTGTCTAGTTTTCCGGCTAAATCAGACTCATTTTCGTCCTACATCACATCCTAACTAGAGGGGTTAGATTTTCTTCAACAGAAATTCTTATGGAATATTATTATCAGTGATAGTGAAGGACTTACAGATTAATATCAAGTAGTAGCCATTTGAACTGGGAACAACCACCAGAAGCAATTACATAAGTAATATATATGGACCAGCCCCATTTGTAAATTTTGAATATTATCATTTTGAGCCTGCCCGGAAAAGTTAATCCTTGTAAAAAATATCATCATTTCAACAGCGAATTAAGATATTATGATAATAGAAGGCATATACGCAATTTATAAATAATTTCCCTCTTTGCATTCAATCTAAAGAAGAACCTAAAGGATTGGACTTTCACCTCATTCAAATGCACATTACGGACAACAACAAACCAAAGAACGCATTTTTTACATTTGATCATAAAGCTTTGGATTAGTTCTTAACAACTGAAAAAGAGGCACGTGTCAAGTTTAGAATTAGCCATTTGTGGGGACTGTTGTCAAAATTGTCTCATTGAAATATTCAACGGAACGACGACGTTCCGAGTTTCCGATACTTCCAAAGTGAGAAACTCTTTCTTCTTGGTCAAAACACTGTTGCCAGTCACACTCACTCTGCTCCACTCCACTCCACTCCACACTTGGTGTCCGCCATTACCGTGCTCGACTCCATGACCCTCTTATCCTTCACCCCCTCTCGCCACCTCAACCTCAACCCCACCACCACTTTCGTCTCTATCGTACGCCGTCCCCCTCTTAACCCAGTTCCCTCCTCCCTCTTCTTCTGCCCCACCTCCCCTCCACTTCCGCTCCACATCCTCTACCGCCCCCCACGCCCCTCCCTTTCCCTCGTCTCCCCTCCACGCGCCGCCTCCTCCGCCGGGTACCTCTTGCAGGATGCCGGAGCCACCGCCCTCGTACTCGCCGGCGCCTACACTCTCGTCCTCTGCTTCGATAATCTCACCAAGCGAAACCTCCTCCAACAGGTCTCCTAGTCTGCTTCAATTCTTCCTCAATTCTTTGTTTGGAAGTTCAAAAATCATATGGGTGTTCTTGTTTTACTAATTAGTTTACCTTATATGCCAGAGTTTGAGCAGAAAATTGGTCCACATATCATCTGGGCTGCTCTTCGTGCTTTCCTGGCCAATTTTCAGGTGACATTTTCGTCCTTTCTTTCGTTTCGATATTTTTCTGCCACTTGTTTACCACATTCCTTTGAGCACAAGTTTGCTTGAGTTGAGATCATTATTTTGATCCTTGAATAGCACGTCAACAGAAGCTCGCTACTTTGCCTCTGTGGTTCCCCTCTTTAATGGCTTGAGGCTTCTTCTTAGTGGCCTCTCCTTGGTCCCCAATGAAGGACTAGTCAAATCCGTCACTCGTGAAGGAAACCCAAAGTAATTTCTTCGGCTCAAAACCTTATAATGCAGCTAGCTTAGCTATGTTGATTTCTCCAGAACCATAGCGTGGTTTAGCTCGAGTGTTTTACATTTGCAGGGAGTTGCTTAGGGGACCCTTGTATTATGTTCTTATACTGATCTTATCTGCTCTAGTGTTTTGGCGCGAGTCTCCGGTTGGAGTGATCTCCTTAGCAATGATGTGTGGTGGTGATGGTAACTAGTCTCTACTTTCTTCAGCCTAATTAATCTGTTTCTTGCTCCCTGCATTAGTGCATTACAATAACACCTTCAACTTACTTTGTGGTTCATAGGTGTTGCTGATATCATGGGTAGAAGATTTGGGTCCATAAAGATCCCCTATAATCAAAAGAAGAGTTGGGCTGGGAGCATTTCCATGTTTGTTTTTGGGTTCTTGGTTTCCCTTGGGATGCTTTACTATTACTCAATTTTGGGATATTTCAATTTGGATTGGATGGATACGGTGCAAAAGGTTGCTTTCGTTTCTTTGGTGGCTACAGTAGTAGAATCCCTTCCTATTACAAAGGTAGTGGATGACAATATATCTGTTCCATTGGCAAGTATGGCAGCCGCATATTTCAGTTTTTCTTTGTAGCTTGTCATGCTCCAAAATTTATCCCCAACTCATTATATTCTATTTGAGTTTCAAGAGCATTTTGGTCCTCAATTTAATTAGCTTGTTGAGATTTGAGTATGATTGGTTCTTTTTTTTTTTTTTTGGTCGAGAGGGAATCCTTGGTTCAGCTGATGAGACTTCTCTCCATCTGAGACCATGTTTTCATCAATCATGGCATTCCTAATGTTCATGATTCTTTATTGATGTTTTAAGTAGTGTAATGCTAGTTTGTAAGTAGGTGTTTCTCGTTCAATAATACATCTTCAGAAAATATGACTGAGAAGATATAGTTGATAATTACTAGAGTCGATTTCGTCAGCACTCTCTTACATGACTACTCTTTCTAGCACCTAGCTTCCAGGAAAAATAAAAGAAAAAACGTTCTTCTGTCGTGCACTGCTCCACATTCCTCAACTTCACAACTGCAACTTTCTTGTATTTAGCATTAGCTTCTTCCAATAACTACAGTTTCATATGAATGTGTCTGAAACCTTACTTTATAGCCATTTATGACATGTTTTTATTACCAGATTAGTTGACTGCAAATTAACTCTGCTTATCTAAGCTTCTGATCCTAGTAGTTCAAATAAATTCCCACCAAGCTTCTCAATCAGTTCGTAGCCATTAGGCCACCAGTTTGTACGTACCATATAATTCAACTGGGTGCTGGCTATGCCACTCATTGCTGGAGTTGGGGTGGAGATGAATTTTAGGGTTTGGGAGAGCCTCAGGCTTATACATTTCTCATTTCTGGTTGTCTCTTCAAGGTTGCTTTCGCCTTAAACAACTGTCTGGGTGATTTTAAGTATTGCTACATCTAATGCACTAATGCAAACTTTAAAGGATTGTAATGTGACCAACATCATCGATGTTTTTCCTTCCTATGCCTTCTCTTTGTTATGTAAGGTATACATCGACTTTGAACTGTCAGAATTTGAGTTTGATAGAACCAGACAGCTTTATGAGAGACTCCTAGACCAGACAAAACATCTAAAGGTGTGGATCAGTTATCCAAAATTTGAGGCATCCGCTATGGTGGGGGGAAATGACGAGGATGATATAATTGAAGAGAAGAAACGCTGTATAGAGCGTGCTAGAAGGGTTTTTGAGAAAGCTCTTAACTATTTTAGAACTTCAGCACCTAAATTGAAGGAAGAAAGGGGTATGCTGCTAGAAGAATGGTTTAATATGGAGGCTAGCTTTGGGGATCTGGGTGATATTAGCCAGTATAAAAGATATCCTTTTCAGTATAAAACTACGCATTTTACAACAGCTCAAATGTAAACACCCTTCTGCAAAGAGTTAGAAACCAGCTGGCAGAAGTAAAAGCGAATAATTTAAACTTTAAATCCATTACCAGAGCTGCTTGAGCAGAAATCAGCTCTTCTGAACCTAAAAAATGCAGTTCCCGTAGCCTGCAAAATGGATAAAACAATCACAACCAACACAGCTTGCAGCTAATCAATTACAAGTCTTACGAGATAATCAAATAGGATCGGTTATAGATTTGAGTCCAGAGCCACCGAAAGTGCAATCATGTTCCTCTTGGTAGTAAGCATTCATGGCAAAGGATGCACGACTAAACATGTTTGAGGGGACAGAGCATGGATCTTCACTGTGAATTGAAGAGCAATCCACGTAATTGCATGCATAGCTTTCCACGTTTACCAGAGTATCATAACCTAATGATGGATTGGCTACACACCAAGTCTACAAGAGGACATAAGCACATATACACAGAGGTCAGTAACGAGGATATTGGCACATATAGTAGCATTTTACAAGTTCATGTAGGCATGTACTGGGGCATTACCTGTGCAAATGCCTTCAAAGGTGAAATATGAAAATGTCCTGCAAAAAATTGTTCAGACTCATGAGGAAACAAATTAAATGAAACCATCAGAAACTCATTAAGATCCATTTACAAACAAACTAACATGATAGAGTTGATAAGCAGTCCATCAACACAAAACGGACAGCAACAAGACGATGACCACAGAACTGTCTGATCAGTAAATTAAAAAAAAAAAAAAATTCAGAAGCTGAGAGCATAAATCTGGAATTTCTTTCAATTTTGTTTCTCAAACCCAATTCATGTTTTCATTATCTACTCCTATAGCGAGAGGATGTAGATAATGTTAATAACTAGTATAATTGTGAGTTTGTGACATACAATAAATTCCTTTATTGTCGTAAATGCGATTAATCACTTGAGACAATTAATAATGAAAACAAGGCTCTGGCTCATAAATTTTGAAGTATAGCTGGGGGAGGCACTAGAGCAACAAAGAACAAGAGAATCTAGCTCCGATGAAGTCAATTGAAAGGCCTTCAGTATGACATATAACATATACCAACGATCCTCCAGTTCGAATATCTGTGATTGCGTACTTAGAGCTTCTCTGCCACTCCCACATGGGAGGGTGGAGAAGGTGAAAACTGGTGGAAAACCCATCCCTGATGAGGAAAACACAATGTAGATCTAGTTCAAAATAATTGAATAATAGAGATTACACTTGAAAACTGACAAATTCTTTTCTTTTTTTTCCATTAAGAGCCGTGACTCCGTGAGGTGATTTTGTTTTTTGGAATAGAAGTGCTTCTCAAAATAGAAGTAGAAAAGAAATATGGTGCAACTTTTTTTTTTATTATTACATCAATAAATTACAATAGTTAGTCTTTCATGTTCCATGATAAAATAGCACCTAAAAAAATTCACTGCAATCTATCATTTGCTTTACTGCTTTACTAATATCTAACTTAAGGGAGAAGAATTTGACCAAAAAAAAAAACGCCTTAAGGGCATCTCCAACAGAGTAGCTAAACTCAATTTTTAGCTATATATAACTATTTCTAATGCAAAATTCAGCTCCAACAGACTAGCTATAGGTAAGTTAAATTTAACTATAGCTAAAATGGTTAGCTATATTTAGCTAGAGTATCCTACATAGCTAAAACAAAACTTATATTTCTCTCTCTTCTTTTGTCCACATGTCAGTTTACGATTTGGTAAAATATAGTTATTATTTACAAATAGCTATCATTGCTAAAGCAACATTGCTAAATCAATACCTATATTTCACAATTGTAGCTAAATTTAACTAAGAAACAATTTCTACTGTTGGAGATGCTGAAGAAACCCTCATCTCTTTTATAATTATTCTGTTTTTATGATTTAACAATCGGGATAACCTCCCGCTTACCCATTTACGAATTAGATCAAGTGATATTAGGCACAAATATATTTTGTTTGGTTATTTCTATTTTATTTTTTATAAACCTGTAATTCTGTAAAACGGGTCAAAACTCAAAAGGAGATACTTTTGTTTTTAGCATGTTTTTATTTGTCCCCCTTTTTCTTTTGGTCCGATAAAAGCACCTGTTTTCCCTTGAAACTCGATAAAAAGTTTGAAAAACCATAAACCCCCTTCTTCGGGTTCGGAGGAGATCCGCCGGAAATCGACCGCCCAAGGGACTCCACTCCTCATTCTCTACCCCATCCCTTCATGATTTCTCATACCTCGCACTCCACTCTCAGCCACCATGGCTGCCTCACTTGTGCGGCTCAACCCCCAGCACACTCCGCTCCTCCACAGCTTCAACACGACGTCGTCCGTGGCGGCCATCATAAGAGTAAGAAACAAACCAACACTCCTCAATTTAATTACGCTTAACTCACTTTTCATAGTCTTTGAAGCTTTAATTTCACATGATTATCATTCCAAAATTCGCTCGTTTCCCTGGTTAGTGTTTAGTGTACGGGCATTGGAAGCTCGAAATTCACTATGGGATTGTTTGCTGTCTGATAGGATTAGGGTTTTCGTATTGAAAATATGAATTAGAATGAGTACTGAGTTGGTGTCGCATTTCACATTATTGTCAGGGACTCTTTGTGAACTCTATAGTGATACTATTGTGACTTCCTCTGCAATGGAAGTTGATGCCGGAACTCCGAATTCACAAATTTCAGCTCAACACAAAAAAAGAAGGACCGGAGTTTTGTTGTCCGAGACTTTTAGTAATGGTAATGGCGCTTTTTCCTTACCCTACCTACCAACTCTTGAAGCAGCTGATTACTATACGCAGCCTTCTTTGAAGGAACTGGCTGCTCGAGAACGTATGGATCCTGGTTATTCTACGCGAGTTTTGGACTTTACGGTTGGGAGGTTTGGTTATGGATCTGTCAAGTATCCTGGGGAGACTGATGTTAGGTGTTTAGAATTAGATAGAATTGTCAAGTTCCGCAGGCATGAGGTGTTTGTATATGAAGATGAGAGTGCCAAGCCTTTGGTTGGCCATGGCCTTAACAAGCCTGCTGAAGTAACTTTGATGCTACAAACAAGGGTATCGTGTGTTGACCAGAGACAGAAAGAGAATATCGTGAAAATATTGAGACAAAGTGTGGAGGGACAAGGAGCTCATTTTGTTTCGTTTAATCCAGAAAATGGGGAATGGAAATTCTTTGTTAACCATTTTAGCAGATTTGGGTTGACTGAAGAAGATGAAGAAGATATGATGATGGAAGATACTGCTGTAGCTGAAGATCCTCCGGAATTGAACCATGATGAGATCTCTGATACTGATGAAGAAAACCAAATGGATCCTACTGGAATTGTGCTCTCGCATTCTCTTCCTGCTCATCTTGGGCTTGACCCCATCAAGATGCAAGAAATGAGAATGTTGATGTTTTCTGATTTGGATGAGGAAGCCGAGGATATGAAAGAATTACCTGCACATTATAATCCATCATTTGGTAAAGAATACTCAAGATCTCCTTTAGAAAATGCTCAAAGGATGAGTTATCGATCTACTCCACCAGCCGTGCGAAAGACCCCTCTAGCATTGCTTGAGTACAAGCATGGTAGTTTTGACTCAAACTCTCCTGGAGCCATTCTAATGGCCCAGGAAAATAAAGCCTTGCCATTGAAGACACTAAAAGAAGGTTTTAAGCTTGATCTCAGTAGTGAAACACCAGCAACTAGAAAAGATTCTCGCAACATAGTTGATGCAGGTTTGTTAATGGGTAGGTCTTTTCGAGTAGGATGGGGCCCAAATGGAATTCTTGTCCATGCTGGCACACCAATAGGCAGTAATGGTTCCCAAAGGGTGCTGTCATCTGTAATTAATATAGAGAAGGTTGCTATTGACAATGTTGTCAGAGATAAAAATAACAAGGTTAGAGCAGAACTTGTTGAAACGGCTATCACTTCTCCATTGGAGCTTCACAAGGGACTGTTTCATGAAACAAAAGAAGTTGAAGTTGGATCCTTCAGTCTGAGACTTCAGAAACTTGTCTCGAATCGGTTTATGCTATCAGATATTTGCAGGAGTTATGTAGGTATTATTGAGAGGCAGCTGGAGGTTCCTGGTTTATCTTCCTCTGCATGTTTGGTTTTGCCACATCAAATTATGATTTGGGAATTGATAAAAGTTCTTTTCTCTGAAAGGGAAAATGGCGAGAAAATGGGATCTTTTGGTGCTGATGATGAGGTAGAAATGGTGCAGGATGAGAAGCTCCCTTCACAGGAAACTGACCCGGAAGCATTACCTCTAATTAGGAGGGCCGAGTTCAGTTACTGGTTGCAAGAAAATGTGCACCATCGAGTAGAAGAAATCATCTCCTTGAATGAGTCCAATTATCTGCAATCCATATTATTACTTCTGAGTGGGCGGCAGCTGGATGAAGCTGTGGAACTGGCTGCTTCTCAGGGAGACGTGAGATTGGCTTGTTTGTTAAGTCAGTCTGGTGGGTCCATAGTTAATCGTTCTGACATTGCACAGCAGCTTGAGCTTTGGAGGATCAATGGACTGGATTTCAGTTTCATTGAGAAAGATAGGATAAGGCTTTATGAGTTGCTTGCGGGTAATGTCCACGGTGCTTTTCATGATATTGAAGTTGATTGGAAGAGGTTTCTTGGGTTATTGATGTGGTATCACTTACCACCTAATATTCCATTACCCATTGTTTTCCGCACATATCATGATCTTCTTAATGAGAATAAGGCTCCATATCCTGTTCCTGTTTACATGGATGGACGTGTAGAAGAGACTGTGGATCGGAGTGCAGAGAACGTTATGACATATCATATTACCTTATGATGCTACATGGAAGTGAAGATAGTGAAGTTGATTTCCTGAAGACCATGTTCAGTGCTTTCTCGTCAACATATGATCCACTTGATTACCATATGATCTGGCATCAGCGTGCTGTGTTGGAAGCAGTTGGGGTCATCAGTGCCAATGATCTTCATGTTCTTGACATGGGATTTGTTTCCCAGTTGTTGTGTCTTGGGCAATGTCATTGGGCCATCTATGTGGTCCTTCACATGGCCCATTGTGAAGACTTTCCATATCTTCATGCTAATCTTATTCGGGAAATTTTGTTCCAATATTGTGATTCTTGGAGCTCACAAATATCACAACGCCAATTCATTGAGGACTTGGGTATTCCTAAAGCATGGCTTCATGAGGCTATGGTAAGTACTGTTTTTTTATTTGTTTTTTTTTATTGTTTACCAATCCCGTCCTTGTGCCCTTTGTTTTATCATACTTGGAACATAAATATTTTTGTCACCTTTAGGAAACATATGTAAATTAACTTTAGGTTTCCTAACAATTTTGATCAGATGGATGACTCTATATTCGGTTAGAAATCCTTATTTAATCCCCTTCCTGCTGTGCCTCACTATGAATCTGTGACTACTTTGATCTCAAAGTTGAGAAAATTGAATTGGTATCTGGTGGTTGAATAATTTCTTTTGATGGTTGCAGGCAGTTTATTTCAATTATTATGGGGATCTTTCAAAGGCACTTGAACACTTCATTGAATGTGCAAACTGGCAGAAAGCGCATTCTATTTTCGTAACTTCTGTTGCTCACACATTATTCTTGTCAGGTATGATTTAATAACTACTAGGTACTATCTGCACCCCTCTTTTACACCCCCCCCCCCCAAGCCAATTTTTTCAAAATGCCACAACTGACTCTATTCTTCAGTCTAACCACTGACGAGGTTTCTGTAACAATTATGCTTTGGATAAGCGCACACATTATGTGTACCGGACTAGTTTACTATTATTTCTGTCTGTACAGGGGTGTTTTATTTACTGCAAAAGCAGCTAGAGATACTGCTTTTGTATAGGGGCAATGTATTTTAATTGATTTTCCATATTGTTAATGTTTTAAACTAAACTTTCACTCGAATCACTTCTTGTCCCGATTGCTTGGTTATTGTTAATGTTTTAAACTAAACTTTCACTCGAATCACTTCTTGTCCCGATTGCTTGGTTGAAATTAATCTGTAAAACTTTTCTTCTCTTCTAATTGCAGCCAAACACTCAGAGATATGGAGGCTAGCAACTTCCATGGAGGACCACAAATCAGAAATTGAAAATTGGGACTTGGGAGCTGGCATCTACATTTCATTCTATCTAACAAGAAGTTCATTGCAGGGAGCTGACGATGCCATGAGTGAACTGGTATGACAACTTGTTATTTGGGATAATGCTGTAATTCGAAATATTGGGTAATTTTGCTTCATCATCGACCCTGCAATATATTAACTACCAATTGAATTGTTTCAAACACAAATCTTGGTAGCCTTTTTGGTTTTTGTTCTTTTGTTTTTTTTGTTTTTGTTTTGAGGTTGCTGCTTTTCATAAATTAAGTATAGGATTGCGTTATGCTCATACTTTAGGCTTATCCATAAGCCTAGCTTAGGTTTACTACATTTGGCTGGGAGTTGGAAAATAAAGTAATGAATATGTAGCGACTATCCAATGGTACCTCTGCCTGATAGTTCGGGATCTTGCTCTTCCCACTTATTTGGTTAGCAGGAGTCTAATAAATAGACATGAATGCGTATAAGGAGATGGACATAGATTAAAGCCTATTACTAAAATGAGATATTGCCACATCTTGATGCTATCCCACTCAAGGGAGCTGTTGCTAGATCTTTGCGTAGTTGGCTTCAAGCAACATCATTAATATGGAAATAGGCATAGAAAGTGAGGATATTTCTTGTTCTTTTCGCAATTTATTGTATTTTTCTTATACACAGGGAAGAGTGAACCCCATGCACCCCACACACCCCCCCCCCCCCCCCCCACACACACACACACACACCCCAAAAAAAAAAAAAGATGAAAAAAGAGAGCTTAAACTGTAGCCCCAACTTGATGTTATAGTCCAACATAAATTGTCATCTTTGTTTCTCAAATGAGTGTTTCACACTGTAATATCTATTGCAGGGTTCTGTTGAAAGCAAAAATGCTGCTTCCAGAGAGTTTCTTGGTCAGTTAAACTTGTCTTTGGCTGTTTGGGGTGCCAAGCTACCAATGGATGTGAGGTATGTTTAACCTGGGATCACTGTTGCATGCATAAGAATGACCATTTTCTTTATGTTTTGTAAGACTCTTTCGCTACAGATCTGTTAGTAGTCTAAGGGCATCTATAATGCCCTGGAAAGTGTTGTCATTGCTTTTCTTTTCGAATTCGTCAATACCTTTAAGGCCTTCAGTGGAATTGCTTTTTAACTCTGAATAAAGATTTGTAGTAGCTCCACTCTTTGTTTTTAAATTTAGATTCCAGGCTTCAACAGGGTTCTGTACTTTTAGCCTTATGGTGTATAGTACTGTCATAGATTAGGTTTTAGGTATAGAGATTGAGGCAGGTTGAAAACAAAACTTTTAGCAAACACCGTTCAAACGCGGTTATGTGTTGTGTATGTATATGTATATATCTAACGGAGAAAATACTTTATTATCTCAGCATGGATGTTGGGTTATCTGTCCATGTTGGGCATGCTTTGCTTTGTCATGATTCTTGTGTTTCTCACTGATTGGAAAGTTCAATTAATTAGATGAAATTGGATGACTGACTGAATGGCAACAACTTAAATAATTGTTTCAAGATATATGTCATATAGAGAGCACCATGAGCATTTCTCTTTTTCACTTTCCACAGTGCAAATGGTTGGTATTTGGTAATGCTCAGTTAATTATTTCTTTGTTTCTCTAATTTATTTTTTAAGTCTTATGTAAATGTCTTTTCCGTCATCTCCCCCTTTTTTGGGGGTTCTGATGAACTATACTGCATTGTTCTTCTACAACTTTGTAACAGACTTCTTTATTGTATTTAACCGAATGTAATAATCTATACATAGATTACTTGAAAAATATATACCCTTGTTTTTGGTGGTATAATTGCTGAATTAAATTATAAACTTGACATTATTACCAATGTGTTACAGAGTCGTCTATTCGAAGATGGCGGATGAAATATGCAACTTGCTTTTGTCTGATATTAGCGAGGGCCCAACACGAGATGTTCAGTTAAGTTGCTTTGACACCGTTTTCAGTGCGCCCATACCTCAGGACCTTCGCTCAAATCATTTGCAAGATGTAGTGTCTCTCTTCACATGCTTTCTATCCGAAGTTGCTACATAGGTTGGCCTTCCCCTTTATGCAGGGGCTTAAAAAAATCTGGGTGCTTTTTATTGAGAAGTTGGATAGGCATTGATCAAGGCACTTCGTTTGACTTGAAATTGTAAGAAGGCTACAGCACTAAATCATAATTTCATTGCACTTTGTTTGTTCCCTTCCATTTTTCATTTTCTTTTCTCCCATTTCTTTATAAAATTGTTGACGATCACTTTAGGGTGAATATTGTTAGGTAGTTTAAAACGGAGAGCATACACAGTTAAGTCACTTAGCGGATGACTCAGAGTTTGTCTTGGTGGAGCCTGTGAATCCTAGACTGTTTGATTAGGATTAGGTAGCGAGGTTATTACTAGGCAATAATTGATGATGAATCCGTGTAGCAAGAAAGCTAATTACTGGGTTGTGAGGTTTTCGGTTAACCATATCAAAACCCATTGCTTGTTTTATGTAGTAGTCACCAAAGCCCCTCTTATTAATATTGTTTCGTCGTATTCTTGAAGACAATTTTCTTACTATAGAATAGGATATTATAATTTGTGAGAAAACAGGTTTTATATGATTCATCGTTCCAATTATTGTACTATACCAGTCATAACCATAGAGCTTTCTCTGCATGATAACATTTAGGTTTAACACTGCTGGCTGTTCAACCTCGTCACTTGGATAGATGCATTCTTTACCTCAGGTTGCAGTTAGACTTGGTTCCCCTTGCTTCTGGACTCGGGGGTGAGTTTTTAAGCCTGTTTATGTCGAGAATGTACTTAAAATATTTTACTAAGTAAATTGAACTACATTGAATATAGTAAGAAGCTCCGTATTTGGAAGGGTCTGGAGCTTGTAGCATTTCTGAAGGTGTATTTTGATTGTTTCCTTGGTTCATTCTGCTGTGTCTTCCCAACCCTTTTCAGAGCCTCACTCATCAAACCTGCTAACGATGACTTCAATTTTGACTACTTAAACAGATAGAAGATGAGAAATAAAGCCACCTTTAGGCTTGTTAATATTGCTTCGTCACATTCATGAGGGTCTCATTTGTCATAAGATGATGTAAACGAGGGTACATCTCATAGGCTGTGCATTGTGTGCCAATCTCCCAGCTAGATTATGAACAGTTTAGCGAGGAACAGAGGAGTCAATTGCTCTGGTTCCATTGCTCCAATGCAATTCCATCAGTGGCCTTCCAAAATGAAAGTGTTATAACTCTTTGATGGCGAACTATTCAAGATGTAGGATGTTTTTTTATATTTATTTTATATTTTGAGGAGAAACTTAAAAAAGCTTTCATTGCACGAAACGATCAAATACAATCTAGAGAGAGAGCTTCCTCAAGAAAAGGAGGAACTGAAGTAAACGAGAAATTACAAAAAGAACCGGCCAATGACCATTTAGCAAGGGTATGAGCTACACCATTGCCGTTATGACAATGAGTGAAAGAATACCCCGGTAGTTGTGAGAAAAGCTTGGAAACATCCTGGTATACTGGACGAAATGCACCACAATACTGTTCCCCAAAATTTAAATGGAGGGTTTGAAAAAACTATGGAGCCAGTGAACACAACCAGTTGTTTCTCTACCTCCACTTCCTAAAACTTTTGAATCACAACCCTTGGCTTCTGCAACAGTTCATGATCTTGATCATAACGATTTTTGTAGTTGAGCAAGATCAAGTACTACCCTTGCAGCAACAAGATCAAGCTCAAAACATTGTTGTGGAACTAAATCCACCAGTTCGAAGGTCACGGAGTAGAGAACCTAAATTTGGGGGGAAAGATGATGATTATGTGGTAATTTATAAGAGGTGGAGCAAAATCTTGCAGATGATAGTCATCCAACTACTTTTCATCAAGCTGTCAATAGTGATCAATCTAAAAAGTGGTTATCAGCAATGGAGGATGAACTTGATTTGATGAAGAAAGATGTAGTATGGGAGTTAGTTGAACCAGATACAAGTCACAACCCAATAGGTTGTTACTGGGTGTTTAAAACCAAGAGGGATGCACATGGAAATGTGGAAAGACATAAGGCAAGGTTAGTAGCAAAGGGGTTTACCCAGAAAGAGGGTGTGGATTACACTGAGACTGTTTCTCCAGTGTCCACAAAGGGTTCTTTCAGAGTAATCATGTCATTAGTGGCTCATTTTCACATAGAATTGCATCAAATGGATGTGAAAACAACATTCTTAAATGGAGAATTAGAGAAAGTAATTTATATGAAGCAACCTGAAGGGTATATTCACGCTGAAAGTGAAAATCTAGTATGTAAATTGAGAAAATCAATTTATGGATTAAAGCAAGCATCAAGACAGTGGTATAAAAACTTTGATTCTGTGATTTCAATCTTTTGGTTTTACTGAAAACATTGTGGATGAGTGTGTATACTTGAAAAAAGTGGGAGGAAATTCTATTTTTCTTATTCTCTATGTAGATGAGATTCTGCTAGCTAGCAGCAATGTCAAATTACTCAAGGACACTAAAATCTTTCTGTCGAATCATTTTGACATGACATGAAAGATTTGGGGGAAGCATCTTATGTCCTTGGCATAGAGAGAGAGAGAGAGAGAGATGTTCGGGTTGTCTCAGCTAAATTATATCATAAAAGTTCTGAAAAGGTTTGGAATGAAGGGTTGTGCATCTGGTGAAGTTCCCATGTAGAGTAGATAAATTAACAAAGCAGTAATGTCCCAAAAATAGTTTAGAAAAGGATGAAATGGAGTCTAAACCCAATGCTAGACTTGTGGAAGTTTGATGTATGCACAGGTCTGCACTACACCTGATTGTCATTTGCAGTTGGAATTCTTTCTAGATATCAGTCAAATCAAGGTATGGCACATTGGGTGGCTGGGAAGAAAATTCTCAGATACTTGCAGAGGTTATGGTTTAAACTTCTAGAATCCAGAAGTGTACAGTAAGACTTCAAATATATGATATTAAGTTGATGCACATTTTCATATGGTGGTTTCATCACATCAGTTGTTGGATATAAGTGGAATACATGAACTGAAGTCAGTGGCATGATTCTGGTGTATATTATCTTAATACATTCATTCTCTTGCTCTGCACCAAAGATTGCATTTTGACCATATCTGAATAGAATCTGGTGCACACCAAGGTTATTGCTTGTTCTTAATATTTGGGTTCAATTGCTATGAGTAGACTGTGATTGTCCAAGTGGGAGATTGATTAAATATTTAATTTAAGTAACGTGGAATATGATTGTTATCACCCACTTATGCAAAATCTATCAAGTAGTTATGGAAATATATTAATGATAATCTTTTGGTTACTTATCTGATATGAAACGTCTGGTAAATAGAAGTGATCGAGTTGCTTATGACTTCTACTATGGGAAGAGTCGAGTGTTCAAGCACTCTTGTCCCTGCATTCTCTACGTTGAAATAGAACATTCAGTCCTTCCCCATAAACAAGGAGTTCATACTTAGAGATCTGCAGAGGGCGATTGTTCATTTTGCTGACTTCATGGATCCTTCAGGTATGAACATTATTCTATTCCCTATGCTGTGTGTGTGTGTTTGTAATTCATTGAATTGTGTGCGTATGTCTATCAATTGATCCAGTGCTTGTTCATGTTACAATATACATATAACACAAAGGTGTCTATCGGCACGCATGAAATCATCATACATGATTGTTGATTTTTGCATTTGCAAATACCAGTTGTATTCTGTGATCTATTTACTCATGCAATTCTACTAGTTGAGACTTGAGAGCATAATATTTGCTGCATTTTTTGGAGCATAAACCTGCACAACCTTCTGCTTCTCCTGCAAGTGCAAATCAGCAATTTAAGACTACTTTTAAGTTTAACATAATTAGAAAATTAGGAAATAAGATGCAAAAAACAATGAACACAAGATATGCATGTCTGCAAATCCTGGGTTATGTTTCTCAAAGACCATTTAAGTAGGTTAGTTACTACATAATCTGCAAAAAACATCTAACAGCTGTGATTTTGAATATGAGAGCTAAATGGTAGAAGGACCAATGGTTTTGTAGAATAATAGCATCCAAACCGAAACCAATTTATCATGAGTGGAGATTGATCCCCTATCATACCCTAGCCTTCTTTGATACTGTGTAGAATTTAGAACTGCCTTGGCTATAGATTAGTATATTGCTATCTAATTAAGGTTTTGAATTCTTGGTCAATAATTTGATATGCATGTAACACATATACCAGAGTTGATGTTGGTGCACATGGAAGTTGTGCAACCAAGGCTGCAGTAGTAGAGAGGCTCCGGCAGCAACTTCTTGCAATTTTTCAAGCATTCTGCAGTACAGATTGGGCTGGTTTTAGAACCTGCACATTTGAGTGTACATTTAATTATGCAGAAAGGTGACTGAGCTTGCACTTCAGTCACCAAAATCACGATCATCAGGACCATAAGAACATGCACAAGTCTCCTGGAGCTATTTCCTTCCATTATTTCTCTATCCCTTTCCTTTCTTTCTATTGATATCTGAGACACTCCTAAATTCCTCAGAAGCAATCTTTTTATAGGCCTAAACCTTAATTAGTTATGAAACAACTCTTTTCACCTAAAGTTGCTTTAACATTAATATCTCACCATAAACTTTAGTTTTTGTATTAGTTGACAATAGGATTTTACCTGCTCTTTGCCATGATTGAATATCTGGTTGTGTATTCAAAAGTCCACCCTTGAACTCACCCATGGATTTTATCATAATCAAGTGCAGAACATCTTTTTGCCACAAAATCCATGTTAATTCAGATATTCATTTCAACTGGTGATTCCTTCCATTAATGCATTTTCTGAATTCTGAAGGTCTTGAGTATGCCAGGGTCCTCTCTGCTATTATATATGCCAAGGAAAAGATAGTGCATTGCTATACGCCCTGTGAGGTTCATTTATGTCAGTTTCATGCAGATCTGTCTTTTAATTTACTGGAGCACTGCTAATCTACTTACCAAAACTTCTGGCAGACACCATTTAACAATTTTCATTACTTGGTTCAGTTGTTGACAGACCAAAAAAAAATGCATTTGTAGATCAAATTTTTGTGGCATGCAAAGATGCATACTATGCTTTGCAGAAGGTGATGATCGATTAACCACAAGTGGGCTAACCTGAGAATTGTCTGGTTAGAATGCAAGTAAGCAAGTTTTGATCTGTAACAAACTTTACTGACCTAACTGCAAGCACTGTAAACAGATTATGCTAAAAAAAAAAGCTAGATATGTGATTATGTGTCACTAAAAGAAAGTTAGCTAGAGGCAACCTTCATAACAGAAGAAAGTAAACAAGATTGAAATATACAGTTGAAGCATGTAATTATGTACCGGTGACTCACATGGAAGGGTACCTTAAATTAGGCGATTAAAATTCATGTAAATTTCAAATCGTCTACTTTAAAATATGATATTGGTGATAAAGCATATCTCTCAGAGTAGTAATGGCTTACCTGGGACATGTAGTTCCAGGTACAAACAGTTCCTGATCGAATGAAAAGACTGCAGAAAACACCACTATGTACATGCTAAGTTTGTCCAGTGAAATTGTAAAACTAATGCAATTTCAATGTCTTCTGATAATAATGACAAGATTCAAGTATGAAGGAGTTGGAACTGACGTGGATAGTAAGGTTCATAGCTGAAAGAGCTCAGCTGTTGTCTATTTATTTGCAGTAAGATTGCTAGAGAACCAGATATAAGCAATCCATTTAATTACCTCAGGAAAGAAGTTATGTAAAGCGCACAAATTTGTATCCAATGGTCGGCCTATGTTAGTACTAACTACTAAGTATCAACTTGTACATTCAGTTCTGTTAAATTGTTTCCTGAAAATTAACATACATTATCTAATTGTTTCATTGTGCTTGGGCTTAATGATGATTCATGCTTTATGCCTTAAGGCTCATCTATTCTCAACTTGCTATTACTGTTTCGATAAATGCTTAGAGTCGTTTTCATCTACTGAAGAGCTAATGTGAGATGAGAGTCCACGTACATTTCAAATTGCTCTTTCAAATACTGATGTCAACTGTTATGGATTCAAGAGTCCCGTCCTTGAGTCATAAGATCTCTGAATCCCAAACCATGCGAGGATTTTACTATCTGAGTGCATGTCTTTCATTAATTCATGGTACTTTTAATTTTCTTGATTAGAATGAGATAATTCCTCCCTTGGGATATATGTAGAAATTGTAATTCATTGATTTGTACATTTACAACGTTTACAATATATAGGAGAAGCAGCATCAGTTTTGCAATGCCGTAATAACTACATTTAAAACAATATCAAAACTGATCCTAGATTGATGCACAGCAGTATAGGCTACAGCTATCTATATTTGTAACAATATCAAAACTGATCCTAGATTAATGCACACCATTATAGCCATATCAATGGCTAGTGATTGAGGAAGATTGATTATCTTTAACAATATATTCCAACTTAATGGTACTTTAATCAAACTACTTATCATGCATGGCAATTGTAAATAAGGATGGAACTTGCAGTTCATCATCATATAGGAGAACTCCCTAATTTCTAACTCCATGAAGCCAGAATAAGGCTTATGACTTAGAAATTTTAATCAATATTGAATAGAAGCGGTTGATTATATTAAGAGATCCTTTAAGATTTATTGTGATAATGCATCTGCAATGTTTTCTACAAAGAACAACAAAAGATTTAAGCCCAAAGAAAATGCATCCCCCGCCCTTCTCTGAAATTTCACGAGCCCATACCACTACGTACCTCTTACAGTGAGTTCCATCAATTATTGATCAACCATGCCATACTTCAAATAGCCAGACCAGCCATATATATATCCCAAATTATGGTGATGTCTATCAATTGCATTTTAGTGATTCTAGCTAGGGACTTGGGAAACCTATCGACCTATTTAAGCTAGTATATTGGGACATTTTCAATTGCCAAAAATTGCTCATTTCTATCACATGCATTGACTGATTAATTTCATTCTGAAAGGACCAACGAGTTAGAGAATTGGGTTCTATAAAATATAAATTGTGAAAATGAAAGAAATGCAACTTAATTCTTACCATAGCCTACCCAACAAATAAAATAAAAAAACATAATCAACTCCAGACTAAAGATCATCTCCAGACTAAAGGTCCTATATCCATAGCTTTAAGAACTGTGAAAGCAACTCCCATGCCACATTCTATTCCAACATTATCCGATTCCATGTTTTTCTTTTCTAATGTATTCACTAGCTTTATATCACTATTAACCAATGAAGCCGATGTGTTCTTGACTTCTAATACCAAATGATCGAGAGTGAGACCCTCCTCTTGTGAGGAGATAAGGCCTTCCAAGATGATTTGGTCTTTGTCACCATGAGTTGTACATTCGTCAAAGGTAGGTTTATTACGTTGGGGTCCAGATTGGGTCGTCGACCATTCCACTTGCAGCATTTGTGCGAACAACCTTGCCACCATTTTCCTTAGTAGAAACATCAATCATTACAAGAAGCATGACAGGAACAGATTCGCGGCAGAAAAATTCATTAACAACTGAACAAATTACAACAATTAATCCGTCACCCCAACTCAGAACATTATGCTTATGAAGTAGACGCTAATACGTACTAGACCAAATACCGCCAGACAATAACATTTCCACCATAAAAGAAAAAAAAAAATTAACAGTGTAACGTGCGGATGAAAAATATACACAAAATAATACGTATCATCATTTTCCGGATAAACCACTGTAAGTGGCTTAGTGGTTCTTGCCTAGTTGAGTGTGCTCCACAATCTAGGTTCGAACCCCAAAGCTGTCAAAGTGGTCAGACACTATGCTGTAATGCACAGTTGGAGCATTTCACATGAGCAGAAAGGATTTATCTTAGGCTTATCATATAGACGATCATCGATCTTCTATAATTCTTTTGTGTTAAATTGACATCTATCCATTTACAACATGCATGCATGCATTACTTTGTTTTATGATCAATACATAGTTCGATGTGTAGAGTTAATGATTTTTTTATCATACTCGTGATACAAAACTTTTTCTCAGTTTCCCCCACTATACCAGCAAGGATATGTATATATGTATATATGATTGATTCATTTTAATTAATTTAGTGGATAAAGTTTGTCTTTCTTATCAGATGGAGATGCCTAATTTCCTTCATGGCCTACTCCACAACAGATTCTCTCTTCCTTACTGGATACGAGAAGACGTTGAGAAAATTATAAAAAGATGCAAAGCAAGAAAATGCCTATGTGAAGTGATTGAAATGTGAATTGATAATCAAGAACGTTCCATCATACTTTATTTTGCTATCTCCTTATCCGAATCTTCCAACTCGATCACGGCCAAATGAGGAGAAATTTCGCACAGTTGCACCTGCTCAAAAAGCTCTACGTACAAAGATCATTGAAAATTAAGGACAAATCTATACTATTATTAAGAGAAGAGGTTTTGTTAGCCAAAATGCATATGAAATTACATATGGATCTTTACATCATATATTAATTTGAAATTATATTTAATAACTAAGGGATAAGAAGGTAAATAACAAAATCAAAATTGAAAAAAAATAAGAAAACAATAATTTACTTATCTGCAGATAACTTCCCACTTACCCACTATGTGCATTTCATCTAAGACAAAACTTCCCACTATTTGTAATAACTCCCCACTTATTTTGAAAAAAGCTTTTCCACATTTATTTAATTAATAATTATCCACACCCATCGGGTGTGTTTTATTCTAGTTTTTATTATGCGAGCCGAGGAAATTATTTTGATTCAGTCTATCAAAATTTAATTTTTTGTTTATATAAAAAAAAAAAAAAAGAAGAAGTACAAGTTTTTAGAGCAGGTGGATGGTCATCATACATTGTGACAGTGTCTTGTTTCAGTATGGCCAAGACCCGATCAAAAGTTGCGTTGCATATGATTATTTTCTTCTCTACGTGTTACACAAAACCCTACTAAGGCTACTATCATGTTTCCTTTTTTTTTTTTTCTTTTTCCTTTTTTTTTTTAGGATGAGTCTAGTTAGACCTTCCAATTTGCTATTTGGACATTCTCTAATTTTTATAAAAATTTAATCACTATTTTGCCCCTCTTATAGAAAATACAAGATTTTGGCCCTCATATATCCAAAAAAAATTACAAGTGAATATTTTGCAGCCGTGTGCAATCCTAACAGAGAAGTTCGAATGCGATATGTTTACACTATTTATTTGCAGATCCAATATGTTTTCTCCGTCATCTCTATCTATCAAACTTAAGGAATTATGAATTAATTTATATTTAATCTTTCATTCAGCAACTATAACAAAGGCAATCCAATGGGTTAATAAATCTGATGAGTAACAGAGGCAGCGAAAATCAGTATTCTACAATCCTTTATTAAAGAAATATAATTTCTATTATCATTATCAACATGCAAGCTTTGCTCTGCAACCAAAAAATTAACTCAAACCAATTCCTGCTCATTTGTTTTTGGGCTGGCGCCGTCTACCAAATCACGGAAGCTTTGCAGTCAGCCTTAATTGGTACCCGGCAACCAACTCGAGCTGAAGATATAAATGGATGGAATAGGAGGTTGATAAAATGGAATTCAAATATGTAAAATATAAATAAGGGTAAATTAGAAAATTAGATGAACAAAAATAAAGAAGGAAGTATAAAAAGCAAATTGGGAGGTCTGAATAGAACCACCCTTTTTTTTATCACACCTACTATCATGTTCTATTCATCTTTTTTATTTTATTTTTTCACTTTTCTTTTCTTTATTAAAAAATAAATACTAAAAAAATTATTTTCCTTTGCAGGGTGTTTTTATGTATAGGCCCTCGTCCCACCGATCACCGTTTGATGACACAATTTTTAGGGCAGCAATATAAAATCTTATTTTTCTTTAGAAAATATCAAGAACTAAGAATGTTAGCAGTTAGGTATATCCCGATCTCATTTTCTAATGTCTCGGGTTATCAAAATTGAAGTTACAAGAACTTGAATCAATGCATTTTTTTTTTTAGAAGAAACGTGAACACTTTCATTATTCATGCGCTGCCTGGCCTCCCACACCATGGAGCACCATGATTGAAAACGCAACAGTTATAATTTGAATGTTTGGGAGAGAATACGATCGGGAATGGGGACCAAGAGGCAATAATACACAGGAATGGTGATGTCTGCAGAAGGAAGAGATGAGAAGAAGGAACCGGGTGGAGTGAGGGAGAATGTAGAAACAACGATGGCCTGGCCGCTACGGACAAAGGTCCTAAGTACTATTGATTTAGCACCTATATATACTGAATCGATGCATTTCTTAGTCTAATGACAAAGGTCTTAAGTACGTATCATTCACACATTCAGCTTTAACTTTAAGAAAGAGAGCAGACAGATAATGAATATATTCTCTTCAGGGAACAATACCAAACGTATGTACGTAGTGTGAATTTGTGTTCACTTTATATCACTTCACATATGTAATGTAATACCTGACCCAATAAAGTACTTGACCCCTTCTAATAACTACGTGTTGTAAGAGCATCTCCAACAGAGTAGCTAAATTTAATTTTTAGCTATATTTAACTATTTTTGAAGTAAAATTCAGCTCCAACAGACTAGCTATATTTAACTATTTTAGCTATATTTAACTATTTTTGAAGTAAAATTCAGCTCCAACAGACTAGCTATAGCTTAGCTATATTTAACTTTAGCTAAATTAGCTAGCTATATTTAGCTAGAAAATCCTACATAGCTAAAGCAAAAGTTATATTTCTCTCTCATCTTCTGTCCACATGTCAGTTTACGATTGGATGAAACATAATATATCACTTACAAATAGCTATCATTGATGGAGCAACATTGTTAAATCAATAGCTATAATTCACAAGTTTAGCTAAATTTAACTAAAAAATAAATTCTACTGTTGGAGATGCTCTAAGCTCCTAAAAACTCATAGAGAGTTAATCAATAAAGAAAGCAGTAGCTTTGTTATCTAGTAATTTTCTTTTGCTAGCTTTGTTATATATTCTTGTTTCTTGTGAGTGAGGCAGACA
Organism: Rosa lucieae; assembly: GCA_024704745.1. Lineage (NCBI taxonomy): Eukaryota > Viridiplantae > Streptophyta > Magnoliopsida > Rosales > Rosaceae > Rosa > Rosa lucieae. The sequence continues at coordinate 27,108,664 of CM045492.1, forward strand.
TCGATCAAATCCATTAACATTGATATTAGTGTGAGCCAAAATATACACCATGGCAGGGCTTCCAAGATTTGTAGTGCTAAAATCCTTGAACCACAAATGCTTGTGTTTAAAAAAAAAAGTTCCAAATGAGCCAGCAGGGTTCATGAAGTGCATTAGAGAACAAGTTGTGAGTCCACAGGCAAAGTTTGAAGTGGAGATGGCAAAGACTGGGAATGGAATGGTGCACATAAGATGCTGCTACAACAACAAGTACTGGGTGACAAACCAGGCTGCCAGGGATGATACAGTTTGGATAGTTGCGTCCGCGGACAAACCAGAGGAAGACCAATCAAAAAGATCCTGCACCTTGTTCAAGCCTAGGTTTGCAGAAGGCCAAACACAAGTCCAATTTATCCACGTCCAACTCTGGATCTCCGTATCCTTGTGGAAGAGTGCTACTACATCCGAGAATGCCTTATATCTAGGAGGACGCGGCGATGTTTTCGAAGTTGTTGACTGGGAATCGCTGGTGATACTTCCCCCACGGGTGGCCTTCAAATCCTTAGAAGATGGCAGTTACCTCTGTTCCCGCTGGATCGAACGACACCCATATCAAAGGTTCGAGTCCAACTTGGATGTTGGAGATCCATTGGTGGCCAAGGAGTTATTCGTTACTGCTGATGGAAGCCTTCGTATAAAGGACGGGCACTACGACAAATTCTGGAGGCGTAGCCCTAACTGGATCTGGGCTGATGCATCATCCGAAAACACGTCCGACGACACTTTGTTTTGGCCTGTCAAAATCCAAGACAATGTCATTGCTCTTCGCAACTTGGGTAACAAAAATTTTTGCGGTGGACTCACCACCGAATACAAAACCAACTGTCTCAACGCCGCCTACCCTAATATCTGTAAACAGTCAAAGCTGGTGGTGGAAGAGATTGTTCTTTCAAGGAACATCTACAATATCAATTTCCGACTCTCCGACTCCAGGATCTACCACGAGCAGGTCATAGAAATGGACACAGCTCTCGCCGTTAATGACAGCCCAAACAGAGACTCCACTATCAGCCTCAAGTTTGCGGAAAAAGATTCCAGGACCCGTAGTTGGAATGGCAGCGTTTCATTGAAGTTGGGTGTCAAAACAACTCTCGAAGTCAAATCTGCTCCACTAATTCTTGACAGAAAGATCGAACTTTCGGCTGAGGTTACGACAGCATGCCAGTGAGGAGAAACTACCACAGTTGAACATACCAGGGAAGCCAATTATGCTGTTGTTGTGCCACCACTATCCAAGATGAAGGTGAGTCTCATAGCTTCAAGGGCTTCATGCGATGTGCCCTTCTCGTACAGTCAGCGTGACATTCTCACTGATGGCCGAACCGTTACCAAAACCATGGATGATGGCCTTTTCACTGGGATTAATGCCTACAAATTTGACTACCAAAACCAGGCATCCTACGATGGCCAGCCTCTCTCTGTCTCTAGCCCATGGAGGCTCCCGCGCGCTGTGTACTTTGGGATTTGTGTGATTCTGGTGTTTAGTGTGTTGCTGCCTTTGCTGCATTTGGTGTAATTCAGGTTTGCTCATAGAAATAATAAACACAAAATTTGCTTCCTAATGTAATTCAGCCAATTGATTGAAATTTGAATTTCATACCTTGAGAATTTATAGCACTTTTAATTTTCTCTCATCGCTGATAAAGTATGTAACAATTCAGATTAAATATGCAATCTCTAATCATACGTGTGTCAAATTTTATGCATACAAATACGACACCAACACTAAATTCGTACGAGACTTATATTATGTGTCAGTATTGAGTGAGAGACCAACAAATTCACAAGCAATAATTTGTGCACAAAAAAACTTGTTCGAGACTTTTCTTCTCTATGCAAGAATCAAGATCGTTCCCTACACAGTATCTACTTCTTTCTCATCGATGATTAGTGTGATCTAGCTAGTTACTCTTAATTAATTCTAGAAATCAAGATGGACACTACTGCTTATCTATCAATAATTTTATACGTGTGACCGGTGGCCCAGTAGTGAATTGAGTAGTAAATCCCAATTGGGTTCTGGTTCACCTCGATTAGGTTCTGGTTCACCTGGATTAAGTGGTGGTGATCGGTATATGCGGGCGCGGGCGCGCGCACACACACGCACACGCACACATATGTATGTGTGTGTGTGTTTTTGAGTAGAGTCGCTAAATAAGTTGATCTCATCTTTACTCTTTAGAGGTTGCAGATTCATATCTTGTTGAAGTCGGGTCCCTAGCCGACCTCGATTTCGTTGGTGACAGGGTCTGGTTTAATTAGGTAGCCTACTCGGCTTTATGGTATGGTAAAGGGGTTGATTGCTCGAGGGCAGACGACCATCATTGGGTTGAAATAACTCAATTAGCCGCTAAAGCAAACCTGTAATGGATTAAATTTAGAGTGAATTGATCTAAATCTGAATCTAACCCAATCTAATCTAATAGCCTTTGCCTTGGCCTCATTCTTGACGCAAACTAGTTTCCCATTCTTAAGAGCAAAAACTAGTATTTGAGCATCTTACTCCGCTACGTAAGAAAAAAATGACCTACTTCTAAGTTCTAACACGCTTCTGAATCTTGGGTTTTGGGGTGTTTTTTTCTTGGGGGGGGGGGGGGGAGAGAGGAAAAAAAAAGATAATTACAAAATGACAATAGTATAGCTTCTTCTTGTTCTTTATCTTTTTTTTTTTTTCGGTGAAGAAGGTACTAGCTTTTGGTTTGAGTTTTAATTATCTACACGTTATCCAAAAAAAAAAAAACTCAATTTGAATCAACAAAGTTATAAAATGAAAGACTAGAAACTTGAAATTAAAGAAAAAAGTTCAAGATAAGTTATTATAACTGCAAGTTGGATTAACCTTCTGAATTGAAGCATTCCAAATTTGATTTGAACCGGACAACGTCAATGAAGCTAAATTCTTTTCTCAATTTGATCTGGCACTCTCCTTCGGGTGGGCAAAACCATTTCATGTTTTACATGGGGGCAAGAAATGTGCTTGTAACAATCAAATATATATTATTCGAATGCTGCCTTACATAAAGCCTTCCCCGGCTATGTTAATTAAGGTTAGTTAATGTGAAGATTTCTCTTCAAGGAGACAGAATTCAATTCGGGGTAGACAATCTTAATTTTTTAAGATGACAGACACACTATATTATATATGGTGGTATGCCTCTGTGACTCAAGTAAGAGTCAAGAAAATAAGGGTTTTCCCAGTTAGCCCCTCTCCTATAAACCCTAGCTTTCCAAGATCAGAACCTAAAAAATAAGTATATATACAGATCATAGATAGCCAAAATCAATTACTGTGAACGTACCCAAAATATATATACAAATATATATTTAAGATTATAACTTATCCCAGAATTTACAACTTCAGCAAACCCTGGGGTATTTCGTCGATTTATTAGCTACCTTCGTACGAGATCTGTGGTGGTCTTTGATGGTTTCATGGCTGTAGTGTTGCTTTGGTAGGGCTTCTGGGGTGTGTCATCGTGCAGGGTCCTAAATCGGTTCAATGGTCGAATGATCAATCTCGTTAGCAGCCGGCGCTCAACAAGCAAATTGGTGCCGGTGGTGATCCGATCTTAGAAGTCGAAGTCAGATCGCCTGCGTAGCGTAGTTGGCAAGCTACGTAGCTAGCTAGTATTGGGTACATTTTCAAACGCCAAAAATGATCATTTCTATCAGATAAATTGTACGTGTGTCTACTACAGGAACCAACGACTTAAAATTGGGGGTCTATATATACATATACAGGCCCGATCAGAAGCGGGTGTCTGCAACCTAGAAAAAGTGCGGACGTCCCTCCTCACAGCTGCATCAGGCGCCGACGGCGGCGCTGCTCTTGCCGGACGGAGTCCAAGGGCATCCAGTGATCCCAGACGACGTCAGCATGAAGATGAAGGCCAAGATGATCGAGATCGAAGCGCTTGGGGGGGGGGGGGGGTGAAACTTCACGCACCATTAAGGCGACTGTAAACTCGTCGCCGACAAGTCCACAGGAAAGAAGAAGCACTAGATCGAGGCCTGGTCTCCATCCGGCAAGAGCAGCGGCGCCGTCGATGCCTGATAAAGGCTAGACGATGGAAGACGGCGCCAAATCAGCACTTTTTCGGGTTTGCGGACATCCGATTCTGAACGGCTCTGTATACATACATATATATGTATAGGCAAACCTCGACAGAAAAAGGACAATTTATTGAATGAAAAAGTTAAAAAGAGTACATGACAATAGGAAGGGGATCGAAGACAACAACCTTATCCCTCGAAAAATTAAAGAGACATGCCTCGATCTTCAAGAGCAACTATGTACTACAAACTAACTAAATCAAAAATTAGAAAGACCTAAACGGTAAACACAAAAAAAAAAAAAAAAAAAGATTGCAAAGTGTGCAGTATCAAATCTCATCAAATCATATCAGATAATGAAGCACAAAAATTAGCTCAAGTATCAACGACTTGAGTACCCTCTCTATAAATTAAATGTGTGGATAAAGAATGTGCATTTGAGAAATCCAATGAAGACAATTACCCCACTCCACTCGAAATTGCCAAGGCACCATATATATGAGGAGAGTGAAGGAACTGAAGGTCAGAACAATTAAGAGATGAATCAACTTCTAACCAAGCATGCTTCCAGTCGCGAAACCAAGCCAACTCAATAGCTTTGATTACCGCCATTATTTCAGTCGTAATTGAGCCTGGGATATCTAAGTTGGAGGAGAAAATATCAAGAACCTCACCCATATAGTCTCAAAAAATTTCACCATAATTAACCCGCACTTGGTGAGTAATTTTCCATGTCAGCTCATCCGTATTAATTTTAACCTAACTAATTAAAGGAGGATGTCAATCTACCTTTATGGTACAAGGTGCACAATGAGGTTTACAAGGAATCCCGAAAATCTTCACTATACAAAGATCCTGAATAGAATTGAATATGCAACCCGTGGCTATGCGGCTAGAAGTATTTACATAACTTGAGATCATCCTGCTACAAGCATGCATAACATTGGGCACAATACCCTCAACCTTGCACATATTTCTTGTTCGCCAGATGAACCACAAAACTCAAGGAGCTAAAACAAGCTATCCATAGGTCCTTTAGTTGAGGGCTGCGACCAACTCTATGGCCCTCGAACAAAAAACTGACGCAACAAAAGAACAATTAAGAAATATGTGCCCTAATGACTCGCCATGCCTCCTACAAAGCAAGCAAATTGAACCAAGAATATAATAATAATAATAATAAAATTATTATTATTATTATTATTATTAGAGAAGAGGCTTTGTTAGCCAAAATTTAAAATTTTGACAGAATTAATCTTAGAAGATTAATAAACTTTGAGAATTAATTAAATCATAAGGATATATAAGACATTTACAAAATATATTTTTATTAAAAAAAAATTAATAAAAAAGTACCCACAACCCATTTTTCTCTCTCTCATTTTCTCTTCTCTGCAATAACCAACTCTTTTCTTTTTTATTTTCTGGAAAAAAAAAAAAAAAAAAAAACTTGCACATGCAAAGCATGTGTGAAGAAATGCTAGTGTGTGTGTGTGTGTGTGTATATATATATATATATTACCCCGCTGGGATTTGCTACAGCTAGTGAATTCGAGCTTTAGGGTTTGCTGAAGTTGTAAATGCTGGGATAAGAGATAAACTTAATTAAAAGTGAATTGGTTTCTTTCATATTTACTGTTCCAATATCTGCAGAGACATGGGAAAATAGTAAAAATGAAAGAAATCAACTTTCTTACTTTTATTTTGGTAGAACTAACATTACATTCATTACTCTCTCAAGAGTCAAGACTAGGGTCCTACGTACCATTAACAGATCCAAATTCCTAACTTTAAGAAAAAGGGCAGACAATACCGGCCAACGTACACATGTAATGTAAACTTCTTTTATGTTTTTTAAATGTGTTCACTTTATATCACTTCACATATGTAGTGTTGTGCATGAACCAACAATAACGCACTTGCCTCATATTTTGCAGTTTGCATAAAAAAAACAAGGAGATGAAATCAACATATATTGTGGGCTTCGGTCATGAAATGTGACATTATATATAGAGTATCATTATTTATAACATTCTGTGTTGATATCATGATTTTACCACTTCACGTTTCGGGTTTATTGTATTGATAAGATCGAATTAACAAACACTAAAATTTAAGTAACTCATCCACCTGTTTCCTCCTACTAGCCCAGGACCAGATCGATCGATCAAAACATCAAATATGCGATTCATTTTAATTAATTAGTTGATAATTAAAGTTTGTGTCCTTATCTGAAATGCCTAACTTCCTATTGAAGCCTTTAATTGCTTCATAATAGATAATGTACGTAAGTGTATACTTCCTATTGGATCAGCTACTCTAGTCTAGATAGCTTATTCACCCCAATGAAATAAAGTCAAGCTGAGGATAGGGATGGCAATGGGGTGGGTTGGGGATGGGGATCACAATACCATCCCCATCCTCGGGGTCATTCTCTACCTCCATCCCCGCCCCAATCCCCAATAAAATTATATTGGGGATTCCCCATCCCCATCCCCACTGGGGACTAAACCTCCAAACCCGCCCCAAATCCCCAATAAGAATTTAATAAATAAAATATTTTTTTCTCATATTGCCTTTTTTAAAATCAAAATCTACAACAAATAAATTTAAAACATGATTAAATTCATAAATCATAATTCATTGAGTGCAAAAGTCAAAACACCATTAAAGTAAAAGTGTAGCTATTAAAGTAAATTAGTAAATGTATATATTTACGATTTATATTATAAAAAATAAATTAAAATATATATAATTAAATATATGTATATATTATTGGGGCAGGTTTGGGGATGGGGATCACAATACCATCCCCGCCCCATCCGGATCCCCATCCTCATTCCCCATTTGTCCCCGAATTCTCCCTCCATCAGGGGCGGGTATCCAATGGAGCTCCGCCCCTCTGGGGATTTTTGCCATCCCTAGCTGAGGAGTAGCCCAAATCAATGAGAGGCAAATAAATATTCCTATATTGCCCCTCATTATAATTTATATAAATATATTGGTTGTATATATATTGTACATTGATGGGCAATAATAGAGGGTCTCAAATGAGACCTAAGATTTGTGGCCTCAATGTTAGGTGTCATATACCATGTAAGTAAATCTAATTTTTATTTTCAATTCCACATATTATTGCCGCATCATAATCTTGCAATACCAACTTTACCATTTATACTTAGTTTTAGATTTTAAGGGGTGAATTAATGACCTTAATGAATTTAATTAGGTGACAAAAAAAAATTTTGGGTGTGATTTTTTTAAAGGTTAATTCGTGTTGGCATCAATAAGCTAATTAGGCTCAAACTGGCTCAATAAATGAGTCAATATATAAAAAACCAAATATAGACTAAAACTCATCCCGAACTGTAAATGATGAAAGCGTGAAAAACATTGTACTTTATAGAATTTCGAGTACATGATGTTGATAATTAAGTTTTATGAGCTTCTATGCATACCTCCAAAGTTGGCATTTAGACCTCCCAACTTAATAGAGCTCCAACTTATTTTTATAAATAACCAATTTGCTATCTAAACCTCCCTAATTTTCCCACAACGCCCATCGTCCAATAAGATCAATAAAAGCTTCTCTTTTTTTTAAGGTTCTATTCATATACCTCCAAAATCGATAGTTGAATCTCATTCAATTTTTGAAGATTTCACAATCCTATTTTACCATTGATACAATGAAGCTGCACATACATATTAAAAAAAAAAAAAAATCTCCAGTTGGTAGTCAATACAGTTTTTTTCTTCATTAAATCAATTGAATATAGAAGCACATTAGTATACTACTATCTGAGATGTTTAGATATTACTCCCAATCTCAAATTTTTTAATTTAACTGAGTTTTTGGATACAAAATTTTCATCACTTAATTATGGATTATGTATTGCAGGTACCCATAATGAAAGTGGTCATGGTGTTCCATCCAAAGCCGGTCCAAAATAATGCTCCTTAGCTTGGAGAGAGACACATATTTACTAATTGCTTCGAGTTGGGTAAAAAGCGCAAGCAGCAATATAATAAGCAATGCACAACTTAGAATTTTACGAATTGTCTATCTCATTGAAACATACTGTTTGTAGAGATAAGAACAGATTTTTTGTTTTTGTTTTGTCAGTGAGCTGTGGCTTGTTGGTTATCTAGGATAACCGATATCGTGGAAGTTACAGATTCATACCTGACTGACATCATGGAAGGGTAAGGGTAGGGTAGGGTTTAAAAAAAATATTTTCAGAAAAATCTGTCTTTTTCCTCTTTTGTGTCCTTATTGGTAATTTGACATGAGTTGACGAAGTTAACCATAAATTAGAAAAAGAAAGAGGTCCAAATACCAATTTTGGATGTATGAATAAAAAAAATTTGGATAAAAAAAAATAAAATAGAAAAATAAAAATGAAAATCGTGCTCACAATAATTGAGTCCACATAATTCATATCCTTATTAGATAGGGATATCTTCACAAATGGTGTATGAACTTTAGGCCATTCTACATTTTGGTGTACCAACTTTCAAAACTATCAGAATGGTGTATCAAGTTTGCTCCAATATTTCATTTTGGTGTACGCCGTTAAATTTTCCGTTATCTTTGCAAAAAAAAAAAAAATCCGTTATCTTTCCTTTAGCTTTGTCAGTTTTTTTTTTTTTTTTTTTTTTGTAAAGATAACGGAAAATTTAACGGCGTACACCAAAATGAAAGATTGGAGCAAACTTGATACACCATTCTGATAGTTTTGAAAGTTGGTACACCAAAATGTAGAATGACTTAAAGTTCATACACCATTTGTGATATTTTCCCTAGATAATAAAAGACACCTAGAAAGCTACCAAAGGAAAGAAGAGAACAAGATATGCAATCCTGGGTGTGAAGCCATTAAAATGAATTGACAGTGACGAAAATTCCGACATACTTCATTTTCCTACGTCCTTATTTGAACCTTCCCACTCATGGCCGAATCTGCAGAGAAATTTCCCAATTCCAAACCATACATCACTCCAAATCAGGGGCGGAGCTGTGTTACGGTCCGGCCCGCCGGACCCCCCCCCCCACCCACCCCCCCCCCCCAAGCTTTGTGTTAGAAATATATGCATGCTATTAATCAATGTGAGAGAAAAACCTTCTCTTCGTAGTGGAGCCCCCCCCCCCCCCCCCCCCCCCCCCCCCCCAAAAAAAAAAAAAAAAAACCACATGATGATCGATCCCTGTATAAAAGTGTAATAAAATAATCATAATAATACAAATCAATGACATATTAATTAAAAATTTAATTATCTTTTTTCATTCTTAGCGTTGGTATATGATTTTGTTTCTAAATTATAAATTTCTTATGAATTATATTGTATATAATTATTTATTTATTTTTGGAATAATTTTTTTTAAAATTTCTATCTCAAGTTCTGGATTCCCTCCAGTGTTTAAATTCTAGTTCCGCCCCTGCTCCAAACAGAGAGATTCGGGGCTTTACGAAATTTACCATCTCTTTTGGTCTTTTGGTAAGGGAAATCTTTATAAACTTACAGATTGGGGGGCATCACTTCAGCTTAGCAAGTTTTATATTTGATGTCAAGCATATCTATACACAATTACACGCAACTTGCTTATAAAAGTTCTGGAATAAAGTGAGGAGATTTTTGACCAAAGAAAAAGCAGAATTGAAAAATTAACTTCATATAATACTAACTTAAATGGGTGGAGGAAGAATGCAATTTATAATTTAGAGCCAAAAAAAAAAAAACAATGGGCAGTGGCAAAAAGTTGGTTACTTTTGATTAAATCATCTTCCACAAACGCCTCATTGTCTCAAGAAATGCTATACATTTTTTTTTTGTACTAACGGAAAAAAACCGATTGCATGATGTTCACTCCAGCTCCGAGGTATTGTGTTGCTGATCCATTGCTCCAAGTTTCTACATTGAGAGGATTGGAGCAGTAGTAATGGGTTAGGGAAATTAATAAACTAGATTCCAAGCCTGCCGCTAAGTTAACATCGTTGAAAAGGAGATATCATGAGGTAGGAACCATCAAGTGTTCGTCGGAAGAGCCGCCTGGTCTTATGGTCGGAGAGAGAGGCCATCAAAGAAAAAAAGAATGAGCCACCGCCACCTAGGAATGAACCTTCACGGCTGCATGCAGAATAGAGAGGAGGTGATAGCATTTTAGGAGTACGACTTACTAATTCTTGCTCCTTTCTTTTAAAACTTGGAGTTAAATAAGATATATAGGGAGTTAAATAAGATAGGGTTGTGAGTCGTATGAACTTCGTTAAATAATTGAAATATTGTTGTATATCATATAAGTTAAAGTGTCAAACCTAGCAAAGTGTTGACCCATGCTTATAAGACAAATTTTGAACAATCAGTTAAAAATTGTAAGACAAACCTTCTTGGATTTGTAAGTACTAGTCAAATGTGCCCCAAATAAGCCTGCAGCATTCTTAAATTCATTCATTCCTTCATTCAACTCATGCGCGTACTATTGAGTAATGTGCCCCAAATAAGCCTGCAGCATTCTTATATTCATTCGTTCATTCAACTCATGCGCGTACTATTGAGTAGACATTCAAAATTAATTAAACCAAATAGCCGAATCCAACGAAATTAATTAATTGATTGGGAAGAGTGTATCTATCGTGTGTAAACCTTAACTGGAAACAAACTATTACAACTGCAATCGAGATTTTTTTTTTAAAGGCTTTTATTCACTCTTTAAACAAACGTGATAATGGTAATTGTTATTTATTTATCTATGGGTTTAGTTTCCAAACTCATCACTGTCCAGTGTCTACATCAAATATCATTGTACGTCATAGAGTTTCATCCCATCTATAATACCATTTCCGTTTATAGCGATTTCTAAAAAATTCTCACCCATGGCTTCTTTCCAAATAGCTAAACCTAAAGGATCACCTTTGGGTGGTTTTAGTTGGACATCTAAATTTGATATTTAGACCTCCCCTACTTATTAAACCTCTAATTCACTTTTTTGAATACTTAAAAAACTAAGTATAGCTCCTTAATTTTACTAAAACACCCTTGAATAATTAAATCTATATTTTCAACCATTTTTTGTTTTTGTTTTTCCTTAATCTCTATCAATTCAACCACTAAAAATTTTGTGAGGGGAGCTGCCTACTTTTTTTGTGTACTTTCAATGACGGAACCAGAAAGTGATTTTTGGAGGGGCCGAACAAGTAGACAGTTATAAATATTTTTCTTTTACTTCGGATCGTAGTTTTTTGTTTTTGCAATATGGATGGTTGTAGAAAAGACTTTAGTTCTCAAATAAATGAAAAATGCTTGGGATCCCAAATATTTTTACCAAAATTGAGTCCCAAATGATGTGGCAGTTGCCACGTAATCATTTTCATCCCAATAGTTTCTGACATGTCCACTTTCTTTTTTTATTAATTTCTTTTTATTTGAAGGGAGCTTCTATTCATACCTCCAAAATTGGCATTTGGACCTCTTTCTTTTTTCAAGTAATAGTTGACTTTGTCAACTCATATCAAATTACCAATAAAGACACAAAGAGAAAAAACAAAAATTAAAAAAAGTCTTTTCCCTTTTAGAGGTATGAAATCAACAAATATTCATCCTCATGCCATTTTTTCCCTTTTGTTTTTGTTATGATCTTCATCCTTACCAAGTAGCGGAGAAATCAACAGACCAGTTCCTTACTTTGCAGTTCCTCGAGTCAATTTCGGATATGCAATATTCTCTAACCAAAACACCAACAGACAACTTTCACTTAAAATCATACTCATCCATTGGAGCGTACTGTTTGAGCTAATATATGAAACAAGGGAATCTTAGGAAGTTGAAAAAATGAACTGCTCTTAGCCTCTAAAGATGCGTATGCCTACAAAATACTACAATCAGCAGGGGGGAGAGAGCTATCAATTGAAAGATTTTTTTTTTTTTTTTCAACTTAGTTATATCAAGAGTAAAATAATATTGTGAAACGTTCATAAATTGATGGAGGTCTAACTACCGATTTTGGAGGTATATGAATAGAACACTCTAAAAAAAAGTTTTTATTGATATTATTGGATGATGGGTATTATGGGAAAATTAGGGAGGTGTGAATAGCATATTGGTTATTTGTAACAGTAAGTTGGAGGTCTAAATACCAATTTTGGAGGTATGAATAGAAGCTCCCTTAATTCAAAACGGAGAGAAACAAAGAATGACTGTACAAAACCGAGACTAGTCATATACGCAATTACGCATCCCCAGCAATAGTCAAATAAGTTGTGCTAGGTCAACTTGTATCATAATGTAAGACACAGACTAGTAATCAATGAAGAAAGAACCATTTTCTAAATTTTTCCAATCAAGTAAACCAATTTCTAGAGACTTGCTTTGGAATGGACTGAAGCAATTCCGTTGCTGTTTCCACGATTATACATACGTAGCTTCCAAAATCCTATTGCTTCAACTATATAGACTTCAGAACTATCAATTGAAAGATTTTTTTTTTTTCAGCTTAGTTATATCAAGAGTAAAATAATATTGTGAAACGTTCAAAAATTGATGGAGGTCTAACTACCGATTTTGGAGGTATATAAATAGAACACTCTAAAAAAAAGTTATTATTGATATTATTGGATGATGGGTATTATGGGAAAATTAGGGACGTGTAGATAACATATTGGTTATTTGTAAAAGTAAGTTGGAGGTCTATTAAGTGAGGAGGTCTAAATACCAATGTTGGAGATATGAATAGAAACTCCCTTATTTGAAAAAGAAAAAAAAAAAAAACTCCGGTATTTTTATCTTCAATGTTCAAATTTAGGGTTCTAGCTACCCGAACATTGATTCATGAATCCAACCTAAGAGCACGTTCATCTCTTCTGAATTTAATAACATTTATATATGCTGCACAAAAATGGAACCTAGCTCAACTAGAGATGAGCAAGTTCTTTTACTTGATGCTTGATCTTTGAAGAGGTAGTTTTGCATCTCCTGCCCATCAATTTTCTACCTAAAGATGTTTAGAATTTTTGAATGAGCATATTGGGAAGATAAGATCTATGGAACCAATTAGAATGTCTTTTTCAATATTAATTGCTACAAGAGAATGGTCTTCGATTTTAGGGTTTGAAAAGAGAGAAAACAATGGCCTGCATATGAAAGAAACTTGTTGCGTTTATATCTTCAGTTTTTCCCCTGAAAATAGATGAAAATAACAGGCACAAAGTGAAATGGGTGCGGCTATTGCCACCCTACCATTTTCTTAGTTCACCTTACAAACATTTGAATGATTGAAAGACTATATTACCCAAGTGCAAAATGACTAATAAGTACACTAATTTTTTTAAATCCAAATATGTAATTAATTAAATACAAAGACTACGTAATTTCTCATTGGACAACATTAATCTTTATCTTCTCCACTCAAATTTGAATTTATTACTATTTTTTTTGTCTTTTTATTGCCTCCTCATCTTTAATTCGGTATTCGATTCACAAAACCATTACATTTAACTTCATCAAAATCTTTGCAATATTCTTTATGAACACTGAAAGTACAAATTTAAAACACGAAGAAAAAAAAAATCAATCTCTTATTCATTGATCATAGTTGTAAATTTACTAATTTTTTACATAGATTGAAATAGAGAACATTGAAATTGAAAGAAAAAATTAAAAAAATGGGAGTAAATCAGATTATGATTTTATTAGGAAACTTTAATAAATTTTAATTTTTTATGAGTATAAATTAAATGAGAGATTTTCATTAAAAATATTTATTTTTTAATTGGATATATCATCTAAGGATATTATTGGAAAGATAAATGGGCTAAATAAGTAAATTTAATAATTAAAATTAAAATGTAGGGTGTAATGAGCAAGTAGGGTGAATAAAGAAAATTGTAGGGTGGCAATAGCCGCTCCCAAATAATAAAGCAAGTTGGAAATTATCAAGTTAAGGTCATTATGTGGCAGTTGACACATCACTTGCCATATCATTTGGGATCAAATTTTGGTAAATATATTTGGGGTATGTAGCATCACTCCAAATAAATTAGTAATAGCTACACCAAAATATTCAATAAATTTATTTGTTTAAGGAAAATCCAAATCAAATTGTTTTGAATTTATTTTTGTATTAAATGATAAGGCCATATATAGAAATTAATTATTTTAGGTAAATTATAAAGTTATATAAGCAATATAAGGAAATTCTAAAAAAAGTTTGAATGTTATATTAATGCAATTGTCCAAAAGAAAATTGAATGTTATATTAATGAGGGAGGTAAGAAGAGTATTTGTTTTTTTTCTCTCTCTTTGTCCTTATTTGTCTTTTCATATGGTTGACAAAGTCTATTGAAAATTGAAAAAAATATGGAGGTTCAAATATCAAATTTGAAGGTCCAACTAGAACCACCCATTACTTTTTACGAAGAATCATATCAAATACACCTTCATTAATTGAGGTTGCGGTTTGATTTGTGTATGAGAGATATTCCTTCATGTAGCTTTTTTCCTTGTTTTTTCTTTCCGGCCGGCTTAACTAATTCTTTTATCGCTCTCTACTTTTCTGTTTTAGTACTAGGTAAAGAAAATCAATGATAAAACCAGATCTTAGCATGTTATCAAAATTGAAGATGAATAAATTAAATGAATGCATGTCTTAGGGTTAATTACCTAGGTAACGATGTAGTGTACCTAATGACGTACAAATGTTGTCTGCAAAAAAATAGCTTCTTTATACGTATATCTATACTATTATTAAGAAAAGAGGCTTTGTTAGCCAAAAAAAAAAAAGTACCATAATGACTCTGAATTATTAAAAAACCTTAACACTCATAAAACAGATAGGGGTAAAATAGTCGAATATAAAATAAACAAAAAATAGAAAAAAGAAAAAGAAAATGTAGAGTTGGGAAGTTGATAAGTATGTGAAAAAAAAAACCATAAACTTCCACAAAAAACTACCAACTCCTGTAAAAAAAACTACCCACTCTCTGTTCTAAAAAAATATCAATTTTCACACGCACAGTGTGTGGGGCCTGTATAGTATTATCAAAACACAAGAGTAAATGACTAGAAAATGATAAGGAAAAAAAAAAAACAAACTCTTACTGAATAATTACTCTAATTCAATAGAAAAGACTGATCGAACAGTACATCAAATTTTCAATTTTGCCCCTACTTTGTTTTCACTTCCCACCTCCTCCACGGGCTCCACCTATCTCTGCGACCTAACATCTGTGATAACTGATGATGCTATGGCCACCCCAGAATATGGCACCTCTCTCTCTCTCGCCCTCTCTCCCCCTCTCTCCCTTCCGTGCGATGTCATTACCAAGCTTTTGACATAATTGATGGAGCAAGTTATTGATGGCTGTGAAGATGAACTTTGATCAAATTCTCCACGGGAAACAAAATCAGTTCATCCATCGATCATGAACTAACTTTAAGAAACCAAAAGTCCTAATTATGAATTTGTGGGTAGCAACCTCCACCATAAAGTCAAATTGAAATAATTGCGAAAGCCAAATGAAAGGCCGACTACCTGCAAAAGATTATGATCAACTTGGTAGCATTTTATGAGTAGCTCTTACATACAAATATGAGGAGAGAAAGAAACAGAATAAGGATATGCAACAGGGCAATGAGTAGGGAAATTGAGATTGTTTTTTTTTTTTTTTTCAATTATGGGTATAACTGACATTAAATTTTTTCAAAGAAATAGAGAGGTTTATATAGCAAATTTGGAGGTCCGACTAGAGTCACCCATACTCTAATTCAATAGAAAAGACTGATCGAACACAATTACATATATATCGGCTGGAGCTAGTCATTAATATTTACATATTGAGTCACTCTCCTATCCCCATGCACGTAAAATTACGTAGTACACATTGTAGCAACATCTTAATTTTTTTTTTTGATCAGATAAACAACTCATATGCAATAATTAGTTTTTTGTGAGTTGAACTCACAACCTCCCACTTACGAAGGGAAGACTTATACCACTAGACCAAATGGTACTGGCAGGAACATCTTAATTGATACATTTTTTAAAAAAAAACATTTTTTTTAAAAAGAGTATAACCGTTTAAAATATAATAGTTGCTGCTTGGGAATAAGAACTTGGATTATTGGTATTTTTACTATTTTATATCAACTTAAGTTGTTTTAATATAGACCAAGTGCGCTCGTTCTGGAAGTATAATCGAGTTTGTATAGAATTTTATTTTGGTGGTGGTTTGTAGAGAACTAATAATTAAAGAATCTGGGGTTAGCAACAAGCACTTAATAAAGTATTATCCTTTCCTAAATTAATTAGTTCTTAGTAATTATAGTCCAATCTCATTATTAGTTTGATGGTCACTTTATGCTTTGCAAACGAAGATTCTATGGATAAACCAATTAGAGAAGAAGCAAATTGACCGTTCATTTCCAGAGAGATCGACATCAACGTCCACTTTGTTAATTAGGTCGTAGGTACCAGTTTATATCAATCCATATCTCAAACTTTGATACCTATGTACGTTTTTTTCTTTTTGGTTTTGATTCTGCTATAGTTAAAAAACTTAAAGCCTCCCAACTTTTGATACCTGCTTGTTGGTATCTTATTTACATTTCAAATTAATGTTGATTAATTAGCTGCTGTTTTATTTGTGGAGAAGTCATATTTGAGTTTTATGACATACGATCAAATAGGGGGATCAAGCGCATGGAAAAAAAAAAAACCGCTCATTAATATTGCCTGATAACTCTAGAAACAATTATGAGAAATGACCAAGAAACATTACAAACCAGATTGACACACTTTTGGGCCTCGTTTGGTTCGCGGAAAGTTCCTTTCCTGTGTTTGGGATGCAAAAGGAAATGAAATACTTTCCTGAAGCAAAGGAAAATAGGGGGAAAATAGTTCCTTCCATACTCCAGAGGAGGGGACCATATTGATATATAGATGAAAGATGCGTAACTTTAATCAGAATAATTTAAGAAGATAAAGAAGAAAAATTAGCGTTTATATATGACATTGTAATACGATTTTTACTGCTGCAACTTAACTTATATTATCTTTGATGAAATATATTTACTTATGCTGCAAGAAACTTAATTTATATTATCTTTGATGAAATATATTTACTTATGCTAGCTGCAAGAAAATTTCACCAAGCAGATGGTACTTTTTTTTTTTTTTTTTTTTTTGCCCTTTCCTTCCCTTTTCTTGGGTCAAGTCGATAGCAACTTTTGGTTTATCCTTTTATAAAGCCATTTGCTATAGGAAAAGTGCAACACATCACTTGTAGTCTATTATTCTAGACAAGTTGGATTAAACTTTCCAAATTTGATTTGAACTAGACAGTCAAATTAAACACAAATTTCAAATCCATTCCCTCGCTCTCTCCGGTGGGCAAAACCGTTGAAGAAATACGTGCATACGTACCCCGCCCCCAGTTGACATTACAATGCTGCCTTCAATAAGCCCTCCCCATGTTATTTACTATAATTCTTAGCCAATATTTATCTCCCTTGAGCCATGTGATAAGGCTCTTCATGGATATACAAATTATTTCAAGGTCGATATACTTGTTTGTTGAGACGACCAACTTATAATCTATTGCATCTTGCCTCTAGCCATATGATTACAAATAAAAATAAAAAAAAATAATAATAATAAAAAAAATAACAAAGAGGTTAATGCTCCCTAGTTAGCACCTCTCCGATGAACCTTAGATTTGCAAGAACCTAAACTTTATATCATGGAACCAAAATCAATTCGTATTATATTTTGAGATTTGTGGACTTAAACACATTATTTTTATTTTTTATTTTTTGAGCAAAAGACGATCATTATATATACAGAGAGAGGATCAGAAAAGGATGTTTGCAGTGTAGCAAAAGTGCGGACGTCCATCCTCTCGTCTTGATTAGACGCTGACAGCAGTGCTGTTCTTGCTGGCAAAATTTTACAAATAAGCCGTACAAAAATTTGTAACCCCATTAAAAAAAAAAACAAATTAACCTAACTTGAGCTCGACACCTCTCTGAAATGTGAAGGCAGCATGTGAAAGCATTTCACCTCAAGGTGTAGAAAAACCTACTACAAACAAATGAAAGATTTTGCCATTTCTAATTGCTTTCAGCCCAATAAAAAAAAAACTCTCTAGAATGTGCCATTTACACAATTAAGTTGGTACTCCGAATAAGGTAGAGCCTCATTAAAACTTTCCTATTGAATCTCAATCAAGAGTTTAAATCCATTGAAACTATCAAAATTTATGTAATTTGACCGAATTCAATAACACGTTTGAAAACCATACCAACCTATTATCTTTTCCTATTGAATCTCAATCAAGAGTTTAAATCCATTGAAACTATCAAAATTTATGTAATTTGACCGAATTCAATAACACGTTTGAAAACCATACCAACCTATATATCTCTAAGAATTTAAATCATCAACCAAATCTTCTATCAAAACCCGAAATCCCATACAAAGTTTAAAAAACAAAACTCTCCGAACCGAGCAAAGAGTAGAACCCGTCAAACAACTCTACATCGATCTACATAGTAGAGAACTTGACAAAATGGGAAGACGCATCGCAATCAACTTCTTTGGGTACAACTATCCTTACCCAAAAAACTAACCAAGTCCGGCACCCCCACGGGGCCCCACCGTGTATTTAAGAACTAAAGGGTAAAGTGAGAGACTAGCCGAACCACTCCTCTATGAGAGTATACACCAGCCCGGTTACACTTGGACAGATTAATACAATACACACGTACGCACGCGCTCTCGTAGTAAAGAATAATAATTTGTATAATATATAGTTCTAAAGTTCGTATAACTCCTCCCCCATCACCTTTCCTCTCTTTTGTTTCTTTCTTTCTTTCCTTGTTTCCATCTCCCCCACAACCGCGTCTCCCCCCCCCCCCAAACCTAAATTCCCCCGGAAAACAGAATTCGATTGGTTCGGAATGCCGGTGGCCATACGGCGCCGTTTCAGCCGCGGTGACACGTCGGCTTGAGGTGGGGGGACGGTCTTTTCTTTCTTTTTTCTTTTCTTTTCTTTCTGATGGGTTTCAGTCCTGCGGGCGGCGGCGGTGGCGGTGGTACGAGCAATGGTACCGGGAATAATAGCACCAGTAATATTAATAATAATAGTAATAATAGTAGCTGCTGTAACATGAGCCTCAAGTGTAGGTGTAAATGGAGGTGCCTGATGTCGTCGGGGTTCGTTTTCTTCTTCGGCTGTTTTGTGCTGTTCGGATCAGTCGCTACGATTTATGTGTGGTTTGCTTTCACGCCGTATTATTACGCTCGCAGCACGGCCGAGTCGTCGTCGTCGGCCGCCGTGCTTGGGTGTCAGGAGGACAATGAAGGTTCTTGGTCCGTTGGTGTTTTCTTCGGTGACTCTCCCTTTAATCTCAAGCCCATTGAAGCTGTAAGGATCATTTCCTCCCTTCTTTTTAAACTGTAGCGCTGTCTCCTTTCTTCTTGTGATTATGACTATTTTTATTTTTATTTTTAAATTTTTTTTTTGGGGGGTCAGTTTTGTTTAGGGGTTTGGTGTTTTGACTGATAGAGTGATAGTGGGTTCGGGTTGGATTGTTGATTCTTGTTTTTTTTTTGTTTAGTTTTTGACTTATTGGATGTTGAGTTGCTATGCTGGAAGTGTGGTCTTGAAATTGTCAATTTCTTGTATTAAAGTATAAAAATCTTTTCTTTTAAGCACACTTTGTTTTTCTTGGATGGGTATGTTCTTCTATTTGTTTTATGATTGATTTTGGGGATTATAATTTTCATTTTATATGGGAGGTGGGTGTCTGTAAATTGTGGATTTTGGGTTCGGTAATTTTTTGTTTTGAGGTGGGGTGTCTGTTAAATATTGATTTTGGGTGATAATAGTTTTGTAAATTAGTTCGAATTTTGGTGCAGGTGAATGTATGGAGAGACAAGAGTGCCGCCTGGCCTGTGGCAAACCCTGTTGTGACTTGTGCATCAGTTTCTGAATCTGGTTTCCCAAGTAATTTTGTTGCTGATCCTTTCCTTTATGTCCAGGTAATTGCTCTGCTTTTTGCTGAATTTTTTTGGCTGTTGCAATTCTGATAAAACAACTAGTTGTGTGTCAATTTAAGTTCCGCATAGATTTTCAGAGCGTAAAAGAAGATTTTACTGTAGCAAGTAACGTGGTCTTTCAGGGGCTTGTATGTTTATAATCTTGTCTTGAGGACTAGATGGTTGTAAATTGAATTTATTGTTATGGCTCCCTTAAAACCTTGGGGACTAAATGGTTACAGCTGAAAAGGACAGGTTTTGATTGTTTTGCTATTCTTATGTGTAGCAGCAGTAGTAATATGCTTAAGTGAGTTCAGGCAAGAAAATGATAAACAGCTATGCATAATCTAGTTGGTACCTAATTTAATTGTACTTATGTTCTTCTATACGTTAGGGCCTATAGACTATTCCAATGTTGTCTTCAGCACTCTGTTTTTTTTTGCTGACTGTTAGGTTATCCATAATTTTGACCATTTGCATTAAATTTACTAGGCTTTGTAGAAGCCAATGTTTGTGAAAGAGGGTTAATCTGAGTGACATCCTACTTCATTGTTCTGATGATCAGTCGCATGGCTTCTAATATGTAATGCAGCTATACAAATTTTGGGGGGAGGGAGGTCTTAATAGTAGCCTTGGACATTATGCGTGCCGTTTGGCGGTAAATGATACTGTTGTGTTGGTTTTATAGTGTAGCTCTAGGAATGGATTTGTTTTCAGTGTACATCTTACACGCCATGTTGAGAATGGTATCAGGGCACAACCTGTATAAATATTTTGACATGGGATAATATGTAATGCGGTAGTAAACTTTCTTGTATTGTACCTTGTAATTTGTATTGAATGAATTGTTCTACCTCATAACTAACTGCTATAATTGTCCTCATCCCACATATTTACCAGAGTAAGTGTCATTAACCTTTCTCATGTTTAAACTCTATATTGATTTGAATACAATGAATAGTTCTCAGATCTTTCTATTAATTAATTATTCTACCTCATGACTACTTTCAATATAATCTTTGTTAGGATGACACAGATGAAAATGTAATGTTGGGAGAGTTTCCATTTCTATGAAATAACTAGAAGAGTAGAAATTTAGATTCTTGAAAAATATTTGAAATAGTGGATTCTTACATGTAGTTTTAGGGAGGAGCTTTTAAGCTTATCTTATTGTCTACACAAATTATCTTTTACAATCTGGGGTTTGCCAGTGTGTATGTAGTAAGCACTGCCCCTTTCCATCCCCTGTCAGTTACAGTTTTAGTGAAATTTCTGCATAGTTAAAAATTAACGAATTGGCGGTTCAAATCATTGGATTGCATTAAGAGTTGCACAAACGGGCGATCCCATTCTTTTCGTACCATAAGGGATCCCCCGTATAAGATCCTCTATCTACAGTTTACTGGAGAGTTGCGATATAGGAGATGTAGCTCATTTTTAGTGATGTCTCCTGTGTATAAGTGCATGGTGGATTTGGTTTATCATTGGTAATCCAGTGTCAAACTTCATTCATGTTCCATTTGATTTTCCCAGTTGTTATATATGATTCTGATGTATTCCCATGGGATAGTGGGAATAATACTTGTTGCTAATTCGTATCCTTTTATTTGATGATGGCTGTTGTTGTAAAAAGTTGGCTTAGGTTTTGCTGAATAGGTTGTTCTGATCGTGGCATTACATGACTTTGTGGTTGCTGTAACATATGGTACATAGATTCATTCATAGAACTTCATTTTTTGATATTATAAAAGCCCTATGTGGATTCTAATAGTTCTTAGTCAGGGACCACCACCGTTGCTAAGATTATCAGCCTAGTGTTGTTATTATCATATAGCAATGCAATTTTCATGTACCCAAAAAGAAGTGACCATTATAAGTTGTCAAATTGTTTATCATTATAGGTGGCTTGTGATTTATCATTTCTATTTCAAACTTCAATCAATGTCATTTCATAAGTGGAAGTCTTTATTCATTTTTCTTTTGGCGTTTGTTTTGGAGAGAACTATCTTTTCTGGAAGATGGTTTGGACGAAAGTCAATAACTCATTTTTAACTGACCCGATAAAAGGATAATGGGATTATTGTGTTTACCACATGGTTTAGAAAATGACATGAAGGACATTAAATATAATGAAAATGAATGCAGAGTTGGGACAGTATGACAGCTTATATCATTATTTTATATAAAACGATTGCTTGAAAAGAACTCAGAAGATACTGATGCCTAATTGGAAGCCCAAAAATGAACTGTATCCCACAAGAGATTGAACTCTTCATCCCTTGCTCACTTATATATCCCAGTTGGTGAACTTTTGGAGACTGCCAGCACTGTTTTGGTCCTCGACGTGTGTCTATAAGTGCATGCACAGTTGGAGTGTTAACTTGTGTTTCTGTGTGTCCGCACGCATGGATACATGTCGTTACATATATGCTCTTATGCATGCATATGATGCTTTATTGTCCGTCTGCAGCTCTTCATTGCATATCTTTAGGTGTTGACTGTTGTTATTTTGCTTAGAATTGTATAAACATGTATTCAGTTAGTTTGATCTTGTGTTTCAGGGAGATACTTTGTACATGTTCTATGAAACCAAAAATTCAATCACTATGCAAGGAGATATTGGGGTTTCAAAAAGCTCTGATAAAGGAGCAACATGGCAGCAATTAGGCATTGCCTTGGATGAAGAGTGGCATCTCTCTTATCCATATGTCTTTCACTACCTTGGCCATGTAAGATCTATCTTCTTTTACATCCACATCAATTGATTTGACTTAATCAACATGGCACCTATCATCCAAACTTTATATGCTAATGCATAACCTCATCCTTTACTATCTCTTACAGATATATATGATGCCTGAAAGCAGCACGAATGGCGAAGTTCGTCTCTATCGAGCCCTCAGTTTTCCCATGCAATGGACTCTAGAAAAGGTGATCTTGAAAAAGCCTCTTGTAGACTCATTCCTTATCAATTATGATGGAGCCTATTGGCTTTTCGGTTCAGACCACAGTGGATTTGGCACCACAAAGAATGGACAGTTGGAAATCTGGTACAGTAGCTCGCCTTTGGGTCCTTGGAAACCACACAAGAAGAACCCTATATATAATGGTGACAAGAGCTTTGGGGCTCGAAATGGAGGCAGACCATTTTTTTACAACGGGAATCTCTATCGCTTTGGTCAAGACTGTGCTGAAACGTATGGGAGACGTGTGCGCACCTTTAAGGTGGAAGTTCTTACCAAAGATGAATATAAGGAAGTTGAAGTCCCGTTGGGCCTTCCTGAGCCAAATAAGGGTCGCAATGCTTGGAATGGTGTTCGCTTCCATCATCTCGATGTGCAACAACTAAATACTGGAGGGTGGATTGCAGTAATGGATGGAGACCGTGTACCTTCTGGAGATTCTGTACACAGGTTTATTGTTGGTAGTGCTTCAGTTGCCATTGTCGCTGTACTTGTTATATTACTAGGTGTACTACTTGGAGCTGTGAAGTGCATGATTCCCCCCAATTGGTGCACTCACAACTCGGGTAAGAGAAGTGATGCATTCATGGCTTGTGGAAGGTCATATCTGTGTTCGTCCAAACTGAGACGTTTTTGCAGCCGCTTGAACAGAGCAGTTTCATTCCTCAGAGGTAGGATTAAGCCTAATACCTGTGCTGGAAGACTAGTTCTTGCTATATATTTGGCATTTGGAGTGGCAGCTATGTGCACAGGGGTTAAATATATCTATGGCGGCAGTGGTGCAGAAGAAGCTTACCCATTAAAAGGTCATTACTCACAGTTCACGTTATTAACAATGACTTATGATGCTCGTCTCTGGAATTTGAAAATGTATGTTAAACACTATTCCAGATGTTCATCGGTAAGAGAAATTGTTGTGGTGTGGAACAAGGGAATACCTCCTGAAGCGAGTGATTTTGACTCTGCAGTGCCAGTTAGGATCAGAGTAGAGAAACAGAACTCCCTGAATAACCGGTTCAAGTTGGATTCTTTGATAAAGACTCGAGCTGTTCTGGAGCTTGATGACGACATTATGATGACCTGCAATGATATTGAGAGAGGATTCAGGATATGGCGTCAACACCCGGATCGTATTGTGGGTTTCTACCCCCGGCTCATTGATGGAAGTCCATTGAAGTACAGAGGTGAGAAACATGCTCGGAGTCATAGAGGCTATAATATGATTCTCACTGGGGCAGCTTTCCTTGATAGCCAAGTAGCTTTTAAGAGGTATTGGAGTGAAGAAGCTAGCCCAGGGAGGGACTTTGTGGACAAGTCTTTCAATTGCGAGGACGTGCTCATGAATTACCTGTATGCAAATGCTAGCTCATCTCAGAATGTGGAGTATGTGAGGCCAGCATGGGCGATAGATACGTCGAAGTTATCTGGTGCTGCTATTAGCCGAAATACCCAAGTTCACTACAACAAAAGGAGCAACTGCCTGGTGAAATTTTCTGAAATGTATGGAACTTTGGCTGGGCGCAAGTGGGAATTTGATGGGCGGAAGGATGGGTGGGATGTATAGCAGGGGAAGTAAATTAGCTAGTGGCTTGCCAGCCCTTAGGGTTTGTTGATCCTTCTCTTTGTTCAGTAAATCTTAAATGATTTCAATTTATACTCCTTGCCCCTCCCCCTTGTGAATTCCGTGTGGGGAATTAGTTTTATCAATAGATTTCTGTTTTGATTAGTAAGATGTACATTGTTTTGGCGTTTCTTTTTTTTGCTGGAAATTGATGAAAAGTGGGTTTTTGTTTATGATTTTGCACCAGTGATTATCTAGGCTTTGTCTATGTAGTGTTTCCAAATTCTGTACAGTTTCTTTTGCTGGAAATTCTTGGTCACAATTTGAATTCAGGACGTCCTACCTGAGCCGGCAATTCTTGAGAAACTGACTGAATTGGTCGAATTGGACCCAGTTTGTTTTGGTTCGTTTTAGTAAAAATCAACTTTCAAACCAAAACTTAGGGTAAGGATATGTCCTCGTGAAAGTAAACTGGGTTCTCCCAAGTTCAGTAATGAAAGGTCATGGACACATAAACTTAACCAATGCAACAACTCACAAGATATTGCAAAAGAACTTAAACATACTTGGGCCAACACTCATCTACTTTGGAGAATCTGTCTTGTAAAAGGGCAATCACGAGTAATATGTAATGTAGTCTCCAATGCACTATCACACAAAACACATACCTGTGACTCCAACACCACCCTTTTAGAACTGAGTCTCTCCATGGATGGAAGAATATTATGGCACACTTTCCACATGTGAATCTTTGCCGAATTAGGAATCTTCAATTTCCACAATTTTTTCCAAAAATCAGTGGTAACCGATAGCTCAAAGGGTACACTAGCAGGAGAATGAGAGAAGGAGAACTTGTACGCCGTTTTAACAGAATATTTCCCATCCCGTTCCAATTCCCAGACCAATCTATCATCAACCCTTCTCAAACTTAGAGGCACACTTAAAATGGCCTCCACTTCCTCTGAAGAAACAATCTAGCAATCATATCATAATTCCAAGCATCATGAGTAGTGCGCAAATCAGAAACCTGAGCCACTTCAGCAAGACCTGCCGCATTCTCATGAGGCCTACCACTAGGCAAACTTGGCAATCAATTATCATTCCAACCTCTATCCCAGAACCAATCTACCAATATGTGCTTTGCTTCAATAGATCCCTTGTAGAGAAAATACTCCTCCAAGATTATGAACGAAAAGGATGATTATCTGCCAACCAAAATGAGCTTGTAGGGTAATATTTTGCTTTAAAAATTCGAGCAACCAAGGAATTAGGGTTAGAAATAACCCTCCAAGTTTGTTTAGCAAGCATCGCCGAATTAAAGCTAGCCAAGCTACGAAACCCTAGTCCCCCTTCTTCTTTCGGATTAAACAACGCATTCCATGTTTTCCAATGAATCTTTCTTTTATCCATTGCAGATCCCCACCAAAACCGAGCACAAAACTGTTCCAAATTTTCACAAAAACTCTTTGTCAATTGGAAGACACTCATATCATAGGTAGGTAACGCTTGAGCTACTACCCTGATCAAAATGTCCTTTCCAGCACCACTAAGTAACTTCCCTTGCCAATTAGAAAGCTTCTTAGCCAAATTTTCCTTAATGTACTGAAAGGTTGCAGTTTTCTTTCTCCCTACATAAGTAGGTAATCCCAAGTATTTTTCATGGGAGTCAACAACTTCTACTCCCAACAAACTGGATATTTCTTCTTGCATAGCAAAGTCCACATTTTTACTGAACACCACTGAACTTTTGTCAAAATTAACCAATTGTCCTGAGGCCCTCCCGTAGGTTTCAATAACTTCCTGAATCTGGTAACAATCTTCCAAAGAAGCATGAGCATATAACATACTATCGTCAGCGAATAAAAGATGATTGACAGAAGGGGCTCCATCACAAACCTTAATACCTTGAAGCAAACCTAACTCTTGTTTCCGGCGCAATAAAGCAGAGAAACCTTCTGCTCCAATTAAGAATAAATATGGAGACAAAGGATCCCCTTGTCTCAGTCCTCTGCTAGGAATCACAAGCCCCCGAGGCCTTCCACAGACTAAAAATGAATACCGGACGGTACTAATACATTGCATCACCAACTCAATCCATGAAGAAGCAAAACCAAATCTATCTAGAATTTTTTTCAAAGAGCTCCATTCCATGCGATCATAAGCCTTGCTTAGATCCAACTTCAAAGCCATAAAACCTTTATTACCCTCCCTCTTGTTATGAACAAAGTGAGCAGTTTCATTGGCCACAAGGATATTGTCAGTAATCAATCTCCCTGGAACAAAAGCACTTTGATATGGAGAAATCACCTCAGGCAAGATCAACTTTAATCTATTAGCTATTACCTTAGAGCAAATCTTGTAGATAACATTGCATAACGTAATAGGCCTCAACTCCAACATATTTTCTGGATTATCGAATTTGGGAATTAAGTAGATATGAGTAAAATTAATTTCACGAAGAAGTTGACCTGAATGGAGAAAACCTCTGAAATGCTTCAGTAATGTCTGCACCAATAGTGTCCCCATAATGTTGGAAAAAGAGCGGAGACATACCATCCGGTCTCGGGGATTTGGTGGGATACATTTGAAACAAAGCAGCCCTCACCTCCTCCTGTGTATAAGTAGCACACAATTGTACATTCATTGCCTGTGTTACACACGGTTGTATAGTTGCTAAAGTGTCGTTCACTGCCTCAAAATCTATTTTGGAAGCAGTAAACATCTTTTGAAAATAAGTAGAGAAAACTCTTCCAGACCTGCGTCATTATCACACCAATTCCTATTTTCATCATAAAGACCAAGAATGAAGTTTTTCCTCTTTCTATTGGTAGCCTTTCGATGAAAAAAGATTGTGTTTCTATTCCCCTCCTTCAACCATGTCACTTTGGATCGTTGCTTCCAGAAAGATTCTTATTGTGAAAGAAGATTCTGCAATTTGCTGATCAGCTCTTTCTTTTCATTCTGCACCTCCACCGACACAGGAACATCTACTAACTCCTCAAGACAAGCACGCACCCCCAACATCTGTTGCTCCTAGTCTTGAAAGCTCTCTTCTGCCAATCATCAAGCTGTATCCTTGTGAACTCAATCTTCTTGGCTGCACAATACATAGGACTTCCAGTCACGTCTGTCGCCCATGCTTACTTCACAACCTCATCATAATCATTATGTTGAAGCCAGTAAGCTTCAAATTTGAACCGGTGCACTCTTGGTCTTTTAGCCAAGGGAACAGAGCAAGCTTGTAAGAGTATCAGAACATGGTCAGAATCACTGGGAGCAAGATGACGCACTCATGCATGCCGGTAGATATCCCACCAACAGGGTGTACAGACTGCACGATCTAACCGGAGTTGTGTGTCAGAATTCCACCATGTAGACATAACACCCTGAAACCCTAAATCAAGAAGGTCACCATATCCAAGAGCTTCACGAAATCCACGCATCTGACATTCCGAACGAAGCGGCCCCTCAATCTTTTCTCCATTATTCAGGATTTCATTGAAATCCCCAATAACAACCTAGGGTAAAGAATCGAGATCACACAAATTCTATAACAGTTGCCATGACCGATCTCTTTCTATCGTCCTAGCATATCCATATAATCCCGTTAGCCTCCAACGTGGATCTCCAGGACCTCCTACAATCTCCAAGTCGATGTGATGCGCAGAGCAAGTCAAAACTTTCGCTTGTACATCATCAGTCCAGAACATCACCAAACCTCCTGATAAACCATCACTCAACACCTCCTTTGAGTGCGGAAATCCAACAGCCCGATGCAACTCACGGAAATCAGCAAGAGTGCTGATCTTCGTCTCACAAAGAAAAATGATTTGAGGATGATTCTGGGAAATTAAATCCTTCAACGCCCTCTTTGTCGTGTCATTGCAGATCCCTTGGCAATTCCAAGTAAGTATCTCCATATCCATGGAAGATCAGATCTTGCTTTCTAGAGCCCTAGAAAGTAAACCCTAGCAGAGGAGGCTAGGTCAAAAAGTTGGACAAAATAACCATCCATAAATATGATTTCAGAGAAAATTATAAACTTCCTCATTGCAGAAAGTGAAACCCTCGATTCTAGCCACATTAGTTGGATCATGGACAACCCATTTTGAAACTCAATTATTGTCCAACTCTTATCTAGAATCTGATTGTCTGTATTAATTGGTGATTACATCAACACAAACTAATGATGTGACAAATGCCACATTATTTGGGTTTAGAATTTGGTAAAAAAAAATTTGTGTCTCTATTGACATTGCTGTAACTAATGCTGAGCATATCTTCATTTTTTATTAAGATTTAATAATGAGAAAGAGTCCTCTAAAAAGAAAAAATCCTCTTAAAAAATAGTGGGAAAGAGTATCCGGGGGATGTGACTACATCATATGCTAGCATGCTAAATGCATATGTAATGTTGAATGCATACAATTTTAGAAGATCAGCGAGTCTTTTGATGTCAGTGATTGACTTAAATATGTCTTTAGTTGAATGTTCTGTTCTGATTTTATTATGGTTATTTGTTTCCTTAGAACTTGTTTGGAATGCTTTAATTTCTAAATTCTCATCCCACAACTTTGGTGTAGGCTTTAAATGTGATTGTGTGTTGGCTCTCAAAACCTAACATTTGATGGCAGTATATAGATTGTTTGAGTGTGTATTAGGTTTGGAGAGATGTGTGAATAAATATCTAAATATGAAGTCATGGACTCAATGATTAGTAAATACTAAAAAGTATGAGGTGATGTAGTAATTTGTTTAATACAGGCACTGACAATGGTTTTTTTGGTTTTAGGATTGCAAGATTTATTGGATGGAACATCCCATATGTGCTTGTAGTGTGTAGTGCTACTTCATGTAAGAAGTCAAGATTAACAAACGATGATATTTAGTAAAATTTTGAATATGGAAAAATTGAGACCATATTGGTGTACCCTACAGTTACCAAGTCACTTTGGAAGAAGTTGAGTTCTTGAAAAATTTTGTTTTCTTTGTAGGAAAAAGCAAGGGTGAGGTAGGAAGTTTAGAATCTTTAAGAAATAGGTTATTTGAGAAGAACAGTAACGTAAAAAACTATGTTGCATTTGTAAGTCTAGGAATCATTGAATAATTATGAAATTTTAAGTACCTTAATTCTCAGTGGGTAACAGTTCAGATATTGTTCTTAAAAAATTTTCATTGTAAAAATGGAAGTTTTGGGCAAAACCTAATATTTAAACCAAGCAATGGACATTCTAACCAATGTTGTTTTTTTTTTTTTTGAACAATACAGAGAAAGATTCAAACCGAAAAGTTGAAAGATTACTGTAGATAACTAATTATTCATACTAGACATCAAGACATATATTCATACAAAGCAAGGAACAACACAAAGAAAAAATTTCAAACTGAAACAATTATATGAGTTGAAAGATCGATTGCTACTGATTTAAACTAGATACAAGGGCATATATTCATACTAGGGCTAGCCTGCCTAAAGTATCAAAACCATAACCGGAAAGGGTAGGCGGCGGTAGGATGACAATCTGAGGCTCAACCATAACCTCAACTTTTAGAAACGCTGGAAATCCCTACTGGAAAAACCTTGATCCCATCGGGAAAGGAAGAGAGATATTAGATAGGATGGGCGGCGAGAGGGGAGTAAGATTTCAGTGTGAAGAACTATATCTCTTGAGAGTTCATCCACTGCCATTTCAAAATAAGAACTTTTATGAATCTAAGCACGGATGTCTCTAATCTTCCACAATTGTTTTTCATTCATTGACGATTGAACAATATCATTTGTAAGGCTTGGTTCCAGATAATTAATTGAATAATTGTAGTCGGGATTAAATCTGGAAAAATTGAAACTAGATCACTGATGTAGAACAACCTAGGCTTTTTGTGGTTTCTGTAACGCAGACAACCCTCCCAGAACCCTGAAGGTGTGATGCTAGCCAAACCTTAATCCAGACACAAAAATCCTAGTTCTAAAAGATTAGGACATCTGTCCTGCATCAATATAGAATATTTCAGCAATGAAAGACTCCAACAAAATAAAAGCTCTAAGAAATAAAACTAAGAATATAACTTTTATTTTATTTTATGTTATTGCGTCTTTTCTTCTCCAAATCTGACCCCAAATCCCCATCGGCCACTTGAATATTTTTTGCAAGAAAACAGAGAAAAAGATTTAGAAACTTACTCTACTACTTCCCCATCATCAATGGAACGAAACACCATCAATTCTGGGCACATAATACCTAAGCTCTTCCAATGACATTTAAATGATTCTAGGAAAGAAATATACATAAAAAATGAATATCATATCGCATTCTACCAATGAACATAAATTTAAACATTAAAAAAAAAAAAAAAAAAAACCATGAATCTTCAAAGAGAATAGCATATTACCTTCATGGAACTTCAATATCAACTCTTCCTCGGTCATTTCTGAATGCCGAAACTCATCAATTTTCTCCATGATCTCCAAGCATGTCTGTAATTTAGCACCCCATTCTAAAGCCATTGGTGACGCACTTACCTATGATAATAGCTTACAACAAAAACCTTAACAAAACCCCAATTTTAGAA
The DNA here is from genome assembly GCA_024704745.1 of Rosa lucieae. NCBI lineage: Eukaryota > Viridiplantae > Streptophyta > Magnoliopsida > Rosales > Rosaceae > Rosa > Rosa lucieae. The sequence goes on from CM045492.1 coordinate 27,139,880, forward strand.
TTGCTAATCTAAAACCCTAAATAGAATTTGGAGATAAACCCTACACTCTAAGTTGATTGGGATTATAACATATGAACTCTTCATATACCAAGAATTATAGCTTTGTTACTATAGTAATTGAAACTCATGTAAGAAATGATTCTTGAAACTTTAATATTAAAACCACGAATTTGAAGAAAGTAATACACCGTACAAGAATTCAAGAGTGCCAATGTTGAGATGAAGGGTGCCTTGATGCCATAGCCTCACTACCACAAAGAAAGTTGTAATAAAAACATGAACTGAAACTCTAGGAAATGGTATGATTCCGAATTATATACTACATTTTTGCTAATGTAGAAACTATACTCATGTAACTCGAAACCTTGAAATTTTTTAAATTAATAAAGTGTTCGTTAGTAGGATTTCGTGGTTCAAGGGTGGAACGAAATTGTTTCGGATGAATAATTACTTGAAACGTTGTACTTTTGAGGAGTCAAAGGGTTGACATTTTAGTCGTTGAGTTTTTCAAAAAACTTCATTCACGAAAGTTGTAGAGTGCGTCAATATAATTTCGTAGACATATGGAACGCGAAAATCGGAGTTTGTATGATGAAATTATGGCCATCGAAAAAAGTTTCTATTTTGGTTAAATAGAAAAATTTGGGAAAAAAAAAATCAGAAAACCCTAAATTTCCAAAAAGGAAACGCCGATTTGGATTTCTCTCCCAAGCCGCCGATCCAACCCAAATTTGTTTTCCTGCCATATCTTTGTGACTTGCACAAATTAGTGCTCAATTTAAAACCCTATCAATGTAGTAAGAATAAGTATGGTTCGTTCTCAACCGGGGATTAGGGCCTAATTAATTCCTGAATAATAAAACATTAGATAACAAATTAAAGAATATATATACATTGTTACTCTCGAAAATTACATGTAAAGGGGATTTAAGGTTTTTATTTTAATTTAACAACTAAGTAAATATATACATGTGTGACACATCAAAACCAGAGTCAAGTAGAATTATATGAATGAAAAGAATTTAGATAGAATTGACTACTACTAACACGTTGGTCAGGTTTCAAACATCAAATCATGAATAAAAATATGTTTAAGCATAGAATCAATCAAGAACAAAGATGAACGCATACAAAGTTCTTCTTACTTCCCTTAATTAAATTAACTAGATGAACTCACCATAGTTAACCCTATTAATCATGCAATCACTAGTGGTAGCTAATCACTAACAAAAACACTTTCAACGCATTAAAAATTATAGAAGTTTGATCAATTCAAGTCAAGAACACAAGTTAAAACGCTAATCAAGCATGCAAGACTCATTGTTAATTTACCCAAGTAATTTTAGGTTTTCCACTTAAATAATCAAAGCCTAGAACGCTAGCACCTTAATATGGATCCAATTACATGTTCATCAACCTAAAGTAATGCCAAAGATCAAAAACACAAAAAGATGATGAGATTGAAGAAAAGATGAGATTGAAGCTCGAAATTAACAATCATGCAAGAACATCATGAATTCGCAATTTATCAACTTGAAAACCTAAAACCTAAAACATGCTTCATAGTATTCGAAAATCACATATCTAAAATCAATCTTTCATCCACTATAGAAATCGTAAAACATAAAACCAAAACAAAAAATTAAATCGAAAATTCATAGAAACCCGAATTAACTTTCTTATACAAAACCGAAAACATAGAGTTGTGTTCATGGATACACTTTTTGATCTTCAAGGATGGAAGAAGCTTCAAAAGGTGGTGGAATGGATGAGGATAACGGTAAGGATGCTTGAATGGATAAATGGATGCTTCACGGTCTTGAACTTGGAATTCTTTGGAATTGCCGAAACTCGGAAGAGAAAGGGAAGTGTTTGTGGCTTTTGATTATGAATTTTGTGGTGTGTAGAAGAGCTTCACAAACCTCCTTTATATAGTGAATGGCAAGGGCTAGGATTCCCTTGAATTTCTCTTGAATTACATCATTTCGGCCAATAAGAAAATTATATGAAAATTGGAGAGCAAATAACCTTCTTTTGCCGAAATCTTCCATATATGTAGACTACGTACAATTCGGCCTCCTTTGTATATAGAGTCATAATTCAATACTTATTCCTCTATTTTCTTCTAAAAAATTCCTTAGAAATCCAAGAATATCTAATAATATATTTTGCCGAAAATCCTTGAATATCTCTTGTATATGTCACTGCAAAAAGCAATTAGAATGGGCCAATGACTCCTCAAAACGTCAAGAAGGATCTAGAGCATCATGTGCAAGTCACATGCTTCAAACTTCGGGCCAAACTCTCCCAAAATGGACCAATTTGAAATTCATTATCATCATTGCCGAAATTCTTCATTATTCTAGAATAATCTTGAACTATCTTGAGTCCACTTCAAGACACAGCATCTCCTAGTCTCACCAAGTCTCCTAGCATCATCAGGACTCCTAGTGTCATCAGGTTTCCTAGTCCAACTGGGACTCTGTCATTTCTTCATTTCCGAACATCATTTTTCCGAGCTCACTCCTAGTTGCATTAGGATTCCTACTTCAACTGGGATTCCTGTTCCTGGTAGAACTGGAAAAACTTCATTTCTCCATTTCTTCTCATTTCTACGCAAATAGCTCATTGCCTTCCATTTCCAGACTCAAAACTACCTAAAAACATAAAACAAGTTAGAAATGATATTGTTAAGGAAATAACTAAGCAAAATGTAGAGTGAAATGCTATAAAAATATAGTAGAATTTAGTCTCAACACTTTGTCGTCTGGCCTCCAATTCTGCTGCCACCGGTCCCATTCGAATTGCCTCTTCATCCTCTTCAAGTCTGTGGTGGTGGCGCACGATGATTCGCCTCCTGGACGACGTAGCACGGCGGCGGCGCCCTTTCTAATCAGCCGTGATTTCTCCACTTTCGAGCCACCTCAGACAGCGCCATCGGTCATTTCTGGAGGCCCCGGAGACGCTGAGCATTCTTTCCAAGTGGCTTGAAGCAATTTGCAACAAGGAAGGAGAATCAAGCAAATCAGATTCTTTCGTTTTTGGACTTCATGGTAGTTATGAAAGTTGTTGGGCTTGTTGTTGTGAACATTTTGGCATACGTCTCTTCACCTCATTTGGGGGTTGCTGGCAGTGCGTGGAGGCCACGTGCAGCCATTGCCAGCGGCACATGGCGGGGTGTCTGACCAGTTTTTGGGTGTCTATTTTCATGGTTGTCATCTCCTTGTCTATATGAGCATGTTGATATATCATGAGGTCAAGTTGTGGCCATTTGAAGCATGCCAGGTTTTTGTATTTTCGATTTTCGTGGTTTACGAACCATGAGGATCCGACTGTTGGGTTTTCGTATATTTTTGATAAATTGATCCTAGAAGTGTTTAGGAGACCTTGGGAGGTCTCGGATGAAGTTTTGTCTCGATTGACGAAATCCTCAGTTTTTGGTTCAAGTGCTCGGTTCGAACCGTAACCGTTTTCGTTTTAATCGTATACTAAGTTGAGACCTTATTTTACTTAGGTGCTTGACGGAGAGAGTTCTGTAATTTATCTCGGCTGTGAGAGAAGACGACGCAGCTAGATTTAGAGGTGAGTAATCTCACCCGGTTCATTTATGAATGGAGTTCACTCATTAATTTGAATTATTCGCTGAATTGTGAAATTGTTTTCTGGAAATAAATATTTGTTTTAAATCATTTGAACTTGATTGACTACGGTTCATAGGTAAGTCAAAATGAGGTTTTAATTATAAAAATGATTTTCATGGGTTTCGTATTGTGAACTATAGTTTGTATTAGTGGCATATATATATATATATATATATATATATGTACTCGATCAGTACAGTAAGTTCTAAAATATAAACTTTGGTACATCAATATGAAGCACGACTCAATATACATACACAACGTCAATGATTCCCATCAGTCTGCATGCCATTACTTACGTACTGAAGGGTAAAATAGTTTTTCATATATATATATATATATATAATATATATCTCTCTCTCTCTCTCCCCAGCTTATCCTCGTCTCATACATTATCCCTGGGCTTCATTTATTCATCACCATCCAAACTCTAAGTCTCTCCCTCTCAAAGAAGATCATATGGCTTTGTGTGTCCACATATATCCATGCATAGTTTCTGATTTACATCTTTTTACATTGAGCTTTGGGATGGGGAAAGAAGAAAGAAGATTGAATAAGATTAATTGATGAAAAGGGAAGGTTTTACTCTAATACTCAATCATCAACATAGCCATGAAATGAGTTTCTGCTATCGGAGCCATGAAGCAACAAAAAATGGTTCAGCAGCAAGATGAGCTCGAAGAAATGCAGCATGACCCTATTCCTGTCGAAGGTTCAGGTAAATCTAACTGAAATTACAATCGATTTCAAACAATTGAGGGGCTTCTCGATCTGGGTTATTGTTCAATTTGGTTATAATGGGGTTTCTTGTTGGGATTCATATGTTTGATTCAAGATTGAAGAAAGGGCTTTTCTTTTTCTTTCAATTGGGGGTTTTTGTTCACAGCATCATGATATTCCCGACAGACCTGACATTCACAGAGGAGCTAACAACTGGCGGTCATGTCCTAGATCGGTTGTGAAGGTCGAGCTATGGTCAGCGGTTAAAGGTGTAGGTTAAGTTCTATTAGGGGTTAGAAAAATTGATGATGGAGAAACTGATGATGAAAGGGTGGTGGTGTTGCATTGTGCAGGGCGGATGGGAGAGAGACGAGAGAGAGAAGACGAGAGGCAGAGAGAGGCGAGAGAAGAGAGACGAGAGAGAGAAAGAGAGAGAGAGAGAGAGAGAAGAGTAAATGGGTCCCCACAGTAAGAGAAGAGAGAGAAATGGGTGCTTAGAGCAAAAAGTTTGAAGAGACCAAATTACCCTTTAAATTATGACACCTGTCACTGCAACTAACAACGTTATTGACGTCATGTATGTATATTGGGTCGAGCTTCATATTTGATGTACCAAAGTTCATATTTTGGAAATTGTTGTACTGAAATGCATAGTGGTTCTTACTTCGGGTACTATTCATGGATTCTTATATTTATGTGAAATATATATGTATTGGTGGAATTGTTGTGATGCAAGCACTATTTGTGAGTGAATTTATATTATTGTTTTGGGATATGACTTTTCGGGAAACTATATGTTATTGGAAATGGTATTTTCTATTGTTTTGAAAAGTGTTGAAGATTTAGGAGTCACAGGTTGTGATTTCTTCTTTTTAAAGATTTGAGTAACATTTTTGGTCCAGTGTGATTTGTTTAAATGTTTTGATCTAAGGGTCAGGTTGGCCGAAGGATCCAAGGTTGCAGGTTGTAACCTCAGTGCAGGAATATCAGCATACCAAGCCTTTGGCAGGGTGATTGGTTACGAGTTAGTTAGTGCTCTAGTCTGTCTACTATCATAGGGCGTAAGTTTGTGTTATGGCACTTGTGGGTATATGTTTTTAAAAGAGAGTTTCGGGTGTGTACTTTCTTTTATTGTCCAGGTTGGACGAGAGTTTCATATTGAATTTTTAGATTAACGATTTATATGATTTTGTCACTGAGTTGACTTTTATTGTCCAGGTTGGACCAGATTTTCTTAATGATTTGTTGGGTTAACATTATATATGATTTTGTCACGGTATGACTTGTGTTGTTTCTTTTGGGAAAAGAATATTGAGTTTTTAAGGAATCATGGTGTGTGTTTTCTTTACCTTGAGTTGAAAGGTTTTCCTCATTATTCGTGTGAGTCATATGGTTTTAGTATTTGAGTTATTCATACAGGCTTTCAAAAGCTTGCCAGGTTTATTGTGTGGCAACCCGGTTCACTATTCAATGATGTAGGGGTTAATCCTACAGGTCAGGGTAATTATGGGTGAAGCTGAGTTCTAGTAGCAGCTGTACAGGTAGGAAGCTATTTTTGAGGCTTTATAGTTGTTAAGACTTTCACTGTGTAGTGAGCTCTGAGGACCATTTACTTATTATTTGTTATGCAACTTAATTCGTAAACTTATGTAATGTAATATATGACTCTAGTGATTGAGTCTGTATTGACATGTGTGGACTCAGTTTATTTTGTTGCTTAGTTAAAATGAAAAAAATTCTAAGCATTTGGGCAAATTGTTGAGTTATCACGTTTCAGATTTGAATATCTTTTATTAGAAATTAGGGGCGTGACAGCCGCACTCGAGGCGAGAAATTTAGAGAAACTGTGAGTGAGCAAAAGTGATGGATGTGAGTGGAATTGAACGGTAAGGCTATAGTATGTTAACATTTCTCATACGTACAGATTCTAAAATAGGGCTTTGAACACTCATTTTATCACTTTAAGAACTCATGTGATAATTAGAATAAAGCTTGTGTTAAGGGAATAAAGTTGTCATTAAACTATAAATCTTTGGGAAAATGTCAATTTACCCAAATTTGAGCTACAATAACCCTACTTACCCAACATCTTATGAGATTGCCCATTTACCCAATAAATTACATATCTTTTGCTCTAATATCCAATGAAGTTTTTTTTTTTTTTGGGACAATTGTGCCCTCTCTCTCTTTCTCTCTCTCTCTCTCTCTCTCACTTAGAGAGAGAGAAGTCATCAGAAACTTCACCGGAATCTGGTGACCAGAGATCACAGTCCGACGACTAGAGTTATATCCCCCCAATAATACCAAATAAACGTTATTGCCCCCCAATAAAAATTTATTTAGTTTTATTAGGGGGTAATAAAAGTCTCCGGTGACCTCTTTGAGGACCTCCGACAACCTCGGGATCGGTGACCGAAGTCCCACTTCTGGTTTTATTGCCCCACAATTAACTTTATTGACCCCCAATATAAATTTATTGGGTTCTATTGGAGAGTAATGAAAGTCCGCCGATCTCTTTGAGGACCTCCGGATCGATGACTGAAGTCTCGCGTTTGGTTTTATTGCCCCCAATAAAACCAATAAATTATTATTGCTCCCTAATAAAACCCAATAAACTACTATTACCTCGTAATAAAAATTTATGTGATTTGACTGGGGAATTATAAAAGTCTCCAGCAACCTCTAGTGACCTATAAGATCTCCAATGACCTCTTTGGAGACCTCTGGCAACCGGTGACCAATGATCAGAGTTCGGGGTCTGATTTTATTTCCCCAATAATACCCGATAAACTTTTATTACCCCTAATAAAACTTCTATTAGGGGTAATAAAAGTCTCCGATGACGTATAAGATCTCGGACAACTCTGTGACCGAAGTCTGGCATGTGGTTTTATTGCCCCCTAATAAAACCCAATATACTTTTGTTGCCCCCCAAATAAAAATTATTAGGTTTTATTGGGAGGGGGCGGGGGGGGGTGGGGTTAATAAAAATCTCCCGTGACTTATAACATTTCCGATGACCTCAGGCCGGTGATAGGATTTCGTGCGAAGTGTCTAATGAGTTTTTAATTATCAGAGGGCAAACTTGTCTTCTTACATTTAAATGGGATAAGTGGGCACACAAATCTTTTAGTGGAGTAAGTGAGTAGTTGCTAGACCCAAATTGGATAAATGGTCAAGTGCCCAAAAGCTTTTAGGGCTCCAAAAATTTGAAAACTTTATGCGTGGGTCACATTATTAGTAGACATCTAAGAATGAGGACTATAAATATTAATTCTTATGTAAATGTCCACATCATTAATTAGGGAATTACGTATAATATTTTAATAGTTTGTGTAGTTAATATCTAAAGTCTACTCTTAAAGCAAGTTCGCCGGACTACTTCTTGCCTGGTCTAGCAGAGACTAGTGTCTTCGTGAACTAGTTTACTCATTCAATTAGTTTCCTGACCCAAGTTGTGGCCTAGACAAAACGGTCTTCAGCATGGAGGAGGTAGCGCGTGTAGGGGCTTCACTTGTCGTTTAGTGTGGAGGAGAACAGCGCTCGCTGAACAATAATTCCAACAAAGTCCGCTGATACCCCAAAACACCAATTGATCAAAGCTCAATAAAAAAAAAAAATAATTACATGTTGATCAGGGTCGCCGAAAAATATAGGAACATTGACAGAAGTACTGAGAGTTTGCCGACTTCGATGTTCATTCCTTGTTCGGATTTTGGATGAATTGACCCCAGAGCTAGGTCGACAATAAGAAGAGGAATCGAACGCGAATATTGCGCCACCAAGAAGTGGTCGGACGGAAGAGTTATAGGGTCCTGTTGCTGGTCATGGGGTCACGACAAAGGGTCACATGCTTTGGTTTTTTGTGGAGAGTTCTGAGATGTTCGATTTGAATTTAATGATTGTGATGAAGCGGAGGTTATTTTTTATTGCACTATGTAAATTTCCTTTTTCTTTAAATGGTTTTTACATAATTCTAAAAATTTTAAATTCGTAATAAATAACACGGGCGTCCAAAATTTTTTCTGAAAATTCCCACTAGCTCGTCGCATCACGTAATTTATTAATAATTTTATCGGTAGGTTTTCCAAAATATTTATTGCTACTATTTATGAATTTATCTACATGATTTATTCTAATTATACAAACACAATAAATTAATACAATATTAACTGAATAGTGTATTAACCCAATGACCCAGTCCCAACGAGTGAAAAAAAAAAAAATAAAAAAAAAAAAGACCATGAACATTGTTCTAACCTAGTGACCCAATGACCATGACCTAATCACCAAACATATGAACTTGCTTTTCATCTTTGGATTCTTAGTGTCAATTTGCTACCTTAAGTTTTATTTTAGCCAAAAGATTCCAACTACTAACCCTAAAAAACTCTCTCTCTCTCTCTCTCTCTCTCTCTCGAGTTCCATCCCTGTCCGGCGGCGAGCCCTGGTGCCGTCGTCGGACGGGCTTTAGTTGACTGAGTGTGGGTCGAGGTAGCAGTTGCTGCAATAGGGAAGGAGGAGATCACAGTAGTTCTCAGGCTTGGTTTCACCATTCGATGGTTTCAGCGGCGGACTAGTTCGGTGTTGGGGGATCGGAGGTCTGACGGTGACATGCTTGTGGTGGCGTGTTGTCGTACCGTTCAAAGGTTGGTCAGTGGTGGCATGGCTTGGAGGCACAGCTTTCTGCCAATCGGATCAATCCATTCTGGGTTGGAACCCTTGGATCCAGCCTGGGATTGGGTTCGTTTGCTTGGGGCGGTGCTTATTCATGGTTCGTCGGGAAAGGCAGTGGGTTCAAGTCGGCGGTCCTGCGAATGCGGTGTGGTGCGGTGGTCTAGAAACGGAGGCTGGGGCGGGGATGCGAGGCATGGCAGGCTTCTTGGGGTCGTCCTCTCTCCTGGGTCAAAGCTCGGGTTTGGTCCATCTTTTTGAGCCAGGATTGGGTTCTCTAGTTTTTTGTTCCAGTTTTAATTTAGGGTTTGTTTTTTGGTTTGTTTGTTAGTTTAGGGTTTGGTTTTATTTTATTGTTGGTAATATGTCGCTACTAAAGGTGTGGCAGAGACAATCTTCTTTTCGCAGTCTTGGGGGTCGTTCCTGTTCTGGAGTTGGGTCAGCAGCGGTGGCGAAAAGTCTAGCATAGACAATCATCCTTGGCCTTCTAGTGGGTCCTTCCTGTCTGGGATTGGGTCGGAGGAGTTGGCGTTTTGGAGCAGTGGTGGATGGATTGTGTTGGTATTCTAGTCCCAGGTTTGAATGTCCGGCAATCCTTTTGGTCGAGCTTAGGTCACAACGAGTGTTGGCTTGGTCGATCAAAAAATGGTCAGGAGGACTCTGGTTGGTGAGTTAGTGTCGACACAAGTGAGTTGTCTAGTTTTAGAGTTCTTACTGGCTGGACGAGAGGTGAGATGTCAAGGATTTACTGCTCCTGCGCTTGTTGTCTTTGTCATACAGTTGTAGTGCAAGTTTAGAGTCAGTATATAGGTTTCCAGTGGGAAGTCTAGTGACCATTTCTGAGTAAGAGATGTCGCCTAAAACTCGTTGTAAGCAGTTCATTATTAATGAAGTTCTTATTTGATCAAAAAAAAAAAAAAGGTTTTATTTTAGCCAATTTGCTATCCTAGTTTTTCAAAATTAGCCAATTTGCTAGTCTAGATTTCACCTTAGTGTCAATTTTCTACCTTAAGTTTTATTTTAGCCAATTTGCTATCCTAGGTTTTCAAAATTAGCCAATTTGCTATTCTAGATTTTATTTTAGCCAATTTCCTAACCTTGCATCAAATTTGCTACTCTAAGCTTTCAAGATTAACCATTATACATTCATAAAGTTTCAAAGTTTGCTATTTGCTACCTTGGATTTTCAAAATTAATCCATATTTGGATGAAAAATAGACAAATTAATATGACAAAAAATGTAGCAAATTGGCTAATTTTGGAAACATAAAATAGTAAATTGGCATAAATAATACTTATGATACCAAATTGGCTAATTGTGAAAACCTAAGATAACAAATTGGCTGAAATAAAACGTAGGGTAACAAATTGACACTAAAGTGAAACTTAGGGTAGCAAATTGGCTATTAAGCCTTTTCCATATGATGTTAGGACATGGTTTTTAGTTAATAAAAAATTTTAAATAATTAAAAAACTTTGTGATTTGTAGTTGTTTATTTTGTTGGATCTTTGGGGCCATCTATTCCCCAAAAAAAAAAGAAGGAAAAAAAAAAAAAATTTGCGAACGACCATAGTTATCACGGGTGACCTGAGCGTATCACCTTATAATCATCACTCCTAGTCCTACGCGGCTACACCCACTCTGGTCTGGAAAAAAACCTACCTAGCGGCGTCCTCCGTCTCTCCGCCGCTCCCTCAGGATGAGAAAACCACCGAAATCTAAGAAGGCCCGCAAGCAGAAGCGGGAGTCGGAGGTCGAAG